>VDFB02252616.1:12588303-12829306 GCA_007258455.2 Sequoia sempervirens | reverse complement strand
TATATAATTTTAAAGGAAACATTCACCAATTAGAATTATATATATATTAAGAAGTAAAGATTGCCCATATTCATGTATGCATCCCAATTCATGTAACACATAAAAAAAAAATTATAAGCGAGTGTGTTCTTGCTTTCAAGGTAGCCAATATTCCATATCTATTAATGACCATTTAGTCTAAAACAATGGAGTTATATAATTTTAAAGGAAACATTCACCAATCAGAATTATATATATATTAGGAAGTAAAGATTGCCCATATTCATGTATGCATATTTATATATTTGCACAATTACTCTTAGGTAAAACAATCCATTACATAAATATATCTACTTAAACATAATTCTTTAATATTGCAAGTCAACTTTCTACATTTTTTCTTTTCGAGTTTTCAATCTTGCTCTCACACTTATTATATTTGTATTCTTTTCTATACACATATATCTAAATATAAATTTACATTTAGAGCTGAAGTAACATACAATTTGTTCTTTTTGAAGGGAAAGATATATACATATTTTTAATTAAATTTGTATATTTACATACTTATAGACACTTCAAGCAATCACACTTTCAGCAAAGAAATAAATACAACTTCAACCATGTAAAGATATATTTACTTTAAAAAAATGCAATCATCTAATTCTCAGCATAATCCATATAAATACATACACAAATATATATATACACTTTCATCGAAGTAATAAATACAACTTCAGCCATGTAAAGAAATATTTACTTTAAAAAAAATATAGTCATTTAATTCTCAACATAATCCATATAAATACATACATAAATATATATAGACACACACATATATATATAAGTAATTATCATTCAATTTTCCAGCATCAACATAATTGGTAAATAGCAATATATATATCCATACCCATTTGAATAAACATCTAAATATATTTATATAAAACACATATTCACACTTAATATATACATACATTATTTGCAATTATAAAACCTCAATCCCTTTAAAATCTACCTTTCATTTTATCCAAAACAAATACACTAGTATAAGGCTTTTCCATTTGATTTTATCACAATCTAAGATAAGATTGCGCTTAAAGAATCAACATAAATCTGGCATACTATATACAATACAAGGATTTGCAAAATCATATATATATATATATTCAATACTAAATATATATATATATATATAAGAAAAGGAAGGAATGCACAAATTGTATAGCTATGCCATTGAATTTCATACATCAAGCACTCAATATAGTTATTATGCATAATAGTTTTCAAAAAGAATTAAATCTTTTAACAATACAAACAATCTTTCTCACACTTTGGAAATTAAAAGCAATAGAAGAGATTTAAAAGCCTGGAAAAAAATTGCCTCCAATTGAAAATTCTCTTCTACTTCTTCTCTCGTTCTTTCTTTCCTTGGAATTTTCTTTTTGAAGAATCTTCCTCTCCTTCTTTCCTTTTCCCTATATTTCTCCTCTTATTTCAACTATATATATATATATATATATATTAATCTATTGAAATCTAAAACTTCTATTTGGCAGCCATTTTTCAGTTATTTTTGTAGAGCAATTCAAGAAGAATATCAAGTAGTTGTGTTTTCTCATTATTAATTTCCTCTTTCAAAGGTTTCACTTCCATTCCCTTACCCTAATCTTTAAAATCAAAGTAAAATATATTTTCATGCACGATATTTATCTTTGATAAATAATAATAAAGAATTCTATTTTAATTGCAACTATATAATTATCCATAGTAAATAGTGAAGAAATGTCATCTTTAAATTGCAACAGTATTATTTACCCTTAATAAGTAATATAAAAATATTATTTACTTGCAAATTAAATATTTGCTCTAAATAAATAATAAAGAAATTTCATTCAATTGGGAATAAAGTAGTCATTCTAAATAACCAAACATTTTCATTTATTTGGAATAAATAAAATCTATAATTAAATTATAATTAATTCCTCTTTGTTTCATTGCACTTTTATTTCATTGCTAATTAATTTAATCAAACATTGTAAAATACGAACCATAAAAATAGGGGTCGTGACATCCTTCTCCCCTTAAAGAGTCATCGTCCCAATGATCAACTTAACTAAACATAGAGACATTATACCTCTTTAATTCTATGTTACCTTAATGTCAAAATTAGCCCACCTAATAAAGATATCGTTTACTTCAAATGCCTATCTATTCATAATAGCAAAATTTCCTATGGCTGGCATCCAAACACTTGGACACCTCATTAGCACATCATGACTTCTTCAATTCACTCTATTTACTTAAATAATAAAAGCATGAAAACTGATTTATTTCTTTCATACAATCCTCTATATCTTATTCAAATCCTTTTCATATCCCAAGATATTTAGCAATAGATGGTAAACAATTATGTTCATTTTGTCAACATGCCCACTTGTATGAGATATTAGAATAATTGTCTCTATGATGATAAACAAGCACCCCATACTACTTGTTGTCATCATTAGCAAATTAAAATACTAACAAAAGAAAAATCTCAACAATCTGAAGATATCAAACATTTACAACAAAGCCTTCATCTTGATCAACAACATAAAAGATAAGAAGATCAACAAGTTACATAAGATCATCAACATGATTAGAAACATCAAAGGTAAGACTTGACCACTTATTGAAATAAAAGGTTCAAGTTGATTACCATAGCAACCTGGAATGCTAGATGTTAGGAAGACCATCAAGAGCTCAATATTGATTCAACCAGTTACTAAATCTCACCACAAAAGTAAATCTTAATCTATAATTAGAACAAGTAAATGTATGCTATGCATAATCCTTTACCTTTTTACAAATGTAACAAGAGTGCATCCAAGAGAAGTGCATTACATTAATTGACTAAACAAACCATACAATGATCCATGCAATGATACATATTCAGTTTTTGAATTACATAAAGAAAGTAAAACATTTAATCAATCTTTAGTTGCCATAACCCAATAGTTTTCCACAAGCTAAAGGTCAAGAGCATGGTTAAGGTTCTTTTCCCACCCAACCATGAATCATAACACTTCCCTGAGATTCTTCCTAACTCGAAGAACACCCGACCCTGCATGAGGTGCCTAGAAACCTATAATAATAGGGCAAGAGGGAAACTCTTGATGCATGCCTGATGCCTTATATGCACTCTTATACTAGAATGAACATATTTCTTGCAAACAGGATGTGGCAGAGAAACATATGGAAATTCTGGGCATTCATTATCTATCTATTTCAATGGTACAACTCACTTTGGCCAAAACATACAAAAAAAATTTGGTTGATCTTGGAAAAGAAGATCACCTTCTCTATTAATCCACATTTGACATCTTGTCCTAGAAGGTACTTTCTTAAAATTTATCACACACAACACATTCAGAAAGAAAATTCAAATTGTATAGGACTATATGTTATAATAGTGCATAACATGCTCAAGTGCACATAGAGTGAATAATTAACAAACAAGAATACATAAACCCATGGTGCCTAACTCACACAGGGTATGAACATAATTTCCCTGTAGTGCCTCACTTGCGCAAATATGGAACATGTCTTTATACAATGTGCATTACCCATTCAAGTTTTCATACAATGAATATGGTAAGTGCATTTCTCACACAAGTGCATTGCTCACACAAAAGGTGAAATATGCATAAATTACATTAGTGCAATTATAGTGATCATTACTCGATCCAATAAAGACAATAAGTATCAAAAGGATAGCTCACACACAAATACATAATGTAATAATTACTCAAGTGCTTTATCATCACAAGGGAATAAAAAAATTACTCTAGTGCATCATTTGCACAAGGACAACAATAATATGAACTATGTATCACTCGCATTAGTATAGTGAACATTTCTCATTCAAGTACAAATATAAGTACAGTTAAGGCAACAATTTTCTATATATGCATACATTCATACATACAAATGTGTCATTCACATGGAACATGAGAAGTGCATTACTGCACTAGTATCATTCTCATATAGTGCTTATGTACAAGTACTTTCACTAAAAACAATCAAGCATATAAGATTCATCACCTCAATCACTTCTACCTTGTCTAATAGACATATCAAGTTATTTATCAAACCAACTTCTATCATGAATTACCAATGAAGATTCTCAAGACATCAGAATCTTGCATTTTCAAAAGATCCTATGGATTCCATTAGATCTAAATCCTATAGGAATAAGACGTTGCTCAACAATCAACTTGCCCCTGGGTACTGATATAAACATTCTTTCCTTTAAAACATCCTTCTTAGATTTCTTACCTTCGAGAGAGCTTAACAAATATCTAACCATTATCATTGTGTAATGCCCCGCCATGTAACCCTAGGGGAAGTTGCAAACTACTAAACAAATGCACAATTTGTTTTTGTTTGTTTAATTACAAATACATGAAGATTACAACAGAAAGCCAACAATCCCCTAAGGTTACGAGACAAGATTAATTAAATCACAAATTAAAACAACATGCATGAAATGAAACATAACAACATTCACTTAAATAATTAAAGCACATACATTCCATACATGAGATTTTCATTTAAGACCATGAGATCCTTCATGGTTACCAATAACAAAAGTTATACAATTACAATTACATCACTCATTCCCAGAATGAGGTAAATCAATAACATGATTGCTTATTACAATTTCCACCTTGATAACAATGAGGGGTAAAAATAATACAAGAATGACTAACATAAAAGAACCAAGGTAGCAACTAGATCCCACGAGCTCTCCAACACAAAAGTCTCATCCACATAAGCAAACGCCAAAAGAACAATGGAATAAGGTGCACGTTCCACCCAACCAAGTGATACCCAAAGGCTCACCCCCCATGCTAGGAGATAGTAACAAGGATTTCAGGTCAAGACCAACAACCTCCAAACATAGGCAACATGACTCAATTGAAAAAGATACGAACATGAGATCACATGACACAAAGGTTACAATGCTTCAAGATTTTAAGTAAATGATCACATCACAAATACAAACATATTCTTGACTTAGGAGAAGTGTCATCACAATGTCGCATGGGATATCTTGGCAAGTCTTCCTAGGTCCCGACCCCCATCTTGGGATATCCTGGTAACCTCTAACAACTCCTGGCCCTACATGCAAACCAATGCGGAATCAGTTATGTTTCGAAGGGACAAGATAATGATCTTGCCATTCCAGGCCTTCTCGTCTCATCCCAAGTCTATACAAGCACTTGCATCCATGAGAAAGGAAAAATTAATCTTTTTAAATGTTGGTACCACCTACACTAATCAATTGGTTTAAGTTTTCACTGAATTAACTAGCTTACATTGAGATCTCCTGGCACCACTTTGTGTTCCGGCCCTCAATGTAAGCCACTTCTCTAAGATAACACGTGGAACTACACCACAACCAAAGGGTACTCAAGTGCAACCTAGGGATAATGAATCCCTAAACACAACATGAAGTCAACATAGCCCGTCCAAGATAACTGGGTACAACACTGGACACAATTACGCACTGCCCAAGGGAAACAAGGTTGGTTGACATGACAACAACCCCAAAACATGGAAGACAGTTCTATCTGGAAGACTTACAAAATATGACTCAAATCCCAACAAGAATGAACACCCCACGATGAAAGGAAGCTTGCAAACAATATAAGGTAATCTACCTTCGGATTTCATAAATCCAATTATTCATCGCATTTGTGCACTTAATCAAATTATATAAACTATGTTCTTGCACAATCACATAAGGGTTTGATTATTTGTTTGATTCTTGTTGATGCAATTTGCACATAATAAATTAAATCAATCTTTCCTTTGCTATACCAAGATTTTCCATAAACAAATTTTTGTCTAACCCTTTACAAATATGTCATTTATAAATTAAATACTTCTTCTCTTTTAAGAAAATAAATCACATTTAAATATACATATATATTTATTAAATATCTATGTAATCAGATATACATATATATATATCTAATTACATATATATTTTTAAAATATATATATAATTAATATTTAAATATGAATGATAATTACTTAAGTATTTATTCAAATATAATATACACATATTATAATATATATAATATATATAAATAATATTAAATTATTATATACAACATATATATTAAAATATATATATAAATTATATTTTAATTCATAAAATAAAACATTGATATCAAATTTCATATTATATGTATTAAATATAAAATATATAATATGAAATATATTATATATTTTATATTTAATAAAAATAATTAAAAAAAATGAATTTCATAAAACAAAAAGTGACATCATTTAGGGTTCGGCTGCGCCCTGCTATGAACAGGGGACACATGCCCCATTGATGGGGGCGGCGACCTGTGTGGGCAGCGTCGGTGCTGCCTCCACAGGCTGCCAATGCCCATCAATGGGGATGCGTGGGGTTGAAACCCCACCCCCATACACTTCGCCCAGCCCAGAAATAAACAAATCTGCCATGCGTGGATTTAAATAAAATTTTTGACTGGTAAAAATAAAACGGATTTTCTGGTAAAATCAGAATGATAAAAACAACACAATTTTTCATTTCTTCGAATTTTTTGTTTAAAACAAAACTCACAAAATATATATGTATATATTTATATATATATGTATATATTTATATATATGTGTATATATTTATATATATATGTATACACCAGTCATAATAAATGACTGTAAAAATACTTTTTTTTCAATACCCAGAGGGCAAATACTCAATCTGAGAAATAAAATAATTTTGTTGTTTGAAATTACAAGATTTAACCCAGCAATGAAAGATTCCTCACAAATTAAATGAATATTTTCCAAGCAAACACAATTTATTAAGAAAATCTATTTGAATCCCCATGCTTGTTTTCAAATTTTCTGTTGATAGTTGGAGGATGAATTTTTGAATCTTTTCCTTGTTTCCACAATATGTTGAGAATTCTTTTGTTCAAGTTGAATGGAGATTTTGTCATGGGTTTTCCTCTAAATCAAAACTTGAACTCCATAACCAATTTGAACCAATTCAAAAACAAGATTTTCAAATAAAAATTGCACAAGAATTAAAAGAAATTGTACCTTATGTTTTCTCCAAGCTTCAAATCCTTCAATGGAGATCTTTCTTTTTTTAATTTAGCTTCACCAAATTTCTTCAATCTTTTCTTCACAATTTCTTCCAAGAATTTCAATCCAAGTTTGCTCTCCAAAATTGCAAATTCAAAATTCAAAATCAAACAACAATTACCTTATGCAATCCCTTCTCCAAATTTGTCAAACCCCTAATTTTGAACTCACCCACCAAAATTTATTGCTAAAACTAGATATTTTATTTTTGCAAATTAATAAAACAATTTCTATTTCCCATTGTAATTTGCATAATATTAATTTGAAACAAAGATCTTTTTGCAACCCAAATGCTAATTAAATTTTCTTTCTTCCACAAAATTGAATTTACCAATTTACATTTAAAATCTTTTTTTAATTTTGTTTCAAAAAAAGAATGCAAGGCATAATTCTATTTTTTTGATTTGATCTCAATATTTACTAATGCTAGCACAATTATTTTATTTTAATTTATCAATAAATAAATCTAATCCATGATTAGATTATTTTATAGATTGAATTAAATTAACTAATTGATTAATAGTCACTCGTTTATTTATTTTGACAATGCAATTAAATAAAACAAGCACCGATTTAAATTGCAAATTAAATACAAGGGCAAGGGGAGAAGAGACAACAAAATAACTTATCCCAACTAACAGCACGACGAAACACTATGGCTAGGGTGATGTCACGACACATAAAACCTAGCTACTATCTCCCAATCATTTTCCATTGGACAAGGGACACACTCAGACCTATGGAACCAGGTGGAGTTGATGTCCTGTACCTACATCCTGCACACAGTACGAGTGTTGAACATGCATATAATATATTAATATAGACCATGAAGGGGAAATCGTGGAATCACAAGTTGCTCGTATGCGAGTGATGTGATCTCGTCCCCTTCACCAATACAATATCGCTAACTGACACACCTAATCATCAATGATATAATCAAACCATAAAGCATCAGTAATTCACATACATGCTAATTTAATCCATAACATGAAATAAAAATAACATCTGAATTAAGTACCATCACATCAAAACATAATGTTTACATCGCTTAACAATTAGCGGTCAAAAGTAACCAAGTTCATGACAAAAATGCTAACAAGGTAAACGCATACATAACAAACATTGTTCGATGAAAAGAACAAAATGGAGGGGTGTTACATCCTCCCCCCTAGGGTCAGGCTTACTCCTAGAAGCCTGCAAACATATAGGGATAAAGTTCCCTCATCCTAGCTGCATCTTCCCAGGTGGATGATGTATCATCGCTAGGATCCCACTAGATCCTAACCTGATCAATATCTCACCCTCGAAGAGTGAGCGTTCTACGCTTCACCACGGCCACGGGCTCCAAAGCCAGTTGCTCATCCTCTACCTGCAAAGAATTCCAATCAAGGACATGATAAATATCTGGATGGTACGACCGAAGAACTGATACATGAAATACGTCGTGCACACGTGAGAGACTGGGCGGTAAAGCAAGATGGTAAGCAACAGGACCAATCTTCTCGAGAATCTCGAAGGGTCCAACAAAGCGAGGTGCCAACTTAGAGCCTTTTCCATAATGGATTGGACTCTTTCAGGGACGCACACGCAAGAAGACTCTATCACCTACAGAAAACTGACGATCCACTCTATGCACATCCGCATACTTCTTCTGCCTATCCTATACTGCCACCAAGTGCTCTCTAATCCTATCCACCTATTGCTCCATATCCTGTAACATTTCATGACCCAAAGTTACTATGTCCTCTAGTTAATCCCAACTAAAGGGAGTGTGACATGGTCGCCCATACAATGCCTCGAATGGAGCCATGCCAATTATAGAACTCTGAAAGCCATTATTATAGGAAAACTCTACCAAATAAAGATAGTCCTCCCATCGTGTCTGTTGGTCCATCACATACATACGCAACATGTCTCCGAGGATCTGATTGACCCTCTCAATCTGTCCATCTAACTCTAGGTGGTAAGCTGAACTAAAGTTCAACTGTGTTCCCATCACATGCTATAATGACGTCCATAGAGCTGAGGTGAGCACTGGATCCCTGTCAGAGATAATTCGATGCGGAATACCATGTAACCTCACTATATCCTCCATGAACACTCTAACTATGAACGACATAGTCTAGGAAGAACGCATAGGTGAGAAGTGTGCTACCTTCGTCAATCTATCCACTGTCACGATAATTGCATCATGCCGTCTCGAAGAGTTGGGTAAACCAACAATGAAATCCAATGAGATTATATCCCATTTCTACTTTGGTACTAAATGCGACTGCAAAAGCCTTGTTGGATGTTGGTGTTCGGCCTCACCCGCTGACACTCAAGACATCTCGACATGAAATTCATAATATCTCGCTTCATCCCTGGCCAAAAATATAATTGACGCAAATATGCATACATCTTCTTCACCCCTGGATGGGCTGAATAAGGCGCATGATGTGCTTCAGTCATGACCAAATCGCGAAGCTCACATGATGGGGGAACATATATGCATCCCATGTGTCTCAATATCTCATCAGCATCTAGAGAGTATCCTAAATATCTACCCTCAAGGGGTCCTCCTGCCTCTATCACCGATCTAACATCCTGATACCAACTATTGGCTGGGAGGGTAGAAAGAATCTGACTCCGCAAATCAACAATAAGAGTCAACTCAGATATCTCATGCCTTCTCCTATTGAGGGCATCTGCAACCACATTCTCCTTCCCTTGGATATACTTCACCTCAAAGTCATATTCACAGAGAAACTCCATCCAACGCCTTTGCTTAGCATTAAGGTTGGGTTGCGTGAAGATATATTGAAGGCTCCTATGATCACTATGCAGCTCAAACCTATGCCCAAGAAGAAAGTGCCTCCATCTCGTCAATGCATGAACCACTGCCGCCAACTCAAGATCGTGGGTAGGATAGTTTAGCTCATGATCCTTGAGCTTCCGTGACTCATATGCAATGACATGACCCTCCTACATCAATACTACACCTAATTCCTCCAAGGACGCATCTGTACAAACTACAAAGTCCCCAATAGGATCTGGTATCACAAGTATAGGTGCACTGGTCAACTTCCCATTAAGACACTAAAAGGCTGCCTCACACTTCTCAGACCACTCAAACCTCTTTCCTTTCCTTTGAAGGGAGGTGATAGGATGCCCTATCCTCGAAAAGTCCTGCACAAATCACCTGTAATAACCCGCTAGCCCATGAAGCTACGTATCTCTGCCACATTCGTGGGGGCAGGCCAATCTAAGATTGCTTGGATCTTTGCAGGATCCACTGAAATACCCTCCCCTGAGATCACATAACCAAGGTATTGGACCTCAATCCTGAAGAATTCACACTTCGACAAGTTAGCATAGAGCTGATTATCTCACAAGCACTGTAATACCTATCGTAAATGCTCCTCATGTTCCTCCATTTTCCTAGAGTATACCAAAATATCATCTAGGAACACAAGGACAAATTTGTCTAGGTATGTACGAAATACCCCATTCATAAGACTCATGAACACTGAGGGTGCATTCGTCAAACCAAATGGTACAACTATGAACTCATAGTGACCATACCGTGTTTAGAACGTAGACTTATGAATATCTGACTTGAAGATTCAAAACTGATGATATCCTGACTTGAGATCAATCTTCGAAAAGATGGTAGCACCCTTGATCTGATTGAATAGATCATCAATCCTAGGAAGAGGATATCAATTTTTGATGGTCACTTTGTTCAACTTTCGGTAATCAATGCATAACCGAAGTGAACCGTCCTTCTTCTTCATGAATATGACATATGCTCCCCATGGAGAAACACTAGGGTGAATAAAACCCTTCTCTAGCAATTCCTCAAGCTACAAACGAAGCTCTTTCAGCTCCTGAGTAGTCATGCGATAGGGAGCTCGTGAAATGGGCTTCGATCCAGGTACCAAGTCTATCTTGAAGTCAATGTCCCTCTGAGGAGGCATCCCTGGAATCTCGTCTGGAAAGACATTGGAAAACTCCTGAAGGATGGGGTGACTATCAAGAGAGACCTCTTCTCCACCTTCTAGATCCAAATCATCCACTGTAACAGCGAACAATTGGCAACTCTTCCGCACACACCTTCTCAACTGCATAGCTGAGATGATCCTCAAGGAAATTGGCCTCTAGACCCCTACTACCTCTACCTCTCTACCAGATGCCCCAATGCATCTAATCGACTTACGTCGATAATCAATGACTGCACTATGAGCCTCTAGCCAATCCATTCCTATGACAACATCATAAAAACCCAATGGAATAACACGAAGGTCCAAGGTAGTCTGGAGAGGTCCAACCTCTAACCTACACTCTAGCACAAGGGAAAGGGATGCAACTTTTGCACCCAAAGCTAACTCTACCTGCCACCTATCGACCTGCTTTACTTCATCCATTCTACATCGCACCATGATAGATGAAGAGACAAAGGAATCAGATGCTCTAGAATCAAATAGAATAGAAACTGGGTTACCCCTCAACATACCATAGGCCTCAATGACTATACCCTGGTGCTCTACCTGGCGGTTGTCAACTGCTGCGAATACTCGATGCCCATGGCCTGCATCTCCTACAGTCGGCTTTGACGCCGCTGGTCCCTAAGAATAACCTGATGCACCCTTATTGGGACACATCCTCGCTATGTGACTCTGTTGGCCACACGAAAAACATCTAGTGCCTCTATTGAAGCCCTTTCCTGCAGGTGGTGCGCTAGACTGCTACGCACTACCCCTGAAAGATGAATGAGAACTCTGCGCTGGCTGCTCAGAGTTGAAGCGTCTCATGCGCCTCCAACTCCTGTCCCTCTGCCTCTGCTAGAAACCCTTCTGTTTCCCCTGGGAACCCTACTGCTATTGCTGACCACTCTGAGATGGACCCTGTTGAGCTCTAGAAGGTGCACCTCCCTGAGGCTGACCTCCTCGAGTACTAGTCCCAGCTACTGAACCACTCCCCACCTGCACTCCTACATGACCACCTAAGGCCATCGCTAGGTTCTCCTCAATGATCCTAGCCTTGTCGACCACCACCTCCATGGTCCTAGGTTCGAAAACCCACACTCCACCACTGATACAGGCATTTAAGCCCCTAAGAAAATGCTATACCAACATACCCTCATCATCTCCTATGCCTGCATACTATTTGAGCTCGTAGAAATGATGCTCATACATCTCTACTGACATGGTCATCTGTTGAAGGGTGTGGAACTCATACCCTTAATGCTGCCTCCAATGCTCGGAAAGAAATCTAGCCTGAAACTGCTCTAGGAACAACTCCCAAGAAACTATACCAATGTCTAGATGGAGCTTCTACTCCTCTAATCTCCACCAAGTGGAGGTAAATCCCCTCAAGTGCACAATAGCGCACCTAGCTCGAGTGTTGCTACCGTATGGGTGCATAGCAAAACACCTAGTCAAGTCAATGAGCCATGTCTCTACCTCCAAACCACTGCCTAATCCATCAAAAATGGGTGGCCGTGCACTAAGCAAGTCCCTCATATGGGCTGCTACCTCTGAATCAGGCTGAACTGGTACCTCTCTCTCTAACCACCACTGGCTCTACCTGTTGCCTAGGCCCAAGGCGGGCAAGGGTCTCCTCTAACAACTGACGCAACTGAGCATCCTCGATCCTGGGTGGATCCAGATTCTAATTGGCATCTCCCTGAATATTTTGAGAAGCCTGTTTCTCCTCATGGTTAGAAACAAGTGGAACATGTGGCAGTGGGTCTTGCTATTCCCCAATGCGACTGCCTAAACGGCCACATCTATGACCCCCACCTCTTCCACATTTGGGAGGCATAATCCTACACAGACACAATAAGGTATTAAGCACAACACACAATTAAAACCCACACAACTAAAAGCTTAATGGGCTCATCATAATCCCAGAGTACCCAATGTTTAAACCTAGGCTCTGATACCATGTGTAATGCCTCACCACGCAACCCTAGGGGAAGTTGCAAACTACTAAACAAATGCACAATTTTATTTTTGTTTAATTACAAATACATGAAGATTACAATAGAAAGCCAACAATCCCCTAAGGTTACGAGACAAGATTAATTAAATCACAAATTAAAACAACATGCATGAAATGAAACATAACAACATTCACTTAAACAATTAAAGCACATACATTCCATACATGAGATTTTCATTTAAGACCATGAGATCCTTCATGGAACTACCAATAACAGAAGTTATACAATTACAATTACATCACTCATTCCTAGAATGAGGTCAATCAATAACATGATTGCTTATTAAAATTTCCACCTCGATAACAATGAGGGGTAAAAATAATACAAGAATGACTAACATAAAAGAACCAAGGTAGCAACTAGATCCCACGAGCTCTCCAACATGAAAGTCTCATCCACATAAGCAAACGCCAAAAGAACAACGAAATAAGGTGCACATTCCACCCAACCAAGTGATACCTGAAGGCTCACCCCCGTGCTAGGAGATAGTAACAAGGATTTCAGGTCAAGACCAACAACCTCCAAACATAGGCAACATGACTCAACTGAAAAAGATACGAACATGACATCACATGACACAAAGGTTACAATGCTTCAAGATTTTAAGTAAATGATCACATCACAAATACAAACATATTCTTGACTTAGAAGTGTCATCTTAATGTCGCATGGGATATCCTGGCAAGTCTTCCTAGGTCCCGACCCCCATCTCAAGATATCTTGGTAACCTCTAACGACTCCCGGCCCCACATGCAAACCAATGCGGAATCAGTTATCTTTCGAAGGGACAAGATAACGATCTTGTGATTCCAGACCTTCTCGTCTCATCCCAAGTTTATACAAGCACTTGCGTCCATGAGAGAGGCAAAATTAATCTTTTTAAATGTTGGTACCACCTACACTAATCAATTGGTTTAAGTTTTCACTGAATTAACTAACTTACATTGAGATCTCCTGGCACCACTTTGTGTGCCGGCCCTCAATGTAAGCCACTTATCTAAGACAACACGTGGAACTACACCACAACCAAAGGGTACTCAAGTGCAACCCAGGGATAATGAATCCCTAAACATGACATGAAGTCAACATAGCCCGTCCAAGATAACCGGGTACAACACTGGACACAATTACGCACTACCTAAGGCAAACAAGGTTGGTCGACATGACAACAACCCCAAAACATGGAAGACGGTTCTATCTAGAAGACTTACAAAATCTGACTCAAATCCCAACAAGAATGAACACCCCACGATGAAAGGAAGCTTGCAAACAATATAAGGTAATCTACCTTCGGATTTCATAAATCCAATCATTCATCGCATTAGTGCACTTAATCAAATTAAATAAACTATGTTCTTGCACAATCACATAAGGGTTTGATTATTCGTTTGATTCTTGTTGATGCAATACACACAATAAATTAAATCATTCTTTCTTTTGCTATACCAAGATTTTCCATAAATAAATTTTCGTCTATCCCTTTACAAATATCTCATTTATAAATTAAATACTTCTTCTCTTTAAAGAAAATAAATCACATTTAAATATACATATATATTTATTAAATATCTATGTAATCAGATATACATATATATAAATATCTAATTACATATATATTTTTAATATATATATAATTAATATTTAAATACGAATGATAATTACTTAAGCATTTATTAAAATATAATATACACATATTATAATATATATATTATATATAAATAATATTAAATTATTATATACAACATATATATTAAAATATATATATAAATTATATTTTAATTCATAAAATAAAACATTGATATCAAATTTCATATTATATGTATTAAATATAATAAAAAAAATCAATTTCATAAAACAAAAAGCGATATCATTTAGGGTTCGGTCGTGCCCTGTTATGAACAGGGGATGCAACCCCCATTGATGGGGGCGGTGACCTGTGTGGACAACGTTGGTGCTGCCTCCACAGGCCGTTGACGCCCATCAATGGGGATGCATGGGGTTGAAACCCCACCCCCATACACTTCGCCCAGCCCAGAAATAAACAAATCCGCCATGCGCATATTTAAATAAAATTTTTGATTGGTAAAAATAAAACGGATTTTCCGGTAAAACCAGAATTATAAAAACAACATGATTTTTCATTTCTTCAAATTTTTTGTTTAAAATGAAACTCACAAAATATATATGTATATATTTATATATATATATGTATATATATATACATATAACCAGGTGTATATATATATACATAAACACAGTCATAATAAATGACTATAAAAATACTTTTTTTTCAATACCCAGATTGGGCAAATACTCAATCTGAGAAATAAAACAATTTTGCCATTTGAAATTACAAGATTTAACCCAGCAACGAAAGATTCCTCACAAATTAAATGAAGATTTTCCAAGCAAACACAATTTATTAAGAAAATCTATTTGAATCCCCATGCTTGTTTTCAAATTTTCTATTGATAGTTGGAGGATGAATTTTTGAATCTTTTCCTTGTTTCCACAATATGTTGAGAATTCTTTTGTTCAAGTTGAATGGAGATTTTGTCATGGGTTTTCCTCTAAATCAAAACTTGAACTCCATAACCAATTTGAACCAATTCAAAAACAAAGTTTTCAAATAAAAATTGCACAAGAATTAAAAGAAATTGCACCTTATGTTTTCTCCAAGCTTCAAATCCTTCAATGGAGATCTTTCTTTTTTCTAATTTAGCTTCACCAAATTTCTCCAATCTTTTCTTCACAATTTCTTCCAAGAATTTCAATCCCAGCTTGCTCTCCAAAATTACAAATTAAAAATTCAAAATCAAACAACAATTACCTTATGCAATCCCTTCTCCAAATTTGTCAAACCCCTAATTTTGAACTCACCCACCAAAATTTATTGCTAAAACTAGATATTTTATTTTTGCAAATTAATAAAACAATTTCTATTTCCCATTGTAATTTGCATAATATTAATTTGAAACAAAGATCTATCTGCAACCCAAATGCTAATTAAATTTTCTTTCTTCCACAAAATTGAATTTACCAATTTACATTTAAAATCTTTTTTTAATTTTATTTCAAAAAAAGAATGCAAGGCATAATTCTATTTTTTTATTTGATCTCAATATTTACTAATGCTAGCACAATTATTTTATTTTAATTTATCAATAAATAAATCTAATCCATGATTAGATTATTTTATAGATTGAATTAAATTAACTAATTGATTAATAGTCACTTGTTTATTTATTTTGACAATGCAATTAAATAAAACAAGCACCGATTTAAATTGCAAATTAAATACAAGGGCAAGGGGAGAAGAGACAACAAAATAACTTATCCCAACTAACAACCCGATGACACACTATGGCTAGGGTGATGTCACGACACAAAAAACCTAGCTACTATCTCCCAATTGTTTTCTGTTGGACAAGGGACACACTCAGACCTGTGGAACTAGGTGGAGTCGATGTCCTTTACCTGCATCCTGCACACAATACGAGTGTCGAACATGCATATAATATATTAAGACACACTGTGAAGGGGAAATCATGGAATCACAGGGCACTCGTATGCAAGTGATGTGATCCCGTCCCCTTCACCAATACAATATTGCTAACTGATGCATCTAATCATCAATGATATAATCAAACCATAAAGCATCAGTAATTCACATACATGCTAATTTAATCCATAACATGAAATAACAATAACATCTGAATTAAGTACCATCACATCAAAACATAATGTTTACATCACTTAACAATTAGCGGTCAAAAGTAACCAAGTTCATAACCAAAATGCTAACAAGGTAAACACATACATAACGAACATTGTTCGATCAAAAGAACAAAATGGAGGGGTGTTACACATTGATTTTATTTATTGCATAGGTTTTCTTCCTTCTTCCTCTCGTCAGAAAATTCTTCTTTTCTTCTTCCTTTGTATCTTACCAACTCATTCATCCTTTACATCATTAGAGAGATCTCTCTTCATAATATATTTCTCTTATTAATCTATTTTTATTGTTATATTGTCATTCATGGGTTGTCACCATTTACTATCCAACTTGGCTCACTTCAAATAACAATATAAATTACCCATCTTGGCTTATTTCAAATAGTCATCATCACTGTTACTAGCAATTCTTATGAAAACGTGACTAAGGCGAAGAGGTCTCACACCTCCAGATTTATGAATGATTGAATTAAATCTAAACTTCTAATTAGTTCCAACTAACCATGAAAGAATCACCCATACTAGGGTTCACTATACAATGCAACATGTTCATATACTTCAATGCAACCTAAGAACAAAATACTCAAGGCCCGAGTGTTGAACCTGAGTGCTTTGATACCAAAATGTAAGGATTGAAAAATTTCAATTACTAATTATAACCCCTAATTTCCAAAATAATTTAATAGAATAAAATTATTATGAAAAGATGCGGAGTATGAGGAATGATTAAATTACTTTCATCACTAAATTAAATAGAATATCATACATTAATGAATCAAATATATCAAACAAGGTTGTACCTTCATTAGATTTAGTCATGTAGGCTTACACACGTGTTATCCTCATAGCAATACATGTACATTCAAATACTATAATGCAAATTAAGGAAATAGCAAGATCATAAGTGCATCCACAAGAAACCATAACACAAATATTTTCATGAGTGGAAAACCCTCGTAGGGATGAAAAATCACTCGTAAAAGTGCCTCTCTGGCTTAATGAAATGCCTCACTAGCCGAGCCTTATTGGCTACAAAGTTTCAATGGTTACAAGATTCCTCATAGGCAATGATCATATTGTCTCAATTGATATGACCATTCATTACATATTTCTATAACACAAGGATCATATGGAAGTTCTTTTACAAGTCACATAAATCTACAAGTAACATTTTCAAGTTTCACCAATGCATCATCCTTGCATATGGAAGTAAGGTAATGCCAACACTATCATGAATCCCTCCCAAGTATTTGCAAATAAGACAATTCTACCTCCAACAACCTCTCAAATATTACACAAGTACACTGAAAGCTATATGTCAATCACATAAGTCTTCATGAAAGTAATCCTAGGTCTACTAGAATGCACACACACCTATATAATTATAATAAGAATGTTTACTTCTAAACTCAATGATTCATAGAGGTTTTATCAATAAAGAATAATACTATAAGGAATTTAGAAGGTATAGCTCATGTATGTATGAGAATACATATATAAGCTAATGAATATTTATGAATATACGTTCTTATGCAATAAATTACAAGATAAACTAAGTGATATAAACCAAAATACATGAGAAGAGTGTCATCATTGAACCTAAACTTTAATATGGTAAGGTATGATTCAACATTTTTCCATCCTTTTGTAAAATTCACAATTTATTCACAATACATAATATGCATGGGTGAATTGAAATCTAATTCTATATATATATGGATCTAATGTTATAAAATGTCACAAATTCCATATTCATAAGATAAATGATCAGAAGAAATAAATTCTACTCTAGTTTCTATAACTCACTTTGACTCGATTTAATCCTTCCTCTAACATTTCTATGGATATAGGTAATTAAATGCAAATGTGTAGATGCTTATTTGTTTTCCAAGGTATCAATTAAGTCATTTCCAAGTTAAATGGTTCAATCTAAAATAATAGATTTGCACGACATTTATACAAAAAAATACTTTTAGGCAAAGATGTAAACATTTTTAAGGAACAAAACTTACCCAATTCATGTAACGCATAAAAAAATAAAATTATAACTGAGTGTGTTCTTACTTTCAAGGTAGTCAATATTCCATATCTATTAATGGTTTAGTCTAAAACAATGGAGTTATATAATTTTAAAGGAAACATTCACCAATCAGAATTATATATATATTAGGAAGTAAAGTCTGCCCATATTAATGTATGCATATTTATATATTTGCACAATTACTCTTAGGTAAAACAATCCATTGCAGAAACATATCTACTTAAACAAATATATTTATTATTGCAAGTCAACTTTCTACATTTGTTCTTTTTGAGTTTTCAATTTTGCTCTCACACTTATTGTATTTGTATTCTTTTCTATACATATAAATATAAATTTACATTTACAACTGAAGTAACATACAATCTATTCTTTTTAAAGGGAAATATATATACACATATATAATTAAATGTGTATATTTACATACTTATAGACACTTCAAGAAATCACACTTTTAGCGAAGTAATAAATACAACTTCAGCCATGTAAATATATATTTACTTTAAAAAAAATACAATCATCTAATTCTCAGCATAATCCATATAAATACATACACAAATATATATATACACTTCAAGAAAGCACACTTTCAGCGAAGTAATAAATACAGCTTCACTTCAAGAAAGCACACTTTCAACGAAGTAATAAATACAACTTTAGCCATTGTAAAGAAATATTTACTTTAAAAAAAATGCAGTCATTTAATTCTTAGCATAATCCATATAAATACATACACATATATATAAACACACATTTATATATATAAGTAATTATCATTCAATTTTCCAGCATCAACATAATTGATAAATAGCAATATATATATATATATATATATATATATATATATACCCATATCCATTTGAATAAACATCTAAATATATTTATATAAAACATATATTCACACTTAATATATACATACATTATTTGTGGTTATGAAACTTCAATCCCTTTAAAATATTCCTTTCATTTTATTGAAAACAAATAGGCAGGTATAAGGCTTTGCCATTCAATTTTATTTAAAAGATAAGTGTTATATATGTAAATATATGTATATATTTACACATAACAGTGTATGTATATACATATATTTGAACATATAATAGTATCACAATCTGAGATAAGATTTTGCTTAAAGAATCAACAAAAATCTGGCCTACTATATATAATACAAGGATTTGCAAAATCATATATATATATATATATATATAGAAAAGGAAGAAATGCACTAATTGTACAACTATGCCAATGAATTTCATACAACAAGCACTCAATATGGTGATTATGCACAACAGTTTTAAAAAAGAATTAAATCTTTTAATAATACAGGCAATCTTTCCTTGGAATTTTCTTTCTAAAGAATCTTCTTCTCCTTCTTTCCTTTTCCCCTGTATTTCTCTTTTTTATTTCTACTATATATATATATTTTAATCTTTTGAAATCTAAAACTTCTATTTGGCAGTCATTTTTTAGTTATTTTTTAGAGCAATTCAAGAAGAATATCAAGTAGTTGTGTTTTCTCATTACTAATTTCCTTTTTTAAAGGTTTCACTTCAATTCCCTTACCCTAATCTTTAAAATCAAAATAAAATATATTTTCATGCATGATACTTATCTTTGATAAATAATAATAAAGAATTCTATTTTAATTGCAACTATGTAATTATCCATAGTAAATAATGAAGAAATGTCATCTTTAAATTCTAACAGTAATATTTACCCTTAATAAGTAATATAAAATATTATTTACTTGCAAATTAAATATTTTCTCTAAATAAATAATAAAAAAAATTCATTCAATTGGGAATAAAGTTGTCATTCTAAATAACCAAACATTATCATTTATTTGGAATAAATAAAATCTATAATTAAATTATAATTAATTCCTCTTTGTTTCATTGCACTTTTATTTCATTGCTAATTAATTTAATCAAACATTGTAAAATATGAACCGTAAAAATAGGGGTCGTGACAATTTGTTTCAGGATTATTATTGTTGAACTCAAATAAGCTCATGCCATTGGCTTTGGTGAATGCATGGCAACCTTCTATGACAGAGTCATGAAGATGTTGATAACCATCTATTATACACTTTAGATTAATGGCTGACACAATTGGTGCACAAGATTGTTGGGCACCATTTTTCACCAGCAACTTAGAGAGGCTAGTCAGGCCATATTTGAATTGGGGTTTGCCACCATAATCTACTATGGTCTCTTCGGTGAAGACACCAATGGAAGCAAGAAGCCTCATGATTCTAAATAGGTAGTCAATATGGGTAGGTTTATTGGTGGAGGTAGAAATATGTGAAGCAATTTCTTCCATACAGAGGGGATTCTCACTACCATGGATGGCACTAATGTTAGGAATGTTAAGCAAAACAATAGCTCGAAGGGCCATGGGCTTGGTAGCTGAAAGAGTTATTTCATAGAGCTGGAGATGTGCTTCCATGGAAGACTCTGAGGAAGCCATATTTGTCTCATCTCTTACAAACTTTGTCAATTTATAGAAAAGTTGTGAACACAGAAACATGGAACAACAATGAAACGACGATCATTATCCAAAATCAAATACTTATAATAGTAAATAGTAAACTGTTTACTAGTTGTAAAATGTGGGTGAAACCCCTTTAATGTTTAAAGAGAATGTGAAATACTACTGCAAACTATTTTTTATTTATTTTTATCGGTTAACAGTAAATAGTTTACTAGTTGTAGAATGTGAGTGAAACCCTTTTAATATTTAATGTTTAAAGAGAGTGCAAAATATTGTTGTAACCTGGTTTTAATATTTTTAATATATAGAAAATCATTGCAGTGTCTTAAAAAATATAAACTGAGGAAAATGTGGTTTAATGTTGAAGACCCATCACCAACTTGTGTAGTGCAGTCCAGTTCTTCACGAACAGGGGGAACCCCTTTTTTCAATTCTAGTTCCTTTTATTCAAATATTGAGCTCTATTGCTTACCAATTTGAGACAATTTTTTTAATAAAGTTTCTGTGTGATTTTGTTTTCTTATTCATGTCTTCAACTTTTCATGATAGAATTATTTATTGAATTGTTATGATTAATTCGTTGAGCTTCAATCTCATTTGATTTTCATGTCTTTGTTCTTTTGTTTTGCATCCCATGCTTTTTTGTTTAATCATATAAGTAATTTTTTTCACATGAATCCCTCTTTGCTAGCTATCTGTCTCCTATTTGCTCATTATCAAATGTGTTCAATCTAACTTATCCCTATCTTGTATTTCTAGGTAGAAGTCTTTCATATCTCAATAAATTTGTAGGCTCAAATTTTTTTACATATAGTAATTGATCTGGGCACTCACATTTGGATATCTTACTATATGGCCTTCTAGTGTTGATATTTACTATTATTTAATATATGTGACAAAGTTTAATCTCACTATTTTTCTTATCTAATGTGATTGTATCATTTTTCAATGTTATCACATAATCTTAAGATCAATAGAATTGATGGCCCATTTGAATGAGAAGTTAATGGTGTAGCTTGTTTTCTTTCCTCTATAATATTTGATAACACGACAATGGATATATTCAAGCCAAAATTAATTTGTGACAATCATGACTATTGGTGTGATTTAACTTGAATGTCCCACTTAAATCATAATTCTATAAAAATGCCACTACGTACCCTTGTAAAGATCGACTCATAAAATCTATTTAGACTATAATTTGACAATATTGAAAGAGATGAAAAAATATTATCTTTAATTAAAGGGATACGCTAAAATCGATAATTTTTATGTATGTTTATGGATTGCTTTAGTAATATTTACAAGGAGTTTGAATATTTTTCTATGTGCACTTGATTATCTTTAATAGATGTTGGCTTGGAGGACTTTGAGGAAACTTGCTACTCAATTTTGAAGAGCTATCTAAGAAATACAAGAAGATCAAATCAAACCTTCCTAGTTGAAGAATCCAACAAAAATATGACATGAATTTTTTTCTCCTATTCTTATGATTTATTTGGTATTTAATCCTATAAATGATCTTTTGCATGCATAATGAACTTCCTCCTTGAAGTTGTGGTATTGACATAGTGTGATGGTTTAAATGTGGTGTTGTTGTTCTTGCCACCAAGGTTCAAACCCCATTGGGATGCTATTGTTGAGTGTTTATATTGGGGATGAGGTCCCCCATTTGTGACCTCACTGGTTCATAGCTCCAGGTCAAAAGCAATTATTGTGATAAGTTTAATGTGACGAGGCTTGCATTCAAAAAGTTATGGGTCTAATTTTTTATGAGTCTTTCTTAAATATAAAATCACCATGTTAGGCCTACTCAATTGTATGTGGTCACCTAAAATGGATCAAATTCTTGAGTACATAATGACTCCAAATTTATATTTTTTATAATTATGAGACATTTATGGTTGCCACCTATTTAAGAATGTTGAATTTCTCAAATGTTGAGACCTAGTTTAATATACATACATACATACATACATACCTATATATATATATTATATATATATATATATAATATAAATAGTAACCTCGTGTAATTGCAAGGTTGAGACACCACTTTCCTAACAAAGATCAACATTTATTTTAGCGAAGGTTATTCATTTCAACACTATAACAATCATCATTCGACAAATTTTTACTTCTTCATGCTTCAACAATTTTTTTCATGATTCCTATTCCTTTTGAGACACTATTTTGGAGGCTTGGATTTTTCCCATGAGGTTTTGTCCTTTTCCCTTGTTGTGAGAGATTAGATTATTTATACATGGGTACCTCATTAGGTCTTGCTTTCTGAGACCCATCATGCATTATTTTATTTTTATGCATTGAATTTTTAGGGTTCATTATAAATATGAAATAGATTGAATAACCCAAGGAGTTTTTAAGAGAAAATCAAATTTACATAAAATGAAAAAATATAAAGAATACAAACTAGAACTCTTAGAGATTATGCAATTTTGATATGATAGAATTGCATTAAGAGCTTCCAAGATGAATGTATGAAAACAAAATATAGGTAATGAGTTTATATATAACTAAGGAGATGATGTAGGTGGAAAATCCAACCAATAGGAATCAACCACAAAAAGTGGAGGATGCCATCAAAAGTGGAAATTTTTCAACCCTTTAAGGAAGGGGACACCACACCACTTATCTCTTAGTCATTTAATAATAAACTCACTTTATTATCCTAAGAAATCTTAATAAAAGTGTAGGAAAAACCTAAGATTAAGGGAAAGTAAATTAACCCACTAAGAAATAAAAACCTATACTAACATCCCCCTTTAAGGGTAGCTTAGGATAATATTAAAGATTATGAGTCTCCAAAATGAGGCAAAGTTAGGTACCCATGTACATATCAAATTATCCACCAAAGAAGAAGAAGCACCCCCCACAAATAGAGAGAGAACAACCCAAAAAATAGAGAGAGAGAGAGAGAAGAAAAGGACTAAGTAGTCCACACCAAAGAGATCCAATGGTATATGCTCAAACCAAAATGTAGAAGATGGTCCATGATCATCAAATAATGTTCCTCCCCTTAGGAAGAAACAAAACCAATGGTTTATGTAAGCTATTTCCCAAGCCTTGAAAGGAATATGCAAGAAAAAAGTAAAAACTATATGAAGTCTCTAAATTTGGTTCAAGTGTCCCCATATCAATGTTGAAATTTGCCACAATTAAATTAGGTGTTCTAGGCCACATTAATGAAGATGAAAATTTTAAATCTCCTAGAGACAAATGTAGAACACCATCCAAAGATAATGATAGTTTGAAAATAGTTGTGCAATGAATGTCATCAAAGAGGAGAGATAACCCCTCAAATGCGTCCTCAAAATTTGAAATGTGAGACTCTATAAACAAGCTTGAAATACCTATCAAAAAATCATCCCACAAAGCTATATATGAAGCATCAGGACAAAAATTATTTCAAAATATTTGAGCACCAAGATAAAATTTATGGCCTATTGAAGAAATTAGCAACAAACATCTTCAACCTAAAGGAAAAAGATGGAAAAAATTATTTTCAATACTTGTATGTATGGAAAGTGCTCATCCCTAACTTTTTAGTGATATCTCATTTTCAAAAAATGGAAACCGTGGAAAAAAGTTATGTAGGTTTTAAAAAAACCAAATTTGGCCTATTGGAGGGCCTTGGTGCCCCCCTGGTTGCCACTAGGTGGCATCGTTGATTGAAGTGGTGCCTAGGTGACACTTGAGCGATGATACAACAAAGATTAGATTGAGATTTAGTGGTTTGAATAGTAACCACTAGCAGTTAGGAGAGATAAGGTCACACTATTAATTTTAAATGTTGGTAGTTAAAATTTAGAACTATGATTTATTAATTCCTTGGTGGCGGTTTAGAAGACTCTCTTGATGGTCAGTGCTAGTAGATAAGGATGCTCTATGGGCATCTTATGGTCATGGGGGTTAAACCCCCTATTCCTTAGTGCTTAGGTGCTTTCGCCAAGCACTTTGAGCATTAATTTATTTTATTTTATTTTTTTAAAATGTTGAATTTAAATTTTTTGTTCATGATTTTTAATGAAAAAATTCATATGACATGTAGCGAGGGGGGCCATATTTCCCTCTTGGATTTTTTTTGCCTTGGCGGAAACTAACACCAAACATGAGTAAATTTTAAGTCAAAATTCATCTCCTCGGCCTCTTGAACATAATGGTAAGGTCCTTTTTGGCTGAAAAATGCTTCTATAAAAACTTGTTTGTCAGATATGAGTTTCAAACCCCTGTTTGCAAATTTATCAAATTATCTCCAATTTGGATGAAATGAAAGCCATTCCTGACTTTATTGAGCCTTGATGTAGGAGCATCTGGGTCCACAGGTGATCAACATCAACAAAAAAAAATTGATTTGGTTTTGTTGTTTTTCTTTTGCTTTTCTTTCCTTGTGGATAGATCAAATTGGTTTCTATGGTTGATTGCAGAAGAGTTGACTAAAATTTTATCATAGATTGAAAAATTCCATACATTTTGAGTGCTCATCGTTCATAATTTCATGAGCTTGAATATGTACACTTTGTGTAATTAAATGGCAATTTGATTTGTACAAATCATGCAAATTATTATTCAATATTTTATGAAAGCATGGACCTTTACGAGCATAGAAGATGAAAAAAAAATGGATTTGAAGAAATTATGAAAGGAATGTGAAGAGGAATCACTCCAAAAGTGGAACAATAAAGTGCATATTTGTAAGTGAATGAGGTGTGCCTAGGTGAGGGGAAGACCTACACCACATTCCAAGGGTTGAAACTGTAGCATGGTGCATAACAAGCCCGATTAAGTTGAAAGATTGGGGAACAATACATGGGGAAAAAATAATTAAATATCTCTAGAATGGAGAAGAGTCTTCCATGCAACGAAACAAGAGGGTGATGCCAGTTTAAAAAGTAAAGGTTGTCGAATGAAATACAAATAAGAATGAGGATTATGCCATATAAGTGGTGGGAATTTGAATTGAAAGATATCACCCATTTCTAAGATTTGTTTTCATGTTGTAAGTGATTATCTAGAAAATAAATTGGTGTGCAAAGATTTGGAAGGTGGGTAATGTGGTATAATGCTAGTCATCATATTAGAGATTGGTGATGGTATCCAATCAAATGTTGGAAAGTGGTTCAAGAAACTACATTGAATGCATTTTTGAATAGTAATGTGTGGTTTCAATCTAAAGGATGTTGAACAAGACAACTAAGAGGGGGGTGAATTAGTTGTGACAAATTTTAACTTTTACAAACTTTTACCAAAAATTAGATCAATCAAAAATCCTTTAGTCTACTAAAATGATTAAACATTAAGTGAAAAGGTAGAAATTTAAAAAGCATCACACATACACAGTAACACCATATTTATGTGGAAGACCCAATAAGGGAAAACCACAGTGAGGATTAGCTCACAATATAAAGAATATCAAAACTGATTATAGAGGCTCACTGTCTAGATTAGGAATCACTGTCCAACAAGGGTTAACCACACGAAGGGCTCATTTCCACACAAATACAAAGAAGATAGAAGATATATGTTATAGAGAAAACAAATGCAATAGATATTTCTACCATGATTCACTCAACCACTTGTAGACATGCATGAATGATAGAGTACACCTTTAGCTCATTGCAACTGAAAACTCAACAACTAGATTTTGCACTAATATGCCAAACTCACATCATATACACACTATTTCACATCTATCTTTCTTTATTTATTTTCATACTTCTCATTGATATCTCATCCCTTATTTATACCATCTTCAACTTCGAAACATATCCAAAGTTGGTCATACATCATTTAAATTCAAATTAGGTTGGCACCAAAACATTCTAGGGTGGAATTAGAATGAAGGTGATCCAGACACATGCTTGATGAGGACCCAAATAAGTCCCAACATGCTTCATGAACTTTGAAAGTAATGTTTAACATAAGGTTGGCCAAACTAGTGTAAAACACATAGGACAATTAAGCACACACAACCCTTAACACTATCCAATCTTTCCAGAAAAACAAATTATCTTCAACATGATCATAATAGCTTAAATCTAGAATTGCACATCATAAAACTCAACCAAGAAGAAATCCAGAGAAACTACATTTATCCCAGAACTCAGCTAGATACCCTGTAAAACATAGTTCACAACTAGTGAACATAACTCACACTGTACAATGATCCAAAAGCCCAAAATTTGGATATAGAAACTTTCAACAACCATGATCAACATATATGAACCACACGAACATAGGATCAAATCACGGTGCAAAACCTGGAGCAACCACTGAATACCTACAACCTTTTGTTATTACAATTTTCTCAATATCCTCAACATATGCAACCAATAACTTACAACCATGACATCAATCACAACAACTAGTTGTAACCAATTAACCAGTTGAAATCAATGAAAACACCTTCATTCTTGCAACAGTATCTCCTTTTGTCATTGATGGCAACACACAATGTGAAAACCATCAAGGACAACACTTTAGCTTTGAACACACCTTTCATGATTTTAATTTTTGTTTCTCCCCCTTAGTAGATATAATATTTGTCACATCTACCTCATCTCCCCCTTTGACATCAATGGTAAAGGCCAAAAATATTTTACATTGATTTCCCCTTTGACATTAAGAATGGAATACTCTTTCAATGACAACACATGACACTACCTACTCCACCTAAGAGGTAGCCACCAAAACTTTAGTACAAAAGAAAGATAGATCTATAGACCCACCAGACTGATTCATCTACATATGTATCTAGTTCAAGAAAGGAGGGGCAATCACCCCTAACTTCTCTAAGAGATACTCAATAGTATCTTTAAGAAGATACTTCGTAAATATATCAACAAATTGATCCTTCTTAGGTACATACTCAAGTTTTACTTCATTCTCCATAACTTTCTCTCTTAATAAATGATACCTAATAGATATATGCTTTATCCTCAAATGCATTACTGGATTCTTTGAAATGCTAATTGCACTTGTATTATCATAGGAGATAGAAATAGGATCATCATACATTACTTTGATATATCTTTCAATTTCTATGTCATCCATAAAACTTGTGTACAACAAGATGCAACAACAATATACTCAACTTCAATCGTGGATGAAGAAATTGAATCTTGTTTTTTACTCAACCAAGCCACCAATCTACAACCAAGAAAGAATGCACCATCACTTGTACTTTTTTTGTCATCTACATAGCCAACCCAATCTGCATCTATATAAGCACTTAGTGTAAAGTTAGTATCCCTAGGATACCATAAGCCATAATCTAGAGTTCCATTCAAATATCTTAATATTCTATTAACAACAACAACATGTGTTTCTTTAGGATCTTCTTGAAATCTAGCCACAAGATAGACATCATGCATAATATATGGTCTAGTAGCAATCAAATCCAACAGTCCACTAATTGTAGATCTATATTTGCTCTGATCATCCTTAGGTGAATCATCATATTTACTTAATTTGCAACTAGTCACCATACGAGTGCATACCATTTTGGAACCATCCATCCCAAACTTCTTCAACATCTCTCTTACATACTTTGACTGCAAAATAAAAA
The DNA here is from genome assembly GCA_007258455.2 of Sequoia sempervirens. Taxonomy (NCBI): domain Eukaryota; kingdom Viridiplantae; phylum Streptophyta; class Pinopsida; order Cupressales; family Cupressaceae; genus Sequoia; species Sequoia sempervirens. The sequence continues at coordinate 12,800,314 of VDFB02252616.1, read as the reverse complement.
TCCCTTTCTCTGTTTGATTAATTTGTAGCCCAAGAAAAAATATTATCTCACCAAACATGGACATCTCAAATTGTTTTTTCATTTCTTCCACAATCATCTTACACATAGTTTCATATCCTCTAAATATAATGTCATCAACATATTCAACCACAATCAATATTTTATCATTTTCAATTTTAAAATATAGATTACTATCTGTCGTGCCTTTGTTGAAACCTTATTGAATCAAATACTTGTCTAACCTTTCATACCAAAATCTAGGAGCTTTCTTCAATCCATATAAATATTTCTCCAATTTATAGACCATATTCAATTGATCTAACAACTAAAAATCCTTCTGATTGTTCCATGTAGGCCCTTTCTTTTAGCTCACCATTCAAAAGTGTAGACTTAACATCCATTTGATAGACCTTGAAATCTTTATGAGTAGAAAATGCTAAAAACATCCTGATAGCTTCCATCCTTGCCACTGGAGCAAAAGTTTCCTGAAAATTTATGCCTTCTACTTGTGAGTAGACCTTACACACAATTCTTGCTTTATTTATAAACACTTCTCCATTCTCATTCAACTTGTTTCTGAATACCCATTTTGATCCAATTATGTTTTTATCTACTGCTCTAGGGACCAATTCCCAAGTTTGATTCTTCTCAATCTACATAAGTTAATTCATAGTTTTCATCCAATGCTCATCTTTACATGCTTCACTTATAGTCTTTGGTTCAATCTTAAAAAGTAAACACATATTTATCTCACCAGCAGTAGCTTCTTGAATTCTTTTGTTCTTCCTTTCAACAACTCCATTCTGCCAAGGAGTTCTCAGAGTAGATAACTGTCTTTCTATTCCATGAACTTCACAAAACATATTAGACTCATGGGAGGTGAATCCACCACCTCTGTCAGACCTTAAGCATTTTATTCTCAAATTTACTTCATTCTCAACCATAGATTTAAATGTCTTGAATCTATCTAATGCATCAAATTTCTCTCTATGAAATGTAACCCATGTATACCTAGAGCAAACATTAATAAAAAGCATAAAGTACCTTTCAACTTGTATACTTCTCACTATTGTAGGACCATAGAGAACTGTATGAATTGAATCATATAGTCTATTATTAGATTGTTCTCTTGATTTGAAGTTGTTTCTTGCTTGCTTCCCAAACTCACAATTCCTACAAATAACATTAATAGGATTTGTAATCCTTGGTAAATCTCTCATAGCTTGCACTGCACTAATCCTTTCTAGGTTATCAAAATTCATATGGCACATTCTTCGATGCCATAACCAACTATCATTAATATGAGTCATAAAGCAACGCCCATCAACACCTTTAAGTTGATATATATTTCCTTCAAACTTCTTTCCTACAACAATCACTATTTCAGATCCTTTCTTGATTTCACATCTCTCATCTTTAAATACAAGATTATATCCTTTACTACACATCTATCCAACACTCAAGAGATTATGCCTTAATCCTTTAACATAGTAGTCATCATCAGTATTGTGCTTGCCATCAAAACTTATTGAACCTATCCCACAAATCTTAGCACCAGTATCATCTCCAAACCTAAGCCTCCATTATATTTTTCAAGTTTAACAAACTTACTCTTATCACCGGTCATGTAATGTGAATAAACACTATCAACAACCCAATATTTCCTGTCTTGTTTGGCACATAGGGCATATATTATAGTATTTTTATCTTTTTATTTCTCTGGAAGACATTCTTTCACCTATCTTTCAGAATTAGCATAAGTAGGTTCATATTTTATATCCAAGAACAAGCATTCATTGTCATAAAAATAACCATAATCAGATTCCTCATCATAAATACTAGCATCCTCATTCACATAATATGCTCTATTGATCTTCTAACCTTTGTTTTCTTTATCAAACCTTTGTTTTTTCCTCTTAGCTCTTTTTGAACACCTCAAAGAATAGTGACCTATTCCTCCACAACTAAAGCATTTAAAGGGTGACTTACTGGTGTAGGAGCACCTAAGGAACACTAGGAAACACTAGGCAATTAGGCAACCTAGTTTTTGAATTTTCATTTTTAGCATGTTTCCATGAAGTTCATGTTGACCATGGAGTAGAGTAGATAGCTTAGCGAGGTGTTTGATCTCTAAGATATAAGTTGTGAAAGGATGGATGAGTTTAGAATCTCATAACTACTTTGTTTTCTAGAATTTGGGAAAAGTTGAAAAACACAGTACGTTTTACAACTTTGCCATCTTGTTAACTTACATGACCGACCAGGGGAGCTTAACTATTTTTAAAACCTATTTAAGACATGCCTCGACCTGAGAGAAGGGTTGGTTTCATTGATATTGTAGTGAAATTTGTGAAATTGAGAAAAACAGTGGTGTTTAGTGTGATTTTTTGATTTTGTCTCAAGATAGAGCTTTATTGGATTGAATATGTTATTGTTTTATACGTAGGATGCAATGCACTAGTAGATTAAGCCCTGTGTGGTAGCCATTTATATTTCTAGTTCTGTTTCAAGCATTTTAGTAGATAGTTGTTTCTTTGCATCTGCTATTTTGATAAGTTTATTAGTAGGAAATGGAGGTTTAGGTCACATTCCCACTGTACATAACGTACAACCTCTTGGGAATTATGTCTAGGCTCCATTTTTGTAAATAGGAAAGGGTTAGGAGTCTATAGGAGTCAAGGGATCATGGAGAAAGTCTTCTCCTAGGCAAGCTTGACAGTGCCCGGCTAGGAAAGACAGTTAGTGCTAAGCACTTGGTTTGCAGGGGTGACCTTTCCCTATCAAGGCACGGTGTGGAGAGGTAGATAGATTCCTTGCAAGGACTTGGCATGAAGGAGGAGGCTCCATTAGACTATTTGGGGGTTGAAATAAGCTGACAGTTCACTATGTGGTCAGGAAATGGCCTAAAAAGCCCTAATTCTTGCAAAATGTGGGTTACGCCTGTGTACAGAAAGTTAAGGCTTAAGACCTCAAAAATCCTTGAGAGGTTTTCATTTGATCCAATAATCTCAAAGAAAGAGTGAGTGTCTTTTGGGAAGTTTTTGAGAAAACATCAATTTTCTCGGAGATGGAGATCTACTTGGGGCTCAAGGGTTAGTAGCCTTTTTAAACCTAGTTGAGGGTTTGGTGAAAGCGATGGAAAGGTGGAGTTTTGGTGAACCTTCAAGAACCCTAGGAGGATGGTTTGAAGCCACTGAAGACATTTCTACACCCCTGCAAAGATCTAATTGGGTGTTGAGATTAGGTTAGCCTTTAGGGTAGATTAAGGGCTAAGGAAGAGTTGGAGACATTGCACCAAGAATTGACTTGGTTGGTTGAACGGTGATGGTAGTGGGGTTGGCCAGGAGAACCAAGGGTGCCTGGCATGTGAAGGGGCCTATAGGTCAAAGTGGTGAAGCAAAACACCAAGGAGGTCTTGCAAGCAAGACCTAGAGTAGGAATCTATGATTGATTCCTCCAACCCCCCTCCCTATCAGATTTGTATCAGAGCGAGCAAAAGATTTGGGAAGAATCTTGTATGTCAGACCTTGAATCTAGTGGTTCTACCATCATGGTGACAAATGTAGAATTGGCCAAGATGGTTGAAGGACAGGAGGAAGACAATAGGCTATTGAGGGAAAGGATAGACCAACTTGAGCAAGCACTGAATGATGTGCAGGTAGAAGGAAGGGTACCAAAAAAGAAGAGGTTGCAGAGGAAGACAAGATCCCTGAAACTGACCCTATTTTGAAAGAAGAGCCTTTCTTGAAGGAATTGAAGGCTTTGAGTGGAAAATCACTTGCAGGCATACCACTGTTTAGTGGAAAAATGGAAGTTGATTTAGTTGTGGATTGGATAGAGGGAATGGAAAACCATTTTGAGTGTGATGGGGTCACAAAAGCACAGAAGGTAAAGGTGTCCAAATCAAGGTTAAGAGGTTTTGCCTTGACATGGTGGAAGTTCATTCAGACAGAGAGGGAAAAGGAAGGCAAGCAGCCTATCTCTACTTGGAAGGGAATGGTTGCCAAGGTAAGAGAAGCATACATGCCAGATGATTATGAGATTCAGTTGCATAAGAAAAGACAAAGCTTGAGGCAAAGAGACCAAGATGTGAACACTTACACTGAGGAGTTCCAAAAACTTTGTATGAGGTCTAATGTGACAAAGGATGAAAGTCTTAAGGTGGCTAGATACCTTAATGGATTGAAGTGGAACATCCAAGAGGAGATGACTCTTCTAAGTCCTAAAACAGTACACCAATGTTACCAATTAGCTATTAAGATTGAGGAAAGAAGCAAGAGCAAAAAAGAACAAGCTTCTAAGGGCAAAGGAAAAGGCAGAGATCAAAGAGGAAATAGAGGTGGATACCAAGGTAGGGGGACTGAGCAAAGAAATCAGGGAGAGTCAAAACTTACTGAGCATGGAAGTGAAACAAATTCTAGAGGAGGTTATGGAAGAGGTAGAGGACCTCAAGGAGGTTCAAACAGAGGAAGAGGAGTAGGCATAAGTAGTTCATACTTTGCCAATATGAAATGTTATCACTGTGGTCAAGTAGGACATCCAACTTATAGGTGCCTGGAGAAAGCATCTTCTTTAAACACAGAAAAGCGAGTGGCATATGCACAAGAGGAAAACATAAGTGTCAAATCACCAGAGGTTAGTCACATTGAATCAAAAGTGGGGGAGAATATGATGTTTAATAGAGTTTTGATCAGACAACTGGTCAAGGAAGAGCCAAAATAGAGAAGAGCCTTATTTAGAGTGAGATGCAAAATACTTGGGAAAGTATGCAAGGTTATTGTGGATTCAGGTTCAACTGATAACATCATCTTTGAGGAGGCAGTAAAGAAGTTGAAATTAGAGGAAATACCCCATACTAATCCCTACAAGGTGACATGGTTGAACAAAGGACAAAGTGTTCTTGTCAATGAGAAAATAATGGTGGAGTTCTCCATTGGGGGATACAAAGACAAGTTGGTTTGTGATGTTTTACCTATGGATGCATGCCATATTCTATTGGGTAGACCATGGCAGTATGACAGAGGTGCCATCTATGATGGAAAGGAAAATACTATCTCATTCAAGAAGGATGGAAAAACATTCAAGTTGCAGTCACTATTATATGAAGAAGAAGGACAGTCAAAGACCCCTAGTGTCTTATTAAGCAGTGGTAAAGAGTTCCTTAATAACCTACATCAAGGGGGTGAAGGATATGTGGTTATGTTGCAACCTAAAGAAGAAGACAAGGCTAAACAAACATTCATACCCAAAGCAGTCCAAGAATTGTTAGAACAATTCAAGGATATATTTAGTGATGGTACACCTGCAACTTTACCTCCACAAAGAGCCATTAGTCATCAGATTGACTTCATACCAGGGGCTTCATTACCAAACAAAGCAACATACAAGCTTACACTAGATTAGAATCTAGAGATAGCTAGACAAGTGCAGGAGTTGTTAGATCAAGGCTTGATTAGGAAGAGCATCAGCCCATGTGCAGTACGAGTGGTCTTAGCAACCAAGAAAGGAGGCAAGTGGAGATTATGCACTGATTCTAGGGCAATAAATAGAATTGCAATTAGGTATAGGTTCCCTATTCCTAGAATTGAGGACTTGATGGATTGTCTTGGAGGAGCTTAGTACTTTACCAAGTTGGATCTCAAAAGCAGATACCATCAGATCAGAATCAAGGATGGAGATGAGTGGAAGACAACTTTTAAGACAAATGATGGGTTGTATGAGTGGAGAGTTATGCGATTTGGCCTCTCTAATGCCCCTAGCACATTCATGAGGCTCATGAATGAAGTGCTTAAAGACTTTACAGGGATATTTGTGGTAGTGTATCTTGATGATTTACTCATTTTTAGCAAGACAATAGAAGAACATCTAAAGCATGTGGAGATGGTTCTTAGAAGATTGCAAGAGGAGAAGTTAGCCATAAATCTAGAGAAATGTGAGTTCTTTAAATAGGAGCTTGTGTATTTGGGGTTTGTAGTATCCCAAGGATCATTGAAGATGAATCCAAGCAAGGTGGAAGCGATCCTAAACTGGCCTACACCAACCACAGGGATAGGGGTAAGAAGTTTTCATGGATTGGATCAATTTTATAGAAAATTCATAAGGAACTTTAGTGGCATATGTGCACCAGTCCTAGATACAATAAAAGGAGGTTTAAAAACTAAGTTTAAGTGGACTCAAGAAGCTAAGAAAGGTTTTGAGAAACTGAAACAAGAGGTGGCAACTCAACCTATTCTCTTATTGCCTAGTTTTGACAAGTTGTTTACTGTGGAATGCGATGCTAGTGGAGTTGCAGTAGGAGGAGTGCTAAGCCAAGAAGGCAGGCCTATAGAATTTTTTAGTGAGAAGCTCAATGAAGCTAAGGAAAAATACTCTACCTATGACTTAGAACTGTATGCTTTAGTGTAGTCACTTAGGAAGTGGAGGCATTATCTCCTACCCAAAGAGTTTGTGGTGTTTACTGACAATCAAGCACTTAGCTACATCAACACTCAAGAGAATTTGAGCAATAGACATTTGAAGTGGATGGAGTATCTTCAAGCCTTCACATTCACCATCAAGCATAAGAAGGGACAGTTGAACAAGGTGGCAGATGCACTAAGTAGAATATTGTTGACAGTGCAAGAGATACAGATCAAGAGCATTGTAATAGAGAGTTTCAAGGATCTATATGGGGAAGATGAAGACTTCTCAGAGGCTTAAAAGGTATGTATTGACTTTGAGAATCATTTTCATAGCCAATACTCAGAGTATACGTTGAAAAGTGGATTTTTATTCAAGGGAAATCAGTTGTATGTGCCAAAAGGTTCTATGAGAGAGAATCTTATCCAAGAGAAGCACAATAGTAGTCTTAGTGGTCATTTTGGTATCAACAAGACAATGGAACTAGTGCAAAGGTTTTACTATTTGCCCAAGTTGCCAAGGGATGTCAGGAGGTATGTGGAGCAGTGTATAGTTTGTATGAAATCCAAAGGGGGAGCTAGCAATACAGGTTTGTATCAACCTCTACCCATTCCCAACAGACCATGGGAGTGTGCTAGCATGGATTTTGTTGTAGGACTCCCTAAGACTAAGACAGGGTTTGATAGTGTCTATGTGGTGGTAGATAGATTCAGCAGGATGAGTCACTTTATCCCTTGCAAGACCACACATGATGCTAGCTACATTGCTCACCTTTTCTTCAAGGAAATTGTAAGGATCCATGGATTTCCTTTGAGCATTGTCTCAGATAGGGATGTGAAGTTTATGAGTCATTTTTGGAAGACTCTATGGAGCAGATTAGGTACCAACCTATCTTTTGGATCAGCTTACCATCCTCAGACTGATGGAAAAATTGAGGTGGTTAATAGAGTGTTAGGTAACCTTCTAAGATGCCTAACTAAGGAGTATGGATAGACATGGGACATGGTTATCTCACAGGCTGAGTATGCATACAATGACAGTGTGAATAGGACTACAAGGAAGAGTCCTTTTGAAATAGTGTATGGGATGCACCCAAGAGGTGTGTGTGAGCTCAGAGATCTTGGAGCTATGGAGCATAGGAGTGGACATGCAGAGGACTTCACTCAGACCATGAAAGAGATTCAGGAGCAGGTAAAGAAGACAGTCACCGAGGCTACACAAAAGTTGAAGGATAAGGTAGATTTGTCAAGAAAAGATTCGCAATTTGCAGTAGGAGACTATGTCATGGTTCACCTCAACAAATCCAGGTTATAGAAGGGAAAAACAACTAGATTTTAGATGAAAAGAGTAGGACCATGCAAGGTGTTAGCCAAGTATGGGAAAAATGCATACAAGGTGGAGTTACCTGTAGATTTAGGGATTTCACCAGTGTTCAATGTAGCTGATTTGATCAGGTATAAGGGAGATCAGTCAATGACTTAGATCAGAACAGTAAGGAGATCTTCAAGGATGTAAGAAACATAGCCTTACCTACTCTAGACAAGCTACAAGCAGAGAGGATTTTGGAGTCAAGAGTGAAGAAATCTACAAGGCACAAGGTGTACATGGAGCATCTTATCAAATGGAAGAACAAACATGAATCTGAGGCTACTTGGGTAGATGAAGCTAAGTTTAAGAAGCGGGGCATTGATGTGTCACTGATCTCTCCTCAAATTCCTTAAGTGTTTGTGCAGAGAGGGGGAGAATGGTGCAGGAGCACCTAAGGAACACTAGGAAACACTAGGCAATTAGGCAACCTAGTTTTTGAATTTTCATTTTTAGCATGTTTCCATGAAGGTCATGTTGACCATGGAGTAGAGTAGATAGCTTAGGGAGGTGTTTGATCTCTAGGATATAAGTTGTGAAAGGATGGATGAGTTTAGAATCTCATAACTACTTTTTTTTCTAGAATTTGGGAAAAGTTGAAAAACATAGTGTGTTTTACAACTTTGCCATCTTGTTAACTTACATGACCGACCAGGGGAGCTTAATTATTTTTAAAACCTATTTAAGACATGCCTCGACCTGAGAGTAGGGTTGGTTGCATTGATATTGTAGTGAAATTTGTGAAATTAAGAAAAATAGTGGTGTTTAGTGTGATTTTTTAATTTTGTCTCAAGACAGAGCTTTAATGGATTGAATATGTTATTGTTTTATATGTAGGATGAAATGCACTAGTAGATTAAGCCCTGTGTGGTATCCATTTAGAGTTCTAGTTCTATTTCAAGCATTTTAGTAGATAGTTGTTTCTTTGCATCTGCTATTTTGATAAGTTTGTTAGTAGGAAATGGAGGTTTAGGTCACATTCCCATTGTACATAACGTACAGCCTCTTGGGAATTGTGTCTAGGCTCCATGTCTATAAATAGGAAAGGGTTAGGAGTCTGTACGAGTCAAGGCATCATGGAGAAAGTCTTCTCCTAGGCGAGCTTGACAGTGCCTGGCTAGGAAAGACAGTTGGTGCTAAGCACTTGGTTTGCAGGGGTGACCTTTCCCTGTCAAGGCACAATGTGGAGAGGTAGATAGATTCCTTGCAAGGACTTGGCATGAAGGAGGAGGCTCCATCAGACTATTTGGGGGTTGAAATAAGCTAACAGTTCGCTGTGTGGTCAGGAAATGGCCTAAAAAGCCCTAATTCTTGCAAAATGTGGATTACGCATGTGTACAGACAGTTAAGGCTTAAAACCTCAAAAATCCTTGAGAGGTGTTCATTCGATCCAAGAATATCAAAGAAAGAGTGAGTGTCTTTTGGGAAGTTTTTAAGCAAAGACTAGTTTTCTCGGAGATGGAGGTCTAATTGGGGCTCAAGGGCTAGTAGCCTTTTTAACCCTAGTTGAGGGTTTGGTGAAAGCGATGGAAAGGTGGAGTTTTAGTGAACCTTCAAGAACCCTAGGAGGTTGGTTTGAAGCCACTGAAGACATTTCTACACCCCTGCAAAGATCTAATTGAGTGTTGAGGTTAGGTTAGCCTTTAGGGTAGATTAAGGGCTAAGGAAGAGTTGGAGACATTGCACCAAGAATTGACTTGGTTGGTTGAACGGTGATGGTAGTGGGGTTGGCCAGGAGAACCAGGGGCACCTAACATGTGAAGGGGCCTATAGGTCAAAGTGGTGAAGCAAAACACCAAGGAGGTCTTGCAAGCAAGACCTAGAGCAGGAATCTGTGATTGATTCCTCCAACCCCCCTCCCTATCACTTACCTTCATACTTGTTGGAGACTTTCCTCATTCTTCTCAAAAAGTTAGCTTCTACTTCATCAAGATTCTCTTCATCCAGATATTTAGCTCTTGTAGCCTTGAAAGTACTTTCTGATTTGGATCCATTTCTTAAATTCAGCTTTCTCATTTCATAATATGTCAGAGTTCCCAATAATTGATCTTTAGTGTAGGTCTTGTAGTCTATATGTTCTTCAATAGTAGATACCTTTTCACTACATGCACCAGAGAGAGTTCGAAGAATTCTCTTTACATTCCTGGATTCATCTATTGTAGCACCAAGTCCTTGCATTCCACCTACCACTTCATCCACTCTTTGTACATAGGATTTAATGTTCTCATCTTCAAACATATGCATGAGCTCAAACTCTGTCTCCAAATTCTGCAACTTTTCTTCTTTGACCCTTTCACCTCCTTCATGCACCTTTTCTAAAGAATACCATACTTCTTTAGCATTCTTCATATTTTAAACTTTAATCAAATTGGAATGTGCAAGACTATTCTTCAAAATGAACTTTTCCTTATTGTTTGCTTCTTGCACCTTGATTTCATCAGTTGTACTCAGACCATTAGTAAGAGGAGTGTAAGCAGTCTTGTAGGCTTTCTCAAGATCGTATCCACAATACTCTAGATATTCTTTAATCATTAATTTCTAGATATCATAATTAGTTCAACTTCGACTACTCAAAAGTGCTCTTGCCTGCCATCCCAGACCTTCCTTAAGTAGTTAAGATCCTCTCCAAGGAACCAAAATTTGATACCAAACTGTTGAACAAGACAACTAAGAGGGTGGTGAATCAGTTGTGACAAATTTTAACCTTTACAAAATTATATCAGAAATTAGATCAATTACAAATCATTTACTTTTCTAAAATGATTAAACATTAAGTACAAATGCAAAAACTAAAAAAGTATGACACATACATAGTAACACCAGATTTACGTGGAAAACACAATAAGGGAAAAACCATGGTGAGGATTAGCTCACAATATAAAGAATATAAAAATTGATTACAAAGGATCACTGCCAGAGTAGGCTCATTACCAAAATAAGACTCATTTCCAACAAGGGTTAACCACCCGGAGGGCTCACTGCCACACAAATACAAAGAAGATAGAAGAGATATGTTACAGAGAGAAAAAAATCTCAATGCAGTAGAGATTTCCACCATGATTCACTCAACCACTTGAAGACATGCATGAATAATAGAGTATGCCTTCAGATCATTGCATATAGAAACTCAACAATTAGATTTCGCACTGATCTACCAAACTCACATCATATACACACTATTTTGTGCATCTATCTTGCTTTATTTCATTGCAAACTTCTCATCGATATCTCATCCTATATTTACACCATCTTCAACTTTGAAACATATCCAAAGTCAACCATACATCATTTAAAATTAAATTAGGTCAGTACCAAAATATTCTAGGGTGGAATCAGAATGAGGGCGACTCAGACACACACTTGTTGGGGACCCAAATAAGCCCCAACATGCTTCATGAACTTCAAGAGTAGTGTTTAACACAAGGTCATCCAAACAAGTGTAAAATACATAGAACAATTAAGTACACACAACCCTTAACATGATCCAATCTTTCCAGACAACAAAATTATCCTCAACACAATCATAACAACATAACTCTAGAACTACAAGTCATAAGACTCAACCAAGAAGAAATCTAGAGCAACTACAATTCTCCCAGACCTCAGCTAGATACCCTAAAAAACATAGTTCACAACTAGTGAACATAACTCACATTGTACAATGATCAAGAAGCCCAAAATATGGATATAGTAGCTTTCAACAACCATGATCAACATATCTGAACCACATGAACATAGGAGAAAATCTTGGAGCACCCACTGAATACCTGCAACCTTTCTTTATTATAATTTTCTCAATATCCTTGACATATACGACCAATAACCTGTAACCATGAAACCAATGACAAAAACTAGTTGATAATCAATTAACCAGCTGAAATCAATGACAACACCTTCATTCTTACAACAAAGGAGAGGTTGTGGGTGATATAAAGGACAAAAGAAAACATACATTAGGAAATAGGAGCAAAAAAATTAAGGAAAGTTAGGAGAAACTCATGGGAAAATAGAAGAGAGTGTGGAGGCATATGAATTAATGTCTTGGAATACCAAACAAAGGCCAGACCACACGTTAAAGGAGGTAAGCAATTTTTTTTTAAAAGAGAAGAGTAAAGGAGGGCGTGGAGGACAAGGGAGTTACGCAGGAAAAAGAAAGGAGAAACGCTACATGGAAGGGCATACAATAAAAGATATGAAATTGAAATGTGATTGTGGAAGAGTGAGGTTGTATTGAATAGCTAATGATAGTGTTGAATTCATTTGAGAATTAAAATTTGTGTAGATTAGTGTAGAATTCATGGGGTAGATACAAAACATGATAAAACAAATTAATGTAAGTTGTGTGAAATGTGTTGAGTAAAATTAGAGTACCTGTGTGATGAGAAATGGTGAATAGAGGTTGCTATCCCAGAAAAGAGGTAAAGAGATTGGATAGAACAAAGAAATGATGGAGTTGCTTGAAAGGAATGTAATGCATGTTCCATGTAATCTAATTAAATAAATATATTTTCTTTTCTTTCAAATTGAGTGTAACATTGTGCAATCGAGAATTGATTTAAAATCGATAAATGTAATTATCAATTTTTAAATGTTAATCGACTACAAAGTCTTTTGTAATCTGAGATTTGTGTAGGTTAAGTTGAAGATAACAAATGTTTTTCTCATCTTCATCAAATGGTATAAGAGCTAGAGGTTTTGAGCATGTGGGAAAACTATTGACTGTGAGGTATTCTGCACCAGTACCTGTGAGTGAAGAGGGAAGTGAGAGGAAGTTATGAGTGCATACATAGTTTTCTAAACATGAGTCAACTTATGATATAACCTGTGGATTGAGGAAGCATGATTGAGGAGCTCAAAAGTATCATTGTAGGTGTGTAAAGAATGCAAACTAGAACTTTGAGAGATTATGCAATGCCAATATGATTGAATTGCATTAAGATCTTCCAAGATGAATGCATGCAAATACAAGCTAGGTAGTGAGTTTATATAGAACTAAGGAGAGGATGTAGGTGGAAAATCCAACCAATAGGAATCAACCACAAAAACTGGAGGATGCCACCAAAAATGAAAAGTGCTCCACCCTTTAAGGAAGGGGACACCACAACACTTATCTCCTAGTTATTAAATAATAAATTCACTTTATTATCCTAAGTAGGCTTGATAAAAGTGTAGAAAAAACCTAGGTCTAAGGGAAAATAAATTAACCCACTAAGAAAATAAAAACCTACACTAATAGGGCTTTTAACTACTCCCTAAGTTTTCACTTAAGGGGGGTGTTAGAGTAATCATGTATTAGCTAATAATTAACTAATATTTAATTTATTTTTAGACTAATTCATTTCATTTACTTAAGCTAAACTTAGGAGTATTTTTTTGTTAACTAGAGTGAGCTATTATTAGATCATTCTATCTTATCACTTAGGATGACAACACTTTTCATGGTCCAAACCTTTTATCATTTAGGGTTTTCTCTTATAAGCACTCTCTTTCATTGTATTATCACTCTTGAGGTTCAAGCAAGATTTTGATTCTAAATTATTTCCTAGTTGAGGATATAGAAAATTGTCATTTGCATCTCTCTTGTGTGGAAGGTACTTTTTTTCATTGTTTGGCCCTACATCTCATGTTATTCAAAATTCTCATAGTATAGAGTCCACTATTGTGATAATGGTCTAAAACATGGTTTTGAAAAACACATATGCATATTCCAAGGAACTTACCAGTCAAATTAAGAGCTTGGTCATCAAGGTGAAGTTGTAATGCTTCATGTGATATATTCCCAATGGGAGTTGCACAATTTTTATGTGTGCATGTATGTTTCTTGTTTTGATTTTATAGTTACAAATCCTATCCTTATGTAAATATTCACCTAGGAAATAGTTGAATGTTCCTACATAGTTGATTGTGGATGTCATGGTTTACATGCATTACCAATTGAGGATGCCATTTCTCTTACCTATGTACATGCAACATAAAGGAGAAACTAATGTTTTTCATGAGTTTTCTTGTAGCATTGTAGGTATGATAGCTATGAGCACTTTCTTGTATTTGAAAAGCATTCATTTCTAGATCTAGAGACATTTCATTTATACATAATAATATTTTTTTATCATTTTATCTACAATGTTAGAGATCATGTTGTATTTTATCACATTCCTTTAACATCTTATCTACTTTTTGGATTTCTCTAAATTTTATAATATAGTCAAATCTTATATTAAATTCTATAATAGATGAAATCTCTTAACATTCTCTTTACTTTCACTATTCTTAAGGATAGTTATTTTTGAAGAGATTTGAAGTCAGTGTTTATTTTAAATGTGTGATACATTTTAGGCTCATTGATTTTTTCGACAATTTTTTTATGTAGCGCTCATTGCAAGGAAAATTCAAAATCAACATTTTCTTTAAACTAATCATTATCCTTTGGATGTCTTCAAAAATATCTAGTTTAATGTTGACTGGTACTTTTTATTTAGTATGCATTTATTTTTCTAGTAGTTTGCATGTGCATCAAAGTGGGGGAGATATAATGGTAAAAATTATATACCCGTACCTTTTTCCCTTATATTTTCGGTTCCAATTCATTGAGTTGATTGACCTAACTGCAATATCTAGCTAACAAGTGGCATATTCTTATGTCAACTTATCTCATAAAATCATAGTAGCCCAATTCCCTTATGATTCATCTCTAAAGATTCATGCTCAAACCCCAAATACCCTATTCATCATCTTGGATCAGATCTATAAATATGGGCTTGAATTAAATCGCTTCTATTTAATCATAGATATTAACCTTGAAACTTTAAAATTTAAATTTATAATTTTCATCTTGCCAACTCACTAGCTAGTGTGAGCTGACTTATAGAAAATTTGTGTTGATTTGGGCACTATGTTGTTATATTTAAAAATATCATTCACTCATTTTAAAAGTCATATAGGAGTTATCAAGAGACATGCTAGATGCTAAGGTTATTGAGAGAGCATTTATAAAGGAATTGTAGTATCATTTCTCAAGGTAAATTGGCTAATCATTTCATCTAAGGTGTACCACATGTTTGCTTGTTTCCTCAAATTTCTTATTGCTACTGAATTGATCTATACATGGGTCTCACTAAGAAGATTGTGACCTCAAAATTTTAAAAAAAAAGTATTAAAGGAATTTCTACATACTAAAATTCCTTAAAAAATCATTAGAAATCAAGATGCATGAATTCCATTAGTTTACCTTTTATGGGTTTGGATCTATGAGTTTCAATTCAAGTCTATGTATCAATTTTATACACTTGTGAACATCGGGTCTCCACTCACCTTAAGTGAAAGATAGCTTATAGAATCTTATCTATATAAGTAAATTTTGAGATTTGTTGTTTAATTATTGACATTTGTCATTGCCTACTCCCATCATCAAATGTTGAGCTAAGTATCATATTTAAGTTATTTAAATTTCATATTCAATTTGAATAATCTTGTCTCAACTCTTTTATCTAGATTAATTGGGTATGTGCAGGATCATGATGGGCCAAAAAGTGACAATATGATGGGTATGTGGCTAACGACTTTGTTTTTACCCAAAATTGATGAAATGAAAAGGGTTTTTAAAGGAGATTCTCAGCTTTCCACCAATATAAATTATGCTTTACTTTGAATTTAATAAGTAATTATTATTCATTTTCTATTCAAATTACGACTAAAGTCCTGATTGATAGGCTGACTGAAAAACATCTATATCTTTCAAACGATATCACATTTTTTGAATCCAAAACATGCATCATATTTTATGCTTCACATACTATAGGATTAAAAAAAGAAAAGAAAAATTCATGAAGTTTTGACCAAGTTAAGGTGGTCAGAATACAAGTTTTTATATTTTTTAAAATTTGTAATAAAAAAATCATAATTAATTATTTACTTGGAAAAACATTACAAAAAAATATGCATCACATCGGGACATGAGTCCTCTACTTAAATATTAAATCTTATAAAAAAATATTATCATTTTATTGTGGTTAGGGTGGTTAGATAGACACCTACTTATTTTTTCCCTTAAATTTAAGTACTACTACATTAAAATTTTAAATTTTCACCAAATAGATTTTTTCTTTTTAAACAAACCTAGTAGTTTAGAAACTAGATTCAATTTGCTATAGATTCTATTCTTACATATTTTTGAAATAATACAGATAACTTATTCAAATTTTTATGTCGATTTGCCTAACTCTGATATTTTTGAATTTTTTGCCACTTAAGGGCCTTTTTTTCCATGATGATCCCATACATACCCAATTATTTCTTATTAAGGTAAAATGAGTTTTTGAAAGGATCCAAAACTTTTACAATTGACCAATCCAAGGTGCATGCATGATAAGTTTCATAAGGAATATAACAAATAACCATGATAGAAACAACAAAATTGTATTCAAGATTTTAAACACAATACAATACCTAGGGATCTATCATAAATAATTCCAAACTCTAACCTAGTTAACCCTAGTGTGTGACTAGGAGATATATTTGGGAAGACCATTAACCCTAGTGTGTGACTAGGAGATAGAGTTGGAAAGACCCTTAACCCTAGTGTGCGACTAGGATATAGACTTGGGAAGACCTTTTTCCACCTTTGAATAATTTTCTAGGACACCCTTAACCCAAGTGTGTGACTAGGAGATAGACATGATGATGGCACCTTCAAATTTTGCAAATTTCAAAGTGCCCATATTGAAAAATTTGTCTTTGCACACTTAGAAGTGCCATTGAAAAATCTACCCAAGCAACCTACTTTGGAGGGTCACAATTCAAAGCCTGTTGATTTTCAAGTCAAACCCCTTGGTGGATTTGCTTACTTGACATATGTGAAAATGCTTGTCAGTTTTCAACTTCCCATAATGAGTTTTGATAGTGTTTTGAAAAACAAAGCTGGAAGGTTCTAAAACTTTTTTGTTGTTTGCATATTGTCAATCCTACGAAGTGGCCTCCTATTTGAGTTGATATTTTGTAACTGGAAGATTTTCATGACAAGTGGATTGTTGCTCTCCATTCTCCCTACATTCATATAATCTCCTGTCTGATTTCAGAGTCTCAAGATCAAATTTTCTATTTTTTCGAGATCAAAATCAAATGCAATTTGTTTAGTTTTATATTTGTATTTCTGACAATGTTTCAAGGTGGTCAATTTTAATCCCTAATATCTTGTGAAGAATAATAACTGAATCAAATATATTTTGCACACATACTCAGTGTACCTAGATGAGCTTATGTTTCTAGTGGCAGCCCCCCAAAAGTTGTTTTGATATTTTTTCAAAGTGGTGACTTTGAGAGCCCTAATTGGTGTTAAACATGTGCAGTTGCAGAAATGCCTAAGTGAGCAACTTTTTCGATTAATATATTTCACCTCGATATCCCTTTTTCTGATCCATTTGTTGAACTGCATTCTTGATTCAAGTGTCTACATGCCTACTGAGTTTCAGGTTCCCAGGATAAGTTTTGATGGGTTATTTAATCATTTTCTGATCGCGATATGGCCAAAATGTGTGTTCCAAAAAGTTTCAAATTTTGAAAATATAAGGACAACCCATTTCCTTTTTTGGTCTAAAACCTCTACAACTCCATTTTCATCAAAAAAGAGGTCATATGATGTGTTATTTTAATGCATTTTTGGTGTGGTGAACACGTCTCGGGGGCTAGTTTACAAAGCAGGTATATAATTCTTGATGGCTAGGAAACATTTGAGGTTCCAAATGGGTTTTCTCTAAATAATTGATTATGGCCTCACACAAAAAAAATCTCGGCTCCAGGGGTCACTATTTGTGCCCAGTGAAATTTCTCTCTTTGGACCGCAAGCGTAATTAAAATTTGTCTATTCTCTAATGTTTTCAAATGATAATATTTAAATACTTTAAACATTGAAAAAATGAAAAGAGGCATTTAGGGCAAGTATAAAATACATTTCAAATGTTTATAAGGAAAAACAAGTTTAATTCTTGCTTTCTATTGGCTAAAGTCATAGCAGCATGACAACACAACTTCACACAAAACTTCCGGCACTATTCACTAATTTGATTTGCATATCCTATTTGCATTCATGATGAGCGATGGTGGTTCCTCTTCATCACCCATCATGGATTGAGTGCTCACCTTCCTCATCATATTGGCGATGAGAGCCAATAACTTTCTCCATCGATGTGCGATGGTCTCCCTAGAGGTGTTTGTGCAAAGTAAAGAAGGGGCTGTAAAATGTCAAATATTATCATTTGATGGTGGTAGAAATAAATCAAAGGTGAAATGCATGGGTGAATAAGAGTCTTCTACAACCGAAAGAAAAATAATTAAAACTTTTTTTGTTGGAAGTAAAAACGTAAATGCATAGTTGGGATTTACATGCAATGAAATGTGAAATAAAATGGTGAATGCACAACTAGATAAAGGAAGATGGAATTGCAGGTTGACTACTATGAATAGTTGCTTGACATTGTTGGGGTTTTCATCGTGAAGCTGCAGAGCGAGGAATTCAAATGGTAGAGGCGTGGAAATTGGGCATTTTTGCCAGTATCGCGTATCTTTGTTTTATTTCTCCTCTCCACTTTGAATTCACAATGGGTGAAGTTCCTTCTTGTCCATCGTTAATCGCTAATGGAGATCTCCATTCGCAAATACATCTGTAATGCGCAATGAGAGTGGGTTGTTGTTGTTCTATTAGACATTGCTAATAAATATTAGTTGTTCTAAATGTATTTGAGATGTGCAATGAAAAGGGTTGAAGGAAAGTAAATGGTGGGCCCATAATTTATTTTAATATTATCGTTTGATAATGTTATAAAGGTGAGTAAAAGCCAAAATGTGAAATACACAAGAAATATGTTTAGGAAGCCTGATAAATTTTAATTATTACCTTCACTACTTAATACAAATCTTCAAGTGTGAAGGTAAATTAAAATAAAAGGTGCAGATAAAATAATAGGGGCCCAAGTAAAATTTATTTTATTGCTCATGGAACAAGATATCGCCCATCGCTCATAAGTTTTTATTTTTCACACCAAATTGGTGATGTGTAAATATATCTCGATAAATTTTGAAAGGAAATAGTGGGCCCATGGGTTTTGTCCATTAGTAAGTAATTGAGTTTTCTTTTAAAAGTGGAGAATTAATTCAAGGAAAATTAAAGTGTAAAGGCACAGGCAAATAGTTTTTATTTCCAACCCAGTAAAATGATTTTGAGGCCTTCACAATTAAAATCAAAACTTTTATTTGTTGGAAATAAAATATTTCATAGAGGTTGCAGATAAAAAGCATGGTAAACGCATAGGTGAAAGGGATTTTTACAGCAAAGTGGTGAATGGAAAGTGAAATATTTTCACAAATAAATTTTTATCTTTCACAAATAGATTTTTTAAAGCTGCAAGGCATAATGATGAAGAATGAAGTCTTCCCGTGGAGAATATTTTTTTGTTGTAGGGTAGTGGAGTGAGGAGCAAAAAAATAGAGAGCAGGTTGAAGATTCTTCAACAAGTAAAGGTAGTTACTGATCTATGGACCTGAATGCGCCGATGTCATTGAGAGATCTCCATTTAGGGTTTTGCACTTTCTTTAAGTGCAGATTTTTTGTTTTCAGAAAGGCGGTTGTTCACTCTTTTCTGTCTCACGGGAACATTTTTGTAACAGAGGTTCAAGTGTATAATGCTAGTTTTTCAAATTTTTGGAGCAGTTTGAGTTTTGTAATGAAGAATGTAATTACAACATAGTCATAGTTGAATGTAAATGACATATTATTTTGAATTGGGTGTCTCCATTATTCACTTTGCATAAATTATGAATATGAGTAATCAAAGATTGTTATTATTTAGCTTCTTGTCTTTCCTTGTATGTTTGTTTGATGTTATTAGTCTCATACAAAGAATGAGTTAATTTGCAGTAACACAAATGGAGGTTTATGCAGTTGTGTGTTAGGATTGCTAATTATAGCTAGTTTAGTTGTTGATATCAATGGTGTAATGCATCATCTAATAGATATGATTATAACAGATTGAATGTTGTGTTAGGTTTTAAATTACATGGTTTAGATGACTCCACCCTAGGATATAACATTGGTCTCTTAATGTTGCAGTTTCCTGAAACTGATTGTGAGCAACTACAACTTTTAAATCAAATCTACTTCTCAGTCACAGTTTGTTTGTGTGTAGAATTTAATGCTCTACATCTCTTAGGTATGAATTAAACACAACTATGAAGGTCAAACAAACCTTTAGGGTATTGTTTTATTCAAACAATTGAAGGACAAACATCTATTTACAGTGTATTTGGTATTTTAACACACAAGTATTTATAAATATACTATTGGAATTACCCTCCCTGGTTTAACAGAGCCAGAAGTATAGAAGATTTCAGTCTCTCTAACTGAATCTTGTTCGTTGGCCACATCAACCTGTTGAGTCTGAATATGAGAGAGTGGCTACTCTTTAAGATTCATTGCATCTATTGATTTGGGAACCAACACATGGGAAGACTTTTCTTCCACCTTTGAATAAATGTCTAGGAGACATAATTTTCTAGGTCTTTCAATCATGGAGTATGGGTGGAAGCCCCCACAATGCAACTGACCTAGGGTACCATATGAGTAGAGGATTGTCAAAAACTTTTATGATCATTGAAAGTTGAATATGAGTTATATTTGAAATAATAATGTTTTGTTTAATAACACCAAATATTATTTTTTTGTTCAACTATTGGGTCATTTGTGTTGGATATAAAGATTAGAGATAACATGATTTACAGTTACTAAAAGGTATTGAGATCATTTAGGTTGTATAAAAGTTATATTTTAAACATAATAATGATATTTTTCTAACAAATGATATTTTTTTGTTCAACTACAAGGGATTTTATGATTAATTTTTGGTCGAAACTTTTAAAAAATCACTTTTAGAATACTTTTACTAGAATTACTAATATAACAAGTTGCATGATGAATCACACCTCTAAACTTTAATTGTAAATAGTCAAAAGACCATTTCACATTTCTTAAAAAATAAAAAATCCTATAAAATTCCATATATCTGCTACACGCTCAGAAATTAACCTGCAAGAATACTGACTCCTCTACCCTAACCGTTGATCCCCATATCTGGCAAATAATGAAATGTCGTATACTCTAAATTCCTACTTTTTAGTTTAAGAGATTCGTTGCATCAATTCATTAATTTACTCAATCTTAAGTGAAAGTTGAAAACGTATAAGCCTAGTGAACAGTAGTGCAGGTTTGAGGGATTGCTGGAAAGATAATAGCATCTGAAATATCTTCAACAAATAAGGAAAAAAAAGCAT
This sequence comes from Sequoia sempervirens, assembly GCA_007258455.2. Classification (NCBI taxonomy): domain Eukaryota; kingdom Viridiplantae; phylum Streptophyta; class Pinopsida; order Cupressales; family Cupressaceae; genus Sequoia; species Sequoia sempervirens. The sequence goes on along the minus strand of VDFB02252616.1, from coordinate 12,779,233 downwards.
GCAAAATGAATCTCCACAAAATTAAATTTCTATATTAAGGATTTGTACTTCACGCAGATCAAATCCCCGTACAATTAAAGATTAATTGAACATATATTCAACGTCTGCTGCAAAATTACAAAATATTTTTTATCACATCATTCATGATTACTACTTGCATATTGTTAGTGCTCCCCACCTACTATTTAGAAATTTCTATAAATGCCTGAAGGAAAGGCAATTTAATGATACGGTAATTGTTGAACCCTGCTTTGTAAAACAGGTCTTCAAATTCTTTCCATGTTCTTTCTTTTCCACCGGCAGAAGCAGCCATCATACACATATCAAACAATAATCCTGCTCGTCTCTTCGTCCCTTCTTCTTCATCAACAACCGCATCCACAATTAATACTTTCCCATCCTTTGGTATTGCTTCGTAACACCTTTTTAAGATTTTTAAACACTGTTCATCATCCCAATCATGCAAAATCCACTGCAGAAAAACCAACAAAAGCATCATGATAAACCAGCATTTCAAACTTAAATTTCATTTGTATAAAATATAATTTAAAAACATACCTTCATAAAAACTGCATTTGCTGAAGGAATTTGTTCAAACATATTGCCCTCCACATGCTCGACTCCTGCATTTTTAGATCTCCATGAGCAACTAAGTCACAAAGGTTCCCTTTTAACTTATGCCTTTGTATTTTAGGTCTTTCCAAGCTGAACTTCAGGACACTCACTGTACAATTTTCTAAAGTTCCCATGGAATGCAAACTTTTTATCATGCAAAATAACATTGTCATTACAATTGACTTTGTACTCTTCAAAATGTTTATGTAATAGTTTAAATGATTATTTTTTTGCATTGCCTTGCTTCACAAGTTAAACATGTATACTACTGTGGATGAACGATAAACATGATTCTGTATGCTTTTTAGCCTCTTATATTCTAATTGTTTGCTTAAAAATTACTATGGCTAACATTTTCCCTAAAATTTAGAAATAAATAAAGAGATACCCAATTATGTAACTACAGAGGATATTGAAATTAGTGCCACCCTCCAAAAATCTAACTACTAATCTTCTTGAAGTTTAGAGATGAAGATTGTTACCGACCATGTATGGGAGCAGCAGTCCTTATGACATGAGGAAGGTCGAAATTGATGCCATGAATGTGGGGATATTCTGCAACGATTACAGATATTGCAGAGCCCACTCCCCCTGCAACATCCACCACACTCTTCAAACTCTTAAACCCATCGTACATCTTAACTACAGAATCCATTAAAGGGCTAGTATGAGTAGCCATGCCCTCATTGAAAATCCTGTTTGTTTCAGGATTATTGCTGTTGTACTCAAATATGTTCATGCCACTGGCTTTGGTGAATGCATGGCAGCCTTCTATGACAGAGTCATGAAGATGCTGATAACCATCTATTATACACTTTAGATTAATGGCCAACACAGTGGGTGCACAGGATTGTTGGGCACCACTTTTCACCAGCAACTTAGACAGACTGGTCAAGCCGTATTTGAATTGGGGAGTGCCTCCATAATCTACTGTGGTCTCTTCGGTGAAGACACCAATGGAAGCCAGAAGCCTCATGATTCTGAACAGGTAGTCAGTGTGGGCAGGTTTATTGGTAGAAGTAGAAATGTGTGAAGCAATTTGCTCCACACAGAGGGGATTCTCATTACCGTGGATGGCAATAATGTCAGGAATGTTAAGCAAAACAGCAGCTTGAAGGGCCATGGGCTTGGCTGCTGAAAGAGTTATTTCATATAGTTGGAGATGTGCTTCCATGGAAGACACTGATGAAGCCATAGTTATCTCATCTATTACAAACATTGCCAATTTATAGAAAAGTCACGGACACAGAAACGTGGAACAACAATGAAATGTCGCCCACTATCAAATATCAAATTATTTAAAACAGTTGACAGTAAACTGTTTAGCAGTTGTAAAACGTGAGAGAAAACCTTTTAATATTTAATGTTTAAAGAGAGTGAAATATCGTTGTAAGCTGCCTGTTTTTAATATATTGAAAGTCATTGCAGTCTCTTAAAAGATATGAATGGAGGAAAACGTGGTTTAACACTTTGCAGTGCGGCCCAAGTCATCGTGAAGTGGGGACATTATTTTTAAACTCTAGTGCCTTATTCAAATCTTGAGCTCTCTTGATAACCAATTCGACACATTTTTTTTTTTTGAATTTCCTTTGTGCGATTTGATTATCTTATCCATGCTTATCATCCTTTTTTCATGTCTCCAAGTTTTATGGCAGAATTATTTATTTCATTCTTGTGATTAGGTCCATGAGCCTCAACCCCGTTTGATTTTCATGTCTTTGTTCTTTTGTTTTGCACTCCATGCTTTTGGTTTAATCATATAAGTATTTTGTTGACACATGAATCTCTCTTTGCTACCTATCTGACTCCTATTTGCTCATGATCAGGTGTCATCTGTTCCTTAGGCCCAAGCAGTTACCAATCTCATTTATCCACTCTCTTGTGCTTCTAGGTGCAAGTCTTTCTTATCTAAATAATATTGCAAACCCAGAAATGTTTATATATCAGAATTAATTGGGGCACTCACATTTGGTTATGTTTTATTATATGATTGTTAAGTGATCAATCTGCACAGTCAATATTTACTATTATTTAGCACATGTGAAATTTTTTAATCTCACCATTTCTATTACCCGCTGTGATCATGTCCTCTTCCAATGTTATCGCATACTCTTTAGCTCAATGTAATTAATGTTCCATCTCAATGAGAATATATTGGTGTAAAATGTTTTCTTGCCTTTCTAACATGTGATAAGGTCATAGTGGATATATTCAAGGCAAGCCTAATTTGATCATGACTACTGATGTGATTTAATTTGGATGATGTGATTTAATTTGGATGTCACTTAGATCACAATTTTGTAAACATGCCACCATGTATCCTTGCGAATCTCAACTTATAAAATCTATTTAGACTCAAATTTGATCTAATATTGAACAAGCTAGAAAATTATTTTTTGCGTAATTAAAATAATACTCTGAAATTAATAATTTATTAGGTATATAATGGATTACTTTAGAAATATTTATTAAAAATTTGATTATTTTTCTCTATGTGTGCTTGATAATCTTTAATGGATGTTGGCCTAGAGCACTTTGAGGAAACTTTCTATTGAGTGTGGAAGAGCTAGCTAGGAAATAAATGAAGATCAAACCCAACCATCCTAGTTGAAGAATCCAAGGAATAAATGACAAGATGGAAAATCGGCCTCTTCTTAGAATTTAATTGGTATTATGCATAATAAACCTCCTACTTGAAGCAATTGTTGTGATAAATCTAATGTGATGAGAACATGCATTCATAGAGTTATGGGTTGAATGTTCAAAGATTCTTCCTTAAATACCAAATCACCTTATTAGGCCTACTCATGTGTATGTGGTCACTTACGATGGATTAAATTCTTGAACACATAATAGCTCCAAATTTGAATATTTCATAAGTATGAGGCATCCATGATTGGCAAATGTCTAAGAATGTTGAATTTATTGTATCTTGAGTCCTAGGATCCTATGTAAATAGGTTTTGTTACCATTTCTATAATTGGGATAGGAAAAGAAGAAAAAAGGGATCCTTCTACATAGCTAGTCTAATGTGGAGTCTTGCTATCCTTCAATCCAATTCTACTAGCCCTAGGATTGTAATTATTTTCACTTATATGATTTATTGTCTTTGTAAACAAACATTAATGGTCTTTAATGCATATTTAAAGAAGGAAGTTGAATCCCATCTTCTTGTTTGTTTTGTTTTGTTTTTTCTGCAATGTAACAGGAGAAGACTTAGTTTCTCTAAAAATGACACTTCTATTATATATTACCTTACGTGCTACAGGATCTCAAAGCTTATATCCTTTTACGCCATAGTTATATCTAATGAAGATACATTTCACAACCTTGTTCTCCAGCTTTGTTTTCTTCTCCTTTGGAACATGTGCAGATTGCCTCACAAAAAAAAATTCTAAGATGCCTCAGTGAAGGCTTGTGACCCAACCATGCCTCTATAAGTGTCTTATCAACAAGAGCTAATGTAGGAGACATGTTAATCGGGTAACAAGTAGTGACAACTGGTTCAGCCCAAAACCTTTGTTTTATACGCGCACCACTTAACATACTCCTAGCTTTTTCTATCAATGTCCTGTTCATTCTTTTTTTCAAATTCATTCTGGTGTGGTCAAGCCGTATTTGAATTGGGGAGTGTCTTCATAATCTACTGTGGTCTCTTCGGTAAGGACACCAATGGAAGCCAGAAGCCTCATGATTCTGAACAGGTAGTCAGTGTGGGCAGGTTTGTTGGTAGAAGTAGAAATATGTGAAGCAATTTGCTCCACAGAGAGGGGATTTTCACTACCATGGATGGCAATAATGTCAGGAATGTTAAGCAAAACAGCAGCTTGAAGGGCCATGGGCTTGGCTGCTGAAAGAGTTATTTCATATAGTTGGAGATGTGCTTCCATGGAAGACACTCATGAAGCCATAGTTATCTCATCTATTACGAACATTGTCAATTTATAGAAAAGTCATGGACACAGAAACGTGGAACAACAATGAAATGCCGCCCATTATCAAATATCAAATTGTTTAAAACAGTTGACAGTAAACTGTTTAGCAGTTGTAAAACGTGAGAGAAACCCTTTTAATATTTAATGTTTAAAGAGTGTGAAATATCATTGTAAGCTGCCTTTTTTGAATATATTGAAATTGACTGCAGTGTCTTAAAAGATATGAATGCAGGAAAACGTGGTTACACATTGCAGTGCGGCCCAGGTCCTTGTGAAGTGGGGACCCTCATTTTTAAACTCTGGTGCCTTATTCAAATCATGAGCTCTATTGATAACGAGACATTTTTTTTTTATGAATTTCCATGCTTATCTCCAAGTTTTCATGGCAGAATTATTTATTTCATTCATGTGCTTAGGTCGTTGAGCCTCAACCCCATTTATTTTCATGTCTTTTTTCTTTTGTTTTGCAATCCCATACTTTTGATTTAATCATATAAGTATTTTCTTGTCACATGAACCCCTCTTAGATATCTATTCGACTCTTATTCCCTCACGATCAGATGTCTTTTGTTCTCTAGACTTAAGCTGTTATCAATCTGATTTATCCACTTCCTTGTACTTCTATGTACAATTATTCAACTCCTATTCCCTAGACTCAAGCTGTTATCAATCTGATTTATCCACTTTCTTGTACTTCTATGTACAATTCTTTCATATATGAATAATCTTGCAGTCCCAAAAATGTTTGTATATTGGAATTGATTGGAGGCACTCACATTTGGTTATGTCTTATTATATGATTTTAAAGTGATCAATCTACATAGTCGATATCTACTACTATTTAGCACATGTGATAAATTTTAATCTCATCGCTTGTCTTTCTTAGTGCAATCTTGCCCTTTTCCAATGTTATCACATACTCTATACACCATTCCTACAAAATAATGTATAAAAAACTTTAATGGTGGTTTTTTAAGGCGATATACCATTCCTATAAAAAAATGTATTGTATGTTTTTAGATATGAAAATAATTTACCTAAAGTATTAGTAGAGATTTATATTTATATAGTGATCATGAACTTGGCCTATAAATAAAAGTTTGATAGATTTCATGCATGTATGGTGCACTATCCATGTGGTGAAGTTGATGTTAGGTGTTAGATCTATATAGTACAAATTGGCTAGTGCAAGCATGTGCAGTAGAAACAATCAAGTGCCAGTTTTTTAAGGAGAAAAATTGAACATATTGGTGCAAATACATGTGTTCCTATACATAGCTTGCACACAAAGAGTAAATGCTAGTTTAGGAGCTAGCAATGCTATTGTTGAGAGTACGAAAAACTCCTAAATTTTTGTCTAGCATGCTTAAAGAGTGTGCATATGTAGTTGTCTTACAAATTTTCACTTGAATATACTAGTATTTTTGCTTGTGTAGATATGTGTGAAGACATTCTACTAGAACCCTTAATGCTTATGTGATGCATCTCAACATGAAAATGTGTCCAAGAGAGCATTGCAACATGGAAGGTGTCAATGTTGAGTGAATGTGTAGAAGTGAAAATTGTACAAAATTGCATATGGATAATCATTTCTTATAAATTAAATGTCTCCATTACATCTAGTGCACAAATGAATAATCTAGGTAGTTGTGTCAAACTATTGTGCAATTATACCAAGATATTTAATGATTTCTTATAGAGTAGTGTCCTCATTATAGTTTTGAAAACCCAAAGGTGCTAGTCTCAAAAGTGAGATCAAATGCATATTTTCTTATAAAGAAGCATCCTCATTGTACTAGTGAAAACCTAGAGCTTGATGCAGGAGCATCCAGTGGTGTAGGGCAATCTTGCATCACCCAAAAAATATGTTTTTATTTTCTTTAGTTTTTTTGAGTCCCATGATGGCACTTAAGGTGTATAAGATTGTCAAGCATCAAAAATAGCGAAAAATGGGCACTTACTATTTTTCGTAAGTCAACCAAAACAGGCTCGTATGGATGTGAAAATTTACCCCAAGGAGCAGAGCTGAAAAATATTTTTGATCACAAAAGAACCACCTCAATACCCTACACGGTTTGGGAGAAATTAAAGTTTTCATCTTGAGAAATTTCTCCAATGCAGCTTTAAATTCAGATATAAAACTTTAGAGGCCCTAAAATAGCTCAAAACATGGCTGAACCAACCTATAGTGGATTCATGCATTGTAGAGCTCATCGAGATCTTTCCAACGATATGCAATATTAGCAAAGTGGACACCCGGATCAAAAGTTATGGCCCCGCAAAGTTGGTCCTCTAAAAAGTGAATTTCATAAAAATTTCTTCCTAGGCCAAAAATCAAATGACGAGACTTTTGGCGCCAAAACAAAAAGGGAAATTTGAACTTTCTAGAACATTCTAGGGTAGTTATTGGGGAAAATAAAAAGGTTAAGTGGGGGTTGTAGGAGGTGGCCCTAATAGTGTAGATTGTGGCTCTAAATAGTAGATTTTCTTTTTAGAGTTGATTTTGTTGTAATGAATCAAACCCATGAGGCTATAGTATGTAAGCTTTGAATCTGTAATTTTATTTTCTGAAATAATTGAAAGTGAGTCATTTTTCTGTCTTGCATCTTCTATGTTAGTATATGTTATTGTGATTTCTATGGTTTTTGGGTGGTGACCCTCATCAAGTGGTATCAGAGCAAGAGTTCTTGAGCCTATAACATAGTGTTGAATGTGAGGTAGTTGCAATAGGACTTGTGAATGTGGGTTGAGTTCAAGATTCCTCCAAGAATTTCCCAATATGGCAGAGGTAGAGGTTGAGGTGGTGGAAGAGATTCACCTAGAGATGAAATAAGAGCCCTCAAAAGAAAATTAGAAACCTTGCAACAAGAGGTTTGAAGAAGAGATGCGCAATGAGACATAGATGATAGTGAAGATGAAATAGAAGAGGAAATGGAAGAGGAAGAGTAGGATCCAATAGATCCTGGAGAAAGAATATTGTTGCAAGCGATCTCAAGCATTGGGAAGAGACCTAAAATGGAGGTTTCAACTTTTAGTGGAAATATTAATCCTGAAGAGTTGATTGATTGGATATGACATGGAGGAATTTTTTGAGTTTAAGGAGATTGAAGATCCTCACAGAGTGGGGTTTGAAAAAAAAAAATTGAAAGATCATGCTAGTATATGGTGGAAAGTCATCCATTTAGAAAGAGGAAGAGAATGGAAAGATAAAATTTCTAGATGCGACATAATGGTGTCAAAATTGAAGAAACAATTTATTCCAGTTGATTATGAATTGGAGCTACTCAAGAAGTGCAAAGCTTGAGGCAAGGGACAAGGATGGTGAAAGAATACATAGAGGAATTTCACAAGGTCCTATTTAGACAAGACATTCTAAGGTAAATAAAGATAAATTTGCTCGTTATATTAACGTGTTGAAGCCAAGCATATAGGAAGAATTGGCACTGGTAAGAATGACCACCATTGAGGATGCTTATCAGTTTTCTCTGAAAGTTGAAGAACAGTTGAATAAGAGGTTTGAGTACAAACAATGAGGTGGAGGCCATGGAGGAAAGACCAGTGGAAAGTCATATGGAGGTTGAAATGAAGATCAAAAGAAGGGTGAAGGCTCTAGTAGTAGCCAAACTTAGAAAGGAGATAACACCTACCATCCTCGTGATCAGAATAATGGAGACCAAAGAGGAAGAGGAAGATCTAGACAAGGACCGGGAAGAGGAGGCTTCTGTGGAACCTGTTTCCAGTGTGGAGAAGAAGGACATAGAGCCTATGAGTGTCCTCAACATCAAGGAAGGACAAATAGAAGACTGAAGGGTAATGCACGAGTTGCACATGTTGATAAAGATGTCGAGTCTTCACATTATGAGGATGCAGAAAGAGGAGAGGTTCTTGTTACTAGAAGAGCCTTGTTGAATAAGAAGAATGATCCAACTCAAAGGAAGAATTTGTTTCGCACCAGATGTAAGTGTGAAGGTAAAGTTTGCAATGCTATTATTGATGGAGACCTATAGTATTGATAACCTTGTTTCAAAAGAAATGGTTAGTAAGTTGTGGTTGGAGAGAAGAAGGAATTCGAACCCATACCAGATTGCTTGGTTGTAGGACCATAAAGCCTTGGTAAATGGACAATGTCTAGTAAAGTTCAAGATTGGAAATTACCATGATGAGGTATTATGTGATATTATGCCTATGGGCGTTTGTCATATGTTGTTAGGTAGACCGTGCCAGTTTGATCGATGAGCAATACATGATGGGCATGCCAACACCTATTCTTTGACAAAGGATGGAGTTCGCCGTAAGTTGAAGCCCTTGAAAGAGGCAAAGGAAAAGGTATGTAGTAATACAGGAATTTGTTTGGTTGATGGAAGAAAGTTTGTAGAAGGTATGAAACATGAGCATAAGTGTTTTGCATTGATCCCTAGAGTTGATAAAAAGATACTACTAAGTTACCTGTACAGGTTTCAAATTTTTTGAATGAGTTTCAAACTATTATTTTTGATAACATACTTGAAGGTTTTCCTCTAGTAAGAAAGATTAGTTATCAGATGGACTTGATTTGTGGAGCTATTTTTCCCAATAAGGTAGCTCATCTTATGACTCCAACAAAGAGTGAAGAGTTGAATATATACAAGTGAAAGAGTTGTTGCAAAAGGGATTGATCAAAGAGAGTTTGAGTCCATGTGCAATACCTATAGTACTAGCACCAAAGAAGGATGGAGAATGGCAAATGTGTACATATTCTAGAGCGATCAACAAGATCACCATCAAGTATAGATTTTCCTTGCCTAGAATGGATGACATTATGGATTATTTGAGTGGAGCTGAGTACTTCACGAAGATAGATTTGAAGAGCGGATAGATCACCAAATCTAAATTAGAGAAGGAGATGAATGAAAGAAAACCTTTAAAACCAAGGATGGCTTGTACAAGTGGTTAGTCATTCCTTTTTGGCTAACCAATGCACCGAGCACATTTATGCGGCTTATGAATGAGGTATTGAAAGAATTTTTAGGATATTTTTTTATTGTTTATTTGGATGATATTTTGATTTTCAGTAAGACATTAGAGGAGCACTTGATGCATATCCGAAGTTATTAAGAAGCTAAAGGAGGAGAAGTTGTTGATTAATTTGAAGAAATGTAGTTTTGTGAAGAGAGAGTTGGTGTATCTAGGATTTTTTGTCTCAGTAGAGGGTCTTAAAATAGATCTAGAGAAGGTGAGAGCTATCATTAAATGGCTTACCCTGAGGAGTGTTACAGAGGTAAGATCATTTCATGGTCTAGCAAGTTTTTATAGAACTTTTATTAAGAATTTTAGTAGTATTTGTGCACCTCTAATTGAAGCGATGAGAGGGGATAGAAAAGAGTTTAAGTGGACAACAAGAGCAGCCAAAAGTTTTGATATGTTGAAGAAGAAGGTTACAGAGCAACCTATTTTGGCCCTTCTAGATTTCAATAAGGTCTTAGAGGTAGATTGTGATGCTAGTGGCACTACCATAGGAGTTGTTTTGAGTCAAGAAGGTAAGCATGTTGCCTATTTTAGTGAGAAGTTAAATGATGCTAAGAAGAAATATTTTTTCTATGATCAAGATTTTTATGCTATAGTTCAAGCTTTGAAGAAATGGAGACACTATTTGTCTCCAAAAGAATTTATTTTATATACTGATCACCAAGCTTTGCAGTATCTTAACAGTCAAGGAAAGTTGAATCAAAGGCACTTAAAATGGGTTGAGTTTTTGTAGAGTTTTTTTTTTTTGAAGCACATGAGTGGAAGGTCAAATAGAGTTGCAGATGCCTTAAGTAGAAGGAAAATTGTTTTGATAAAAATGAATATAGATGTTGTTGGGTTTAATGAACTAAAGAGTTTGTAGCTAGAAGATCTAGACCTTGCAGAAGCTTGGAAGGATTGTTTGGAACCTATTACATTGGATAGGATGAGATGGTTGGATTTCTTAATCCAAGATGGGATGTTGTTTAGATGAACCCAATTGTGCATTCCAAGGAGTTCTATGAGCTAGGAGAATCTAATCAAAGAGAAGCATAGTGGAGGATTGGCTAGACATTTTGGTCAAGATAAGACCATTGTTCTTGTCAGTGAGAATAATTATTGGCCATAGTTACATAAGATGTGAAGAAGAATGTACATGTTGGCAACACAAGGGAAGACAACTAAGGGGGGTTGAATCAGTTGTCACAAAAATTTAAACTTATTAAACTTATTCCACTTATTCTCAGATCTGATTAATAACTGATGCCAATCAAGGTGGAGAAACTCACAACTAGACCCAAAATGACCAGACCTCAATAAGACATCAACCCTTGAAAATCACAATCACCCAAATTGAATCAACTAACAAAAAAAGGCTTGTATCCTTCAAATCTTAACAAAAGGGCTTATCTTTTAGATAAATCCATACAATGGCTATCCAAACATCATACTAGACTTGTCTCAAATTCCAAAACACTATCCTAGAAGGCCTCACAAGGTTTCCTTGTACCAACATTGAGAAACATCAAACTGCCCTACAAAAAGGCTACTAGATTTAGCCCTATTTTACAAACAAAGTGTCCTCCAACCACATTTTACACTCAAAAAATCTTTGGACAGTCACTAATTACATCCTGAAACTCCCAATTTCACAAGCCATTTGTAGATTCAAGGCTTTTTCTTCACTGTCCCAATAAACCCTCGTTTACATGCAAAGATCTAGGGTTTTATTGAATATACCCATGCTCAAGCTTATGAAGCTCAACTAATGCATCAAACAAGTCACAAATACCCCTACTTAAGAACAAATAACCATCACATAGACTGTCCCATCAATACTTTGTTGAATCACTACTTTGGTTCCACATTTTCATAAGGAAATATTACTGCTCCAACTTAGGGCATCACACCCCCATCAATTTTATTCACTCTTTTAACCCCTAAAGCATTGAAACAACTAAAATAAAATCCTACAAACCAATCCACTGAGCAACAGGACCAATATAGTAGGTGGATTGGTTAAATCATCATGTGGTTACCCTCAAAACCCTTAACTCAAAAAAATAGGGCAATTTTATTGATTTCTCTCTTAAAATAGTGAATTAATCCTTCAAATCAAGTACAATAGATAGTAAAGACATGTATTCACAAACACTAGTAATCCCAGGCCATAACAAGCATGTACGGACTCATACAAGTTTGGGAAAGAAAGAAAAAAATAGAGAATTCTGAGAAATAATAGAGCTTTTATTGATTTTCTTCTTCAATTCTTCTAGCCAACCATTACAATGATGTTCTTCACCCTTTTGAAGGTTCTTCCTCCAAAAACCACTGACCAACCAACCCTCAACTACTTTTAAAACCTCTTTGTGACCGTTGGATGCAAATTACATTATTTTTACAATTTTTTTGACAACATTGTTACACATTTTGCAATATTTGCATTTGTGGCCCCAAGTGACTCTAAACCAACCAAATACACTTTGAATGGTATCATTGAACCTTATTCAACATAGACTAAAACCTAACTCACCAAAATCCTCTAAAACCCATGATTACATGTGTTTTTTTTGCATTTTGGAGCAATTTGACATATTTCAACATTGTTTGACAAGATGGCTCTTCCAAACACCTAGTAGGACTAAGTTAAGCCTAAATATATTAAAGAGTTAGTACTACTTTAGTTCCACATTTTCATAATGAAATATCACTGCTCCAGCCTAGGGCATCATACCCTGATCAATTTTCTTCACTCTTTTAACCCCTAAAGCATTGAAACAACTAAATTAACATCCTACAAACTAATCCACCGAGCAATAGGACCAATATAATAGGTGGATTGGTTAAATCATCATGTGGTTACCCTCAAAACCCTTAACTCAAAAAAATAGGGCAATTTTATTGATTTCTCTCTTAAAATAGTGAATTAATCCTTCAAATCAAGTACAATAGATAGTAAAGACATGTATTCACAAACACTAGTAATCCCAGGCCATAACAAGCATGTACGGACTCATACAAGTTTGGGAAAGAAAGAAAAAAATAGAGAATTCTGAGAAATAATAGAGCTTTTATTGATTTTCTTCTTCAATTCTTCTAGCCAACCATTACAATGATGTTCTTCACCCTTTTGAAGGTTCTTCCTCCAAAAACCACTGACCAACCAACCCTCAACTACTTTTAAAACCTCTTTGTGACCGTTGGATGCAAATTACATTATTTTTACAATTTTTTTGACAACATTGTTACACATTTTGCAATATTTGCATTTGTGGCCCCAAGTGACTCTAAACCAACCAAATACACTTTGAATGGTATCATTGAACCTTATTCAACATAGACTAAGACCTAACTCACCAAAATCCTCTAAAACCCATGATTACATGTGTTTTTTTTGCATTTTGGAGCAATTTGACATATTTCAACATTGTTTGACAAGATGGCTCTTCCAAACACCTAGTAGGACTAAGTTAAGCCTAAATATATTAAAGAGTTAGTACTACTTTAGTTCCACATTTTCATAATGAAATATCACTGCTCCAGCCTAGGGCATCATACCCTGATCAATTTTCTTCACTCTTTTAACCCCTAAAGCATTGAAACAACTAAATTAACATCCTACAAACTAATCCACCGAGCAATAGGACCAATATAATAGGTGGATTGGTTAAATCATCATGTGGTTACCCTCAAAAACCTTAACTCATAAAAATAGGGTAATCACTATATTTTATTGATTTCTCTCTCAAAACAATGAATTAAACCTTCAAATCAAGTGCAATAGATAGTAAAGACATGTACTCACAAACACTGGTAATCTCAGGCCATAACAAGCATGTGCAGACTCATACAAGTCTGGGAAAGAAAGAAGAAAATAGAAAATTCCAAGAAATAACAAAGCTTTTATTGATTTTCTTCTTCAATTCTTCTAGCCAACCATTTCAATGATGTTATTCACCCTTTTGAAGGTTCTTCCTCCAAAAAACACTGACCAACCAACCCTCAACTACATTTTAAACCTCCTTGTGACGATTGGATGCAAATTACATTGTTACACATTTTGCAATATTTGCATTTGTGGCCCCAAGTGACTCTAAGCCAACCAAATCCACCTTGAATGGTCTCATTGGACCTTATTCAACATAGACTAAGACCTCACTCATGAAAATCCTCTAAAACCCATGATTACATGTGTTTTTTTGCATTTTGGAGCAATTTGACATATTTCAACATTGTTTCACAAGATGGCTCTTCCAAACACCTAGTAGGACTAAGTCAACCCTAAATACATTAAAGAGTGGTCTTAATGAACTTATTTAGAATAATAAACTCAAAGATGTAACAAATTCCTAAAGCCTACTTGAAATCAACTTCAAATTTAATGGTGCCCCTGCACCAATAACCATGAAAGCATAAATCAACAACACGTCATAAATGCACATGACACCAATATTTTTTATGTGGAAACCATGTTAGGGGAAAAACAAAGGTGGAGGTCAATCCACAAGATTATACCCTATTAAAAGTATAAAGAAAAATAAATGGGGAATGCACATGCATTCAGGCACACTGCCTAGAGCTCACAACTCAATTACAACAAGGCTTACTGCCCAAAGGAAGACACACTGTCTTACATAAAAATTCAAATTACATCTGTACAATTTTGATCTAAGAATGTTCATAACATCTTGTTATGCCTTGCATAACCACCTCATTTTATTCTGGAACAAAATGGGTCCCCCTTGTTCTTTTCTTTTCCTTTAGCCTTTGGTTTTCTACCTTGCGCATTTTCCTTTGTTATGTCGTAGCCGGATCCGGGGCCGAATCTGAACTTTGAACTCTTTCAAGTTTCTAGTTCAGGTTCCATCCCAAGTCTGACTCCGCTTTTTCTCTCTCTTCTTCATTGGTCTTTTGTTGGTTTTTGTGTCCTGTGCCTTGAATGTTTTCGGCCCTAAGCATCTTTTTCTTTTTTTGTTTTGGCGGGCCCAAAATCGGAGCGGATTCCGAACTTAGAATTCCTTCCAAGTTCTATTTTCTTTTCCTTCCCCGATCCCAGTTCTGCCGCTTTGGTTTGTTATGCCTTGCACCTTTTCATTTTGTTCCGGTGGACTCGGAACCAGGAACTGAATCTTGAAACTTGAAAAAGTTTTTGGTTCGGGTTCCGTTCCGATCCTAGTTAAGCATGTTTTGTTATTTCACTTTCCTTTTTTTTGTTTTGTCATGGGGTTTTTCCCTCCCCTTTCTCTTTCTTCTCCTTGTCCTTTCTTTGTCTTTTCGGATGACGTCGGAGGTGGGTCCGGAATAGAATCCAAACCCAAAACTTGAAAAAAGTTTCTGGTTCGAGTTTGGTTCTGGTCCCAGTTCCGCTGTGTCCATTTTCTTTTGCCCCGATTCCATTTTTTTTGGCCCCACCCCCGCCAGTTTTAAAGCGAGGGATGTCATTTCTGGGTGGTGTTTTTGTCCTGATCCTGGTTCCACTAGGATTTTTCCAATTTACCCTCTTGTCCTGGTCCCGATTTGGTTCCGCCTCCGCCCGTTTTAAAAGGGGGAGTGTATTCCCGTTTTGGTCTTGGTTCCACCCCCGCCAGTTTTGAAGGTAGGTGGTTTTTCTAGTTCTGTCTTAGTCCCACTTCCGCCTCTACCAAAGTTGGGTTCCTTTTGTCCAAAAGATGAAGGCATGGAAAAATTAAATAAAAATCGTAAGTAGCAGTCCTCTTTTCTGATATATTTTATTTTCAAGCTAATGGAGACCTTGTTTTGCAGGATCAGGTCATGTGCATGTGGATGTCTCTCAAAGAAGTCTTGTCAAATGGTGAGGCGGTATCGACGTAGCAATTTGAGTTCGGGAGAAGTCTTGGTGACCGAGTAAAGTCTCGTTGAAAGAAATAGGTTTGGAGTGATATCTGGCTGAAGGGATAGCATCTTGCCGACTCGGATAATCTCAGTGCAGGGAGGCAACTTCAGCGAAAGGTCTTGCCGACCTAATAGGGTCCCGCTGACGTATTTTATGCCCTTGGTATAGCATGTTGAGTGCAGTGTAATGTCTCCCTGACCAAGAAAAGTCCCCCCAAAGTGAAGTGAGCTCTCGGTGAAAGGATGTGACTTTGTAGTGTCTCGCCGAAGGAAGTTAGTCTCGCTGACAACTTGCAAAGGGACCAATCTCGAGCGAGAAGAGAGCCAAAGAAGAAGAAGGAAGCCGTGAGTCATAATGCCAGCTGGTGTCTACTAACAGGGGTAGCTCGACATTAATGGTGATATTTTAGGGCATTCAAATCATCTCCCCTAGAGTTCGATGATCAACACAAAGGCGTAGGAGTAAATAAGATCTACAGATCATTCTAGGAGACAATCTTCACCAACATGGACAGCAGGGATTCACATTTAATGCAAGACTGAATTTCTTCAAAAGATTTGGATGCCGACCCTCTTGCAACCGACGGAAGATATTTTGTAAAGCCTAAAAATGGGGGTCGACCTTCTTTTTGGGAGGTGGTGTATATATGGCATTCTTGCCTCTTTGTAAAGGGGCTCTTTTTTTTTAGAAGTAGTTAGAAGGTTAGAACTTCTAGTTGGTAGTCAGTAGAAGTAGGAGAAGAACTTGCAGAGTAGAGCTGGTAGTCAGGAGTTAGATGCAGTAGAAGACTAATGCATCTTTCGGTTTTCTTAGTGTAAATGGAAAAAATTTGGAGCCACAGATTTTCTGTACACTAGTGATTGTGCCAACTTTGTAAATGTTGCTTATCTATTTCACTAATAGTAGAAGCAACTAGATCTTAATCTACTTCATGTTGTGTTTCAGAATGGTGTTTGTCTTAAATTAATCATCTGATTTAAGAAGCTTTCAAGGAATGAAGTTTGATTTTATGTTTTTTTTAAGTGGTAACTTACAATCTACTATTGAAATCAGCACTGTGAATGAATGAAACTGTGTGTTAGTCACAAGTTAATTTCGTTCTACAGTTTTTAGTTAGGAATTCCTTGGAAGGTGATAGGTCTGGTTAATTCAGATAGGTGAATTATCATTCTTTTTTGTTTTAAAGCCTTGATCTATCTTTTTCTATTTATTTAAAACCCCTGGTTAGAATAGGTTTGAATTCATGCTTGATCTTAGAACAATCTAGAAGCTCACACCAGTAGGCCCCTTGAACATTACTGCTACATCGACCACTGAGAGACATCAGCATAGTTGAGAACCAACTATAAAGACCTTGGGAGCTAAGATATCCATGTGTTATCTTTCTCTTTCAAGAGAAAAAAATAGCAATATTTTGTTTAACTATTGTTGTGCCATTTCACACATCAATAGGAACTGGTGCTAGAGGGAGGGCCTATGAGTAATTTTGGATCATTGTGAGTTGGAGTGGGCCAAGTCTTGGAAAGCCTAACTCTAATGGGTAGCCATTTGTATACACCGGGACTTGTCCATGAAATCCCTGGTCACCTGTATGATAGGCTTCCTTTATTTTTCCCTAACAGTGGGGAAAATTCTTCTGAACATGTTGGAATTTGCAGGCATGTACTTCTCTCCAGGTTTAGCATGAGGATGTCGTCTGCCAATTTTTCATCAAAACACTTCAAGGTACATCAAGGAAATGGTATGTTAATCTGCCACCAAAATATATTTATGCATGGATAGAACTAGAAATATTATTCTTAGATCATTTTGGTCCTCGAACACAAGACCCATCATTTGAATTTGCAGTTATGAAAAGGATACCATTAGAACTCATTCATCAATTCAATCACAAATTCTTGTTTATGTATCAAAGGGTTCAATCTTTAGGTTTGGTTGTAGATGATCATATATTGATAGAACATTATTATTGGGGTTTAAACCCCTTATTTTTAACCACAGTTAGATGTTGTGGTGAAGCTACATCCTTGCATGATGCCTTGAAAAGAGCTCTCTTATTGGCACAGTTCAGAGGTGACACTAGGAACTCATATAGCCAAACTCAGGGTTATAATCCTCTTGTGCTTGCAAACTGCCATCAATTGCAGCCTTGTGCCACTTCACCCACCATCCTTACCTAGATGCAATCATTCTCACCAGGCAGCTATAACCTTCCTAAGGGTCCAAGCACCACATTTTCCAAAAATTTAAGCAACTCTCCTGATCAAAATGAGGATCAGGGTGATGAGGAATGGATAAAGGAACATGGTTCAGGTTGGATTGATATCCTCATATGCAAAATCAAATAAAGGAGAAATTAGAAGAACTGGGGGGTCTAAAACTATTAGAACTTGTTGGGCCAAGTGGATGTAGGATACATCAAACTAATCAACATTCTCAGATGGACTGCCATGTCTTCCTAGGTAGGATGGAATTGTATTTCAAGCAAATGATCACTATTGAAGGAATACTTATGGAAGATCCTTGGAGTGCCTATCCCCCCAATGAAAAGGATGAAACAAATAGCACACATAGGAATGGTAATCAGTTCATCCAAAATGATGAGACTAATGGTGTGAAGAGGTCTAATTCTTCCCTATCTTTTGATGACCTTGATCCTTGCATTGAGATGGATTCAACAACCAATGAAACTCTTCTACCTAGTGAGCACTTGATAGAAGCAGAAAATGGATTCATCAATGCATTCATAGACTCTTTCATGACGATGGATGAGGAAGGGACATACCTTGATGGGTTAACACAAGAAGCTGACGTTGCTGATTTAAGTGATGGACAGATTGGAATAAATAACATGCTTCAAGATGAGATTGCCAATGAATCTTGTGGTCAAAGTCAAGGATTTAAATGCCAACATGAAATTTTAAGGGAGGAAGTTCAAGTAGATGTGCAAATCAATCAATTGTTCCCTAAATAAATTCATGATAGAGCACATTTGGATGAAGCAGAGGAATGCCAAGAAAGCAACCAAGAGGTTATCTCAGAGGTTGAATCTCTTCAACATAGCGAAGAGAATGAGACCAGGGAGTATTTAAGTGATTTTGATTTTGTTTGCTCAAATGTGTTGATTGAAGAGAGTCCTTGCTTAGCATCCACAAATGAATTTGATCTTAATACTGATGAATTTGATGCTCAGTGGCATGTTCTTGTTGATGATGTGCAAGAATATGAAATGAGAAAGTGCTTTCCTGACTCTAACTCTGTGCATTCAAATGAGTTTGAGGGAAATCCTTGTTCACCATGTGCCTGTATCCCTGAAATTAATGGTGATAAGTTGGAGGCATATTCTCAAACCCTTGGGGTTGACATGTTTCAAGAGAATGTTGAAAGTAAGGCTTCATCTCAAGAAATTTAGAATTTTTTTTACTCCATGCCCAAGATGAATACAAAGATGCTGGTGAGTGAATATCCTAACTGCAAAATGAACCTTGATTTAGTGGTGTTCCATGAGCTGAGACCTCATGAAGAGAAGATCACACAACACAAGCCTGCATTGGTAACTAGAAATCTTTAGAATCAGGTGGTGTCCTTTCATTATCCTCTATCTTTCAATAATTTTTAGTTTGATTATGGCATTAGGGATAGTAAAACGTGTTTGTGGGTAAATCATGAAAAAACTGAGAACCCACAACTGATAATATTTCAAGCTTTATGCCCTCAGAATGAAATTATTGCACACAAGATTTATATTTCTGAGTATAAAGATAAATTTGCTAGGTTTAGAACTGTGCCTAGTAAGTTAAGATTGTTGCACATAATGAAAAATCAGTCAAGTCAATGTACAAATTTTTACAATCTCGTGTTTGCAAAGCTTGGCTTTGGAGTTAGTTTAGGATTAGGATTAGTTAGTTTTAGTTTTTTTAGTTTAGTTATTTTTGTTTTGTTTTGTTGTTTTCCTTTTCCTGTTCCTTTTGTTTTTGTTTGTAAATAGTTTGTTTTTCTGTTTGTAAGTATTTTTTCTATTTGTAAATAGCTCTGTTGTTGTTTGCTTGTTTGTCCTTTTCTTTCTGTCTTTCTATTTTGTTTTGGTCTTTGGGGTTTATCTGTTTCTTTCCATCTTTAAATAGTGGGTTGTTATCTGAAGCATACTTTGGTCCTTGGGAGAGAAGTGGTTTAGATATTTTTAGGTTTTCTGATTGGATGATTTTGTCCTCAATTCATTGTTTCATGCTTGTTGTCAATAAAAGTTGTGGAAAGTTTTGAAAATAAGGTGCCAAGTAAGTCACCTTCATTAGCTCCCCTAAATCTGTCACCAATCATTAAGATCATCTCCTCTTGTAATGGTGTATTTGTCCTAGGACTATGGTGTTGTACAATTTGAGTGAAAAATATGATCTCCCAAGTGTTGTTATGAGGTCCATAGTAGTTTTCAACCCAGATTAGATGTTAAACATCTGACATATTGAAAAAAAAAAATTGAATGAAATATCTAAAACTCTATAAAAATATATATATAGAGAGAGTTATCTAAAGAGAAAGGAAGGACTCAATATGAATGGGTGATTCTAGTATCTCTACCGAGGCTATGGAAGCCTAACTAGCAACAAAGCAATGCTGTGAGGAAACTAGAGGTATCTCCGTCGGGGCTATGGACGCATGACTAGCAGTGGAGCAATGCCCAGGATATCATTTCATGATAGCTAAAGGGAAATCAACTCATGTAGCTCAAATCTTTCACATTGTTGTTCGAAAGATGGGGAAACTTTATAAAAGAGTGATGCACAATCCAACATACACATAGATTTAGGGGTAGCCATTGATTGACTTACATTTGAGATTCCAACTCTACCTTGGTTGTTACAACTAACCCAACTAGAGTTGTGATGTTCATGAACCAAGAGTTCTGGGTAGCTGAATCCTTCAGCTTCTTGAAAATGTTTAAACCATTTTCCCAGCTGAGTCGCCATTTGTTATGGCTTGCATAACCACCCCATTTTATTCTAGAACAAAATGGGTCCCCCCTTGTTCTTTTCTTTTCCTTCGGCCTTTGGTTTTCTGCCTTGCATGTTTTCCTTTGTTCTATCAGAGCCGGATCTAGGGCCGAATCTGAACTTTGAACTCTTTCAAGTTTCTAGTTTGGGTTCCATCTCAGGTTCGACTCTACTTTTTCTCTCTCTTCTTCGTTGGTCTTTTGTTGGTTTTTTGTGTCCTGTGCCTTGGATGTTTTCGGCCCTAGGCATTTTGGGCCCAGAACCAGGCGAATCTGAACTTGAATTCCTTCCAAGTTCTATTTTCTTCCTTCCCCGATCCCAGTTTTTCGCTTTGGTTTTTTTTCATTTTTACTAAAACTAGAACCAGAACCCTGAACCCTTGAATTGGGTTTGTTCCATTCGATCCCGGTTCGTGTTTCGTTCTTTCACTTTCCTTTTTTTTGTTTTGTCGTGGGGTTTTTCCCTCCCCTTTCTCTTTCTTCTCCTTTTCCTTTCTTTGTCTTTTTGGATGATGTTGGAGGTAGGTCTGGAACGGAATCTGAACCTGAAACTTAAAAAAGTTTTTGGTTCGGGTTTGGTTCTGGTCCTGGTTTTGCCATGTCTGTTTTCTTTTGCCCCAGTTCTGATTTCTTTTTGGCCCTACCCCCGCTAGTTTTAAAGTGAGGGATGTCATTTCTGGGTCATTTTTTTGTCCCAATCCTAGTTCCACCAGGATTTGTCCAATTTACCCTCTTGTCCCGGTCCCAATTTGGTTCCGCCTCCACCCATTTTAAAAGGGGGGGTGTATTCTCATTTTGGTCTTGGTTCTTCCCCCGTTGGTTTTGAAGGTAGGTGTTGTTTCTGGTTCTGTCTTGGTCCCGCTTCCGCCTCTGCCAGAGTTGGGTTCCTTTTGTCCAAAAGACGAAGGCATGAAAAAATTGAATGAAATCATAAGCAATAGTCTTTTGTTTTGATATATTTTATTTTGGAGCTAATGGAGACCTTGTTGTGCAAGATCAGTTCATGTGCATGCGGATGTCTCTCAAAGAAGTCTTGCCAAATGATGAGGCAGTATTGGCATAGCAGTTTGAGTTCGAGAGAAGTCTTGGCAACCATGTAAAGTCTCGCCGAAAGAAATAGGTTCGGTGTGACGTCTGGCCGAAGGGATAGCGTCTTGCTGACTCGGATAATCTAGGCATAGGGAGGCGACTTCAGTGAAAGGTCTTGCTGACCCGATAGGGTCCTGCTGATGTATTTTTTGCCTTCAGTATAGCATGTTGAGTGCAGTGAAATGTCTCTCCAACCAGGCAAAGTCCCCTCAAAGTGAAGTGAGCTCTCGGTAAAAGGACGCGACTTCAGTGTAGTGTCTCACTGAAGGAAGTTAGTCTCGCTGACAACTTGCAGAGGGACCAATCTCGAGTGGGAAGAGAGCCAAAGAAGAAGAAGGAAGTCATGAGTCATAATGCCAGCTAGTGTCTACTGACAAGGGTAGCTTGACATTAATGGTGATATTTTAGGGCATTCAAAGTGGCTCCACTGGAGTTCGATGATCGACACAGAGGTGTAGGAGTAAATACGATAGCTGTAAATGATCTACAAATCATTCCAGGAGACAATCTTCACCAACATGGAAAACAGGGATTCACATTTAATGCAGGACTGACTTTCTTCAAAAGATCTGGATGTCGACCTTCTTGCAACTGAAGAAAGATATTTTGTAAACCCTAAAAACAAGGGCCGACCTTCTTTTTGGGAGGTGGTGTATATATGGCATTCTTGCCTCTTTGTAAAGGGGGTCTTTTTTTTTTAGAAGTAGTTAGAAGGTTAAAACTTCTATTTTGTAGTCAGTAGAAGTAGGAGTAGAACTTGTAGAGTAGAACTGGTAGTTAGGAGTTAGATTCAATAGAAGACTATGTATCTTTCAGTTTTCTTAGTGTAAATGGAAACAATTTGGAGCCACAGATTTTCTGTACACTGGTGATTGTGCCAACTTTGTAAATATTGCTTATCTATTTCACTAACAGTAGAAGCAACCAGATCTTAATCTACTTCATGTTTTGTTTTAGAATGGTGTTTTTCTTGAATTAATCATTTGATTTAGGAAGCTTTCATGGAATGAAGTTTGATTTTATGTTTTGTTTAAGTGGTAACTTGCAATCTATTGTTGAAATCAGCATTGTGAATGAATGAAACTGTGTGTTAGTCACAAGTTAATTTCGTTCTACAGTTTTTAGCTAGGAATTCCTTGGAAGGTGACAAGTCTGGTTAATTCGGATAGGTGAATTATCATTCTTTTCTACTTTAAAGCCCTGATCTATCTTTTTCCATTTATTTAAAACCCCTGGTTAGAATAGGTTTGAATTCATGCTTGATCTTAGAACAATCCAGAAGCTCACACCAACAGGCCCCTTGAACATTACTGCTACATCGACCACTGAGGGACATCAACACAGTTGAGAACCAACTACAAAGACCTTGGGAGCTAAGATATCCATGTGTTATATTTCTCTTTTAGGAAAAAAAGAATAGCAATATTCTGTTTAATTGATACTGTGCCATTTTGCACATCAACACATCTGCTAATTCCTAATTACAATTATGGTTAAGCACACAAACACTTCTTCACACTTTTCTCACTCTTCTTCACACTTTTATCTACCTTCGAATGATTTAGAACATTATTCACACACACATATACACCATGCCTTCAAATGGAATAAACAATCGCTTATATATATCTCCAACAAGAGATTAGATCGCTACATGTTGGCTTAAACAAAATAATAAAATGAATACAAATTGTTTGCCTGAAACAATAAATAATTTTCAATGAAAATAAAGCAAAGTTGGCCAAAACATAATGAAGACCAAAAAAAACATCCTTGAACATGAAACACCTCAAATAATTATTCCTCGAAGTTCCACAACACAGTATAATCACCCTGCTGTCTATGAACATGAAAAACATGAACACACAAGAGAAAATCACCAATCACGAACACAATGATCAATGCAGATGTGCAACAAAAATAGAGCATGATATAGAAACATCCAAAAACATCATGAATCACCATAGAAGCATCCGTAACAATTGAACTTACTAGAATCACATCATCTTCATTCAGGAACATCAACTAAAGCAATAGAAAAATTGTCAGAACACAACTACCCATAATTCGATCAAATCTTCATGCGAATCTCTAAAAATCAACATGTATAAACTAGATATACTTGAAAAAAAACCCTTTAATCCATACCTTCTGATCATAAATATACTAAGCTTGCCAATAGACTAAACTTCACTTCACCATTAACAACCTACAACTTACTCCATTGCAATTTTCTCAATATCCTCAACATATACAACCTTTAGTGACATTAATTCCAATAGTGTTGACATCAATGACAACCAAATATCAACAAAATCCAACAATCTCCCCATTTGGCATTGATGGCAACACATGATGTGAAAAACACCATCAACACAACTTTCTCTTAGTACTTTCTCCCCCTTAGGTTTTAACTCTTTTCTCCTCAACTATTTCACATGACTCTTCTCCTCACAAATTTTTTCACTTGACTCTTCTCCCCCTTTGACATCAATGGAAAAGATCTCTTTTCTCCTCACAAACTCTGAACCACATTTATGAACATCTAACTACTCCCCTTGAGTAGTAGCCACCACAACATCAATCTGGATCAAGCTATGACTATGAAATCCATAGATTGATGCAAGTCAATGCATCTTAGTTATGATTAGGAGGGTTAATCACCCCTAACTTCCCTCTAAGATACTCAAAAGTATCCTTAGGGAACAACTTGGTAAAGATATTTGCAATCTATTCCTTAGTAGGTACATACTCCAATCTAACTTCCTTTTCACTCACCTTCTCTGTCAAAAAGTGAAAGTTGATATATATATGCTTGGTCTTTGAATGCAGCACCAAATTCTTAGAAATGTTAATTGCACTTGAATTGTCATAGAATATAGCAATAGGTTCATCATACACACCTCTAATATCTTTCAACATCTGCTTCATCCACAATACTTGAGTACAATTGTCAGTAGCAGCAATGTATTTTTCCTCTATAGTAGATAAAGAAATGACATTCTTATTTTTACTTAACCATGAAATCAACTTCTTTCCCAAGAAAAATGCACTACCACTAGTACTCTTTTTTTCATTCACATCTCCTACCCAATCAACATCAGTAAAAGCACTCATAGTAAGATCAACATATTTAGGATACCATAGGCCAAAATCAACTATCCCCTTCAAGTATCTAAAAATCCTCTTCATAGCAGTCATATGAGATTCCTTAGGATCAACTTGAAATCTTGGAACAATGCATATGACATTCATGATATCAGGTCTAGTTTGAGTTAAATAAAGCAATCCACCAATCATTGATCTGTATCTATTCTAGTTTTATTTCAGAGAATCATCATCTTGTGTCAACTTACATCTGGTCACCATAGGTGTACCATCTAGATTTGAATCTTCCATACCAAACTTCTTTAGCAATTCTTTCACATACTTGGAATGAGATATAAAGATCCCTTTATCTAACTGAGTAATTTGTAATCCCAAAAATAATTTCATCTCTCCAATCATAGACATCTCAAATACACTTTGCATCTCATCAAAAAACTTCATGCATAAACTATCATCTCCTCCAAAAATGATATCATCAACAAAGACTTGAACTATCAAATATTTATCATGATCAATATTGAAATACAAATTACTATCAATAGTACCTTTATTAAATCCAAGCTTCAACAAATACTTATCCAATTTGACATACCATGCTCTTGGGGCTTGCTTGAGTCCATACAATGCTTTCTTCAATTGAAAAACCATATCTCCCTGATCAGTCAATAAGAATACATCAAGTTTCTTAACATACACCTCTTCTTCCAGTTCACCATTTAGAAATGCTAACTTGACATCCATCTGATAAACCTTGTAGTTTTTTGTAAGTAGCATAAGCAAGAAATAATCTCACAGTTTCAATCCTAGCAATAGGGGAAAAAGTTTCTTCAAAGTCAATTCCTTCTATTTGAGAGTATCCTTTACACACTAGTCTTGATTTGTTTCTAAAAACTACACCTTGCTCATTTAGTTTGTTTCTAAAGAACCATTTAGTTCCAATTACATTTTTATCCTTAGGTCTATGAACAAGAATCCATGTATCATTCTTCTCAATTTACAGTAATTCTTCTTTCATTGCTTCCACCCAATGTTCATCTTTGCATGCTTCATTGATATTGTTAGGCTCAATCTTTAAAATCAAACAATATTCTTCTGCAATTTTTCTCCTAGTCTGAACACCTTTGTTCTTATCACCTATAATCTGATCTTCTAAATGATGTATTCTTACATACCTTGGAATTTTTGGATGTTCTTCAACTTCAGACTCTTGTGACCTCAGTTTTGTACTTCCACTAGTTCCTTGTTCTTGATTTTCCTAATTCACCAGAATGATCTGCACTTGATTTATAGTGTAAACTTTTTTTCTTTTATTTGAGTTGTGATTCTAATTATCTGAATCATATCCATAGGTTCTAGATGGTGTAACTATTTCTTCATCAACCTTGACATTAACACTTTCAACCACTTTCCTCAATCTTTTATTGTAGCACCAGTAGGATTTTATTTTAGTAGAATAACTAATAAAGATTCCTTCATCACTCCTAGGATCAAACTTTCCTATATCTTCATCTCTTTTAATATAAAATTTACTCCCAAAGATTTTGAAGTATCTAACAGTAGGCTTATGACCATACCATAACTCATAAGGAGTCTTATCAGTATCACCTTTGACTTGTACCCCGTTGAGAGTGTAAAAAATAGTACTCACAAATTCTCTCTAGTAGATATGAGGAAAATTTCCTTCCAACATTATAGTTCCAACAACTTCTTCAATTGTCCTATTCTTCCTTTCCACAACTCCATTTTGCTGAGGGGTCTATGGGGAAGATAATTGTCTCTTTATTCCATGCTTTTCACAAAAGGAATTAAACTCACTAGAAGTGAATTCACCACCTCTATCAAATCTCAGACATTTAATCTTTAGACCTGTCTCTGTCTCAACCATAGCCTTAAAGATCTTGAACTTCTCTAGAGATTCAGATTTCTCCCTTAAGAAAGTAACCCACATCATTCTATAATAATCATCAATGAGTAATGTGAAGTACCTGTATCCTTGTAAGCTTCTGACTCTAGAAGGACCACACAGATCAGTGTGCACAATCTCCAACAATTCATTTAAACAATGTTGTTTGCTCCAAAATGAAACTTTATTTTGCTTCCCTAACTAACATTCCTTGTATATAGTATTAGTAGGTTTTATCAACTTAGGAAGATCTCTCACTACCTGAGTAGAACTTATCTTGACAATATTGTCAAAGTTTACATGACATATTCTCCTATGCCACAACCAACTTTCATCAACTTGAGCAATCAGACAACCTTTACTAGCAACATTCAGGTGAAAGATATTACCTTTTATTTTTGTACCTGATGCAATCACATTTCTGGAACTCCCCAATATTCTACAATTTCCATCCTTGAATTGAATATTGTATCCCTTGTCAACCATCTATCCAACATTTAAAAGATTATGCTTCAGACCTTCCACATATAGGACATCATCAGTATTATGCTTACCATCAAGAGAAATGCATCCTCCACCACATATTACACCAACTTGATCATCACCATATCTTACAATGCCACCATCATACTTTTCCAAGCTCACAAACTTACTTTTATCACCTGTCATGTGATAGAGCATCCATTTTCAATCACCCATTCATCTTTTTCTTCAACTCTAGAAGCTAGGGCTTTATCCACATTTCTACAACTAGCAAAATCAGTAGGCACATGATTATTCTCTTTGATAGCAATAAATACCCAATCATCCTCACTTGCATTCCCTTTAATAGATTTATCATCTATCACACCTTCATCAGTAGCATAATAAAACTTCCTTTGAAATCTAGGCTTGTTAGGCCTTGACTTAGGAACTCTTTCTAGACACCTTGATGCAAAATGACCTATCTTATTACAAGAAAAACATTTAATAGAAAAATTTCCTCTATACTTGCCTTCTCGTCTAGCTTCCCTTTTGACAATAAGTGATTCAAGCTCATCTAGTTTTATTTCTTCTTCTTCAATCTCTCATTTCTTCCTCATACTTGAATATATTTCTAGAAGAAATTTCTCCTAGATCATATCTCTATTTATCCCTTCCAGAGGTAGTAGCCTTGAATGTAGATTATGTATTAGGAAGAGCATCACCAAATTCACTCAACTCAAAAGCAATAAGCTTACTAATCAACATGTCTTGGGTAAGATTTGTCACAATTTGGAGCTCCTCAATAGCAATAACTTTTACTTTTTATGCAGTAGGAAAGGATCTGAGCACTTTAGCAACAATCTTTGATTCTTCCAATTGTCCACCAACACATCTGATACCTCACACAAGTTCATTCACTCTTTGCATAAAAGAAGTAATATTCTCATCATCACCCATTCTCAACATTTCATATTTCCCTTTCAGACTTTACAACTTAGCAATCTTCACATGTGCATCACCTTCATACAAAGTTTCCAACTTTTTCTAGATCTCATATGCAGTCTTCAGATCCAATACATTTGTCATCTCAGAATCAATCAAAGCACTCAACAATGCTTCCTTAGCCCTGATATTATATTCAACATCCTTAAATCTCAGCAATAGTAGAAGGACCATTATGTGGGATAACATACCTATTCCTTGTAATGTTCCAGCAGGGTTCACCAATGCATCTCAAATGACACTCCATGAGAGTCTTCCACAAAGAATAATTTGTTCCATCAAATCTCGAACTATCCTTCTATATGTCACCATCCCAGATCACCTCAAGCTATTAAACTTCTTCCAAGGAACCTGCTCTGATACCAATTGTTAGCAACACAAGGGAAGACAACTAAGAGGGGGGGTGAGTTAGTTGTCACAAAAATTTAAACTTATTAAACTTATTAAACTTATTCTCAGATTTGATTAATAAACATGAAAGCATAAATCAACGACACATTAGAAATGCACATGACACCAATATTTTTTACATGGAAACCTTATTAGGGGAAGAACCATGATGGTGGAGGTTAGTCCACAAGATTATACCCTGCTAAAAGTATAAAGAAAAATAAATGGGGAATGCACATGCATTTAGGCACATTTCCTAGAGCTCATTGCTCAATTACAACAAGGCTTACTACCCAACAGAAGAAACACTGTCTTATAGAAATATTTTGATTACATACGCAGGATTTTGAACATAGCATCTGCTAATGCCTAATTACAATTCTAGTTAAGCACATGAACACTTCTTCACACTCTTATCACTCTTCTTCACACTATGCTCTGCCTTCAAATGATTTAGAACATTATTTGTGCACACATACACACCATGCCTTCAAATGGAATAAACAATTGCTTATATATATTTGCAACAAGAGATTACATCGCTACATGTCAACTTAAACAAAATAATAAAATGAATAGAAGTTGTCGGCCTAAAACAATAAATATTTTTCAATGTGAATCAACCAAATTCGGCCACAACATAATGAATACCCAAAACAACATCCTAGAATACAAAAAACCTCAACCAATTGTTCCTTGAAGATCCAGAACACGCTACAATCACCCTGTCGGCCATGAACATGAAAAACATGAACACACAAGAGAAAATCACCAATCATGAGCACAATGATCAATGTGAATGTGTAACATAGATAGATCATGATCTAGAAACATCCACAAACATCATGAATCACCAAAGAAGCATTCGTAATAATTGAACTTACTCGAATCACATCATCTTCATTTTGAAACATCAACTAAAGCAATAGAAAAACTGTCATAACACAATTGCTCATAGCTCGATCAAATCTTCATGCGGATCTCTGAAACTTAATGTGGGTAAACTAGATATACTCAAAAAAAAACCCTTTAATCCAAAACCTTTGATCATCAATATACTAAGCTCACCAATAAACTTCACTTCACTTCACCATTGATAACCTGCAACTTATTCCATTACAATTTTTTCAATGTCCTCGACATATACAACCTCTAATGACATTAATGCCAATAGTGTTGACATCAATGACAACCACATATCAGAAACATCTAACACTACAAAGTTGTAGAGTATGTCAGATGGAAAAAGGAACAAGTTAGAATACTAGACTGTATTAGCCATTACCTATACTTGAGAGGCCATGGGAGGATATTAGCATGGATTTTGTTCTTGATTTTCCAAGGACACAGAGAGGGAATGATTCCATATTTGTGGTGGTGGATAGATTTTCAAATATGGAACATTTCATTCGGTTTCATAAGACTAGTGATGGTGTTCATGTTGTAGAGTTTTTTTTCAAAGAGGTGGTGAGACTACATGGTCTACCAAAGAGTATAGTTTCAGACGAAGATACCAAATTAATTAGTTATTTCTGGAGGACATTATGGAAGAAGTTGAAGACAAACTTGAAGTTTAGTTCTTCACACCATCTACAAACTGATGGACAAACAGAGGTGGTGAATAGGAGTTTGGGTAACCTGCTAAGATGCTTAGTAGGATATAATCCTAAGGGATGGGATTTGATTATACCACAGGAAGAATTTGCTTATAATAATTCTTTCAATAGGAGCACTAGTAAATCACCATTCCAGATTGTGTATGGGAGTAGTCCAAGAACTACTTCAGAACTGAGAAATATGGATAAGGGGGAGAAGAGTAGTGTTGAGGCTGAAGACTTTGCTGAGCACTTGAAGAATTTGCATGAAGAAGTGAAGAATCACATCAACAAGATGAACTCACAATATAATTCTCAAGAAGATTACAAAAGGGGGTATAAGGAGTTCTAGGTAGGAGATGAAGTCATGGTTCATTTGTGAAAGGAAAGGTTTCCAATTGGTACATACAAGTTAAAGATGAAGAAGTTTGGACCATGTAAGATCCTAAAGAAGCATTATTAAGGAAATGCTTATGAGGTAGAATTTCCTAGTGGAATAAATATTTCTCCTATGTTCAAAATTTCTTATTTGATAGATTATCATGAAGGTGATATAGAGGAGGGGTCAATAAATAAACAATTGAAAATTTCAGTACCTACTTCAAAAAAGGAAGAGATAAAATAAATCTTGGATAATTGTGTGGGTAGAAGCACAAGAAACAAGCGATATGCAAAGTACTTGGTGAAATGAAGAGGAAGGCCTGGTGAAGATTCATCATGGTTATTTGAGGCTAAGGTTAACTGTCTTGGTTTCCCTCTAACTCCAGGGAAGTGACAAGGTCCATTTTCAGATTATCCTGGGTGTCTGATGCATGAGTATCTAGTGGTGTAGGGAAATTTTGTATCACCCAAAAAAAATGTTTTCTTTATTTTCTTTAGTTATTTTGAGTCCCATGATGGAACTTAAGGGGTATAAGACTGCCAGGCATCAAAAATAGTGAAAAATGGGCACTTACTATTTTTAGTAAGTCAGCCAAAATGGGCTTGTATGCATGTGAAAATCTACCCCAAGGAATAGAGCTAAAACAAATTTATGGTCATGAAAGAATCGACTTAATACCCTACATGGTTTGGGAGAAATTAAAGTTTTTGTCCTGAGAAATTTCACCAATGCAGATTCAAATTCAAATATAAAACTTTAGAGGCCCCGAAAATAGCTCAAAAGGTGGCCGAACCAACCTACAATGGGTTCATGTTTGTAGAGCTCATTGAGAGCTTTCCAACAATATGCAATAATAGAAAATCAGACACCTGGATCAAAAGCTATGGCCCCGTGAAGTTGGTCCTCTAAAAAGTGAATTTCATAAAAAATTCTTCGTAGGCCAAAAATCAAATGGTAGGACTTTTGGCATGAAAACAAAAGGGGAAATTTGAACTTTCTAGAATATTCTAGGGTGGTTATTGGGGAAAATAAAAAGGGTTAATTAGGGGTTGTAGAAGGTGGCCCTAATAGTGCAGATTGTGGCTTTGAATAGTAGATTTTCTTTTTAGAGTTGATTTTGTTGTAATGAATCAAGCCCATGAGGCTGTAGCATGTAAGATTTGAATTTGTAATTTCATTTTCTAAAATAATTGAAAGCGAGTCATATTTTTGTCTCCATCTTCTATGTTGGTATCTGTTGTTGTGATTTCTGTGGTTTTTGGGTGGTGGCCCTCATTAGAGGTTCTAGGAAAAAAAGTAAGCAATATTGGGACTTAGTTTCCTAATGTCCTTTCTTCTTGATGTTCTTCATTTTTTTTTCTTGTGTAGTATGATCCCTTTGTTAATAGCCGATCTAAGAAATTCCATAAGAGTCATCATGTTAAAATATATTGTGCTTAAGTCAATTGAAAAAAATGAAAATAAAAGAATTGGCTACATATAAAGTGGTTGGAGGTTCCATAGGAACTAGGAACCATTGGCTATTAGATCCCATAGAACTCCCAATGAAAGGTTCCTAATTTCTCTCCAAGCCACATTAGCATGCAAAGTATTTTTTGTGATGTGGGAGAAAGAGACATGTGCTTGCAAAAATATTTTGAGGGTGATTGGATATGTGTTCACGGGGGCTAAAGTTTTGCAGGGTGAGGTTTTGTGGAGATTTTAGGTCAAGATGATATTGCAAAGATTTTAATGTTGATGAGATATTTCTGCATCTTGACATTTTTATCTCTCATCCTATTCTAGCTTGGATGTTTGTAAAAGGTAGAAAAAGGTAGAAATGGGGAATTGATTTATTATGAGAGTGTTAGAGGCATCCAAATACATCCAAATGGGGCTCAATTTTTTGCAAAAGGTAATAAGTTATGGTGGAATAAGCTTTGTACATCTTCTCCACTCGCTCCACCTACCAATTGTAATGGAAAAGTCACCCATCTACTAGAATTGATTGCATATGTTCTCCATTGATTGAAGTATTTATTTTGGGTGTGACTCAACTTCATCCATGCATTTAGAATTGTGAGCAATGCATAGTAATTAGGGTTACGCCTAGCTACTATTCTATGCAATATTTTGACCATTTTAAAGAATATGTTGGTCCTATGGTAGTCTAAAAATCCCAATTAAGTTAAAAGGTAGCCATTGATGCCAATTCTTTCTCATTCTTTGGATTATAGATTGATGTACAGAAGAAGAGCTAGAAAATGTAAGTGAATTATGTGATAAAGTGTCTCCCAAGAAGTATGCACATATTTTGGAATATTTTTAGTCATGTCTAGGAATTATTCTCTACCACATGTTTTGGTATGAGTGTAATTGTGAATGAGATGAATGGAATAATATTATCAAACTATTGCAAGTTTGGTAATAATATTTTTCATATTGCACATGAATATATGGAACTTTAATTTGGATAACTAAGTACGCTTTATCATTCTAATTTCAAATCTTGGGTTTAAGACCCTTTGTATTATATTTCTATTTTATTTTCCATTCAATGTGCTATAACTCTTTTTCCCATTATATAGGCATTGATATGGAACCATTTACCAATCTCTCATCCATAAAAAATTACATTAATATTATGAGTAGGATTAGATTTGTGCATCCATAACTTCATATCATAACCAAAGATCTATCTTTAATGGACCTTAAATGGATATATCTTATGTGGGTTATGATTTCATAGTTACATAATCTATATAGGGGTTTTGAGGTAACCAACTATTCTTACTTTAGTAATAGTATTTGGGACCAAGAAAAAAAGTTAGGTTTTGTTGTCCATATTTTGTTATTCTTCATTTTAGGTGATTTTAATACTTTTCAAGGTATACCCTTGGGAACACCCTACTGATTCTAAGATGAGCTTGAAGCATAGGAGATAAAACCAACTCTCATAGAGTTAGCTCATAGTCATCCATTGTTTTGTTGATAAGATAGTTTCACCTACATGACAACAACCTTGTACCTATGAGTCAAGTTTAATTCTAGGAAATGGAGAAATGATTTTGAGACCTACCAAAATTGCATTATTGTTGAGGAAAAAAAAATGCCATATGTTAGTGAGCTTCCAACTCAAAATTATGGCTAGTGGATTGATGTTATTTGATGACTCTATTGGTGATAGAAACCCAAAATCAAATTTGTGCCTCTGAGGTCCATGTACTTCAATTATTTCCTTACTTTTGTGAGATAGCAACTCTATTATCCAAGAATGAATATTTTTTTGTTGTTATTCATGCTTCATGAACACATATCAAGTGACCTCAACTAAGGACAAGGAACTTTTTTCTCCTTCAAGAATTTTAAGCATGGTAACTTCTTTCTTGGTAAAAAAATAAATTATTATTTTTACTTTTGTTTTCTACTCTATGCAATCCATTGTAACCAACCATGATTAGCTGGAGTGGAATCATTTACCCAAGGGATACATCATCAAATGTAACTTATAATTAAAACCATAGATGCTATGATAGAGAAAATATCAAATACTATTATGAGGATCAATTCCCATGCTATTTATACAACATAACACAAAATAAAAATTCACATTCAAACCTTAAAAAATATATACTTGAAAATAAGTTAATATTAGAAGATTTTAAGAAAATTGAAATGTAATGTGAAGAAAAGGTCAACGTCATACGATCACAAAGACACCTTGATTTTATAGAGAAATGAGTTTCTTTGTCCCCTATTTTTTTTATTATTCCCATTTACATGTAACATGGCCTTTCTTGGGTCAATTATGAAAGGTAAAAAATGAGATCTTCAATCTATAGATTGATGCCAATATTTGATGGGTATGATAGTGGTCAAGGGGTTGAACATTTCAAGACAATTTTTAAATTTCATTGAAAAATATAAGCTTGAAGATGAGGACATGTGGATGATATTATTTGTTAGGTCATTGATGGGAAAGGGAAGGAATTGGTATGATAGTTTCTTAGAGAATTTATTTACCTTGTGGAATAATTTTTTGGTTGCATTTGAAGTGAAATTTTTTTTAGACCCTACTTCTCTTGTTGAACAACTAGAAGATATAAAATGGAAAGAGGAAGGGTCTAGCATGGAGTTTAGTCATAGTTTTTTTGAAGATTATAAAGTTTATTTGAGTTAAATATGAGAAAAAGTCAATTTGGTTAATATGCAGTACACATATATGTACCTTGATTTCATCGATGATCCAAGAAGGGATATGATTGAAAAATATTTATCCTCAAGAAAAAAAGTTGTTGGTGGTGAATATGATGTTTTTGACGATGATTACATCGAGGTGATATAAATTATAAGAATAATATCAAGTGATGATTGTGTTTATAGGTGGGTAGAAGAAGGTTTTGGTGCATTGTATGAAAATAGTACAAATGAAGATGATAATGTGTGTAGATACCTATAATTGGATCAACCATTCGTGGGTGATTTCAATGAATAAATCAATAATGATATATAGTCAGTGAATGAGAGAAATGAACCTACTATTCATTGTAGTAGTATGGATAGTGAGGAAGATGTGTATGCATGCAAATTATTAGATGAATCAACTTAGTTATTTGATAATGTAGTGCATGTATGTGTTAGTGATATAGGTAGTGATCAAGGATATATATTATTTTTTGATCTCATATCTTCTTTTTTCCCATTTTTAAAATTTTGGAGTTGCTACTAATGGTTTATATAAGGATAACATAGGTGCAACTATACATGAAGATAAAAATGAAAACATAAGTGTTTGTACAACTGATGATGTTCAATATGATGAGTTTTCACTTGAAGAGTAGAAAGTTGGTGATTGTATGGAAGCATATGAGAGCCTATTTGTTTGGTGTGCAATATATTTTACTTCTCATGTATAATGCACTTAAAAAGGGTTGTATGAAAGTGTTTTTGTAAAGTTGAATGTGCAAGGATAAGTGTGTCATGGGTATATTTTTTGCAGAAAAAGTGTCATAGAAAACTAGTGAAATGAGAATGAAACAATGAAATAATTTGAAGAGTGTAACTCTTCATAAGAAGTGTCTCATGGTTCTAAATTTTTGATGAATAATTTCATGTAAAAATGATTTATAGTGAGGTATGCTAGCTACAAGTTGTCCCTAAGCTGAGAAAATATAATATGAGTTTTTTCTTCATGAAGGTATAGCTTCCAATGTTGGGGATGATGTGGTGCCTCAGCTTGAATATTTCACTTGGGCCTAGAAGATAGTTCATAATGGTGTTAAGAAGAAAAAAACATTTCAAAAATAATATTAACATGTTTCTCAACTTGTTAGTATAGCCGAGCTTCAAAATTTTTAGTTTGAGCTATTAGAGGATGAGTCTCCCTCAACAAGTCAGCAAGATGAAAATGCATATTTTTCTTTACATTATGAATTAGAGGTATTTTTATTTTTCCTCAATTAACCGATGAAGGCCCGTAGTTATGGAAATACCAATGTTTCTTTTGGTACTAACCTAAATTTTCAACTCTTTCCCCCCTATAGATCTATTTTTTTCTCTAAGTATGTTAACATTTTTTTTCCTTGTTTTTTCAATCCTGAAGTTTTCCTATTTTACCATTTTTTGGTTCTTGGTGTTTGCCCCACCATGTGTCATGTTGGCATATATTTTGGAGGTGGTGGGGTTCAATTTTACTAAAAAGCACACAATGATGCCACGTAGTGGTTGCACAACTTTTTTCAGGTATCACAATAAAGTGGGGCTCATAGCCAGACATGTTGCCGCCTTGCAAGGATTTTCCACAAGCAGCTCGAGAAAAGTTTGAAGAACACTCTCCATTGTGCCACATGGTATGATTTTTGTCAGATGAGGTTCTTCACTGGTGATAATAAAATTTTTGAAGAGCACAACCAGGTGTTGATGTTGTTTTTATCCTTCATGATCTCAAAGGCTAGTATCCACTCAATGGCGCCATTGATTCTCATGCAACAGTTAGATTAGATTGTTTGCAAGTCAAGGTTTTCTCGGTACCACAATATTTCTCTAACACATAATATTTTTAGCAGCTCTCAAACTTTCAGCTCACAGTTGTTATGTCAATCATCATTAATGAAGCAACTCAATTTTTATTTCTCAATATTTTCATGATCAAATTTTATCTTTGTTTCGTTCTTGGGGCAACATTTTTTTGTCACTTGTTAGGGTTTTGTTTAGGGTGATGGAGTGTGATTTGTGTGTGTGTGATTCCCTTACCTTATAAAAGGTAATTTCCAAGCCTCTCAAACCAATTGCAATTTGAGTAGGAGATATAGGATAGGAGGTGGAAGACATCTTACAATATTTTATTTCCATGTATCAATTTGATAATTAATTTTCAAGATAACTATCTAGACCAATTATCTAATCTTATCATATTTTGTATTGCTTTCTAGATCAAGTAATAGAAGGATGAAAGTGTATTAGACTGTTCCTATATGGCCTTTATCTTACAACTTATTCTCTATTCATAAATGTTAATACTTTGTGTCATTTTTACCTTTCTTATGTAGTATTGATGATTGGTGCTTAGTTCTAGCTTTTATGTTTATCTAACTTAGACCTAAAATGAATTGAATCATATTTGTAACTCTTTCATTTCTTGTAGAAGATATGTTATACCTCATACTATGCTATTGGGGTGAAATATTTTTGTAAGGGTTTTAAGCATCATATCCAATCTTGGATTCATCACATTCTATTGAACTTTAATGGATGCTTCCCATAAAAGGATTTGAATGACTTCTCTATACTTATATAGGCCTTAGTTTGTTCATTCTCCTTTCAACAATGAAGGTTCTATGACATTATGTGTTCTTTTATCAAAATTGAAAACATGTTAGGGTTTTAAAATGTTGTAAATAAATTTGGTGCATCACCTTAGTTAAGTTTTATTTCTGCATTTCCTTCTCCCTTTTCCCAAACTGAAAGGAAGAGTCACCTTCTTTAAAAATTTTGGAGGTCATTTAGTGAAATGTAAGAAGGTTCCCCATTCACTTAATTTAGCATAAGTTTTTTTAGAGAGGCGCAATGTTTAATAAACAACATTCTTTTTTGGCATGCTTGGTGGGACCTAAACATATTTCACAACACTTGATACCCAGCCTTGAAGAGGCACTTGAATCAAATCAATAGAGGAGGTTATGTGCAATGTTAACAAACTCATGCCCAGGATCAAACCAAGGGAATCTTCTAGAGGTAACTTTCAATACTCCCAATTTCCATTTGTTGCTTCTCGGAGGAGATGCATTACAAGTTCCATATTGCCTACTAGAAGGAATAGAGTCAAGAGTACAAGCCTCGAATCTAAAGCTCCATGCACTCCACTAGTCAACAAATCTTTAAAAATTAGAATACCTATTTTTTGTGTTCATAAAGGTCTATTCTCCATGGCTCTTCAGCCCCCAAGAAACTTTGTGATGTGGGATAGTGGTAGTCCATTGGTTCCTCCTACCCCTCCAAATGTATGGACTGCTATCCTTACTAATGCTCTCAAAGAAGATCCAAAGCTTACTGACGAAGATTTCAAAATTCCATTAGAGCATCTTCAAGGTATGGCAGATGTGTGCACAATCCACAACATTATGGAGCAGAATGTAGCCCTTAGATTATTGGCCACATCTTTGAAAGGAAATACTCAGGACTAGTACAATTCCCTAACTTCCAATTCCATCTGCTCTTGGGATGAACTCATAGAAAAACTCTTCAAGAATTTTTTCAGAAAAGGGAGATTACTTATCTTTAGTACAATATTTATTAACAATCAAAAGAGCACCTCAAGAGGCCATGATGAATTTCAATACCAAGTTTTACAAAACCTAGCAGAGGATTCCCACATTAGCCAAGCCTCCACCAGTAATGACATTCATGTTTTACTTGAAATCCTTTAATATAGATATTGTGGTTATGGTACAATCACTTGGAGGTAAAAATCTACCTGATGCATGTGATCTATCCATGAAAGAAAAGAATAGTTTGATCGATGTTGGGAATCTTCCACCATGACCTCCAATAGCAATGTTCACTAAAATATCTAGTATAATATAGGAAGAAGTAGCCCCTAGTACATTTTCTAACCACAAAGATGAATGATATCAAATGAGCTCATCATGATAAAATGCTAGCATGCAACATCTTTGAAGCCTCCCCCTCAAAATTACGGAGGAAGGCCACCCTTCTAGCAAGGTTCATACTAGGGATCTCCAAGAAGAAACCACTAGCCACAATCATTGGTCCAAATATTCATGGTAACCACTTCATTCCTAACACAAGCAAGGACTTAGTCCTCAGGAAAAAAAATATTTTCAAAGATATAAAATCTTGGTGCTTCCTATGTAATGACACCCACATTCCTTAAAATTGTCTGAGGGGAAATCTCCAACAAAGGGTGGTGAAAAAAAGAAGTCAAGGCATCCCTCCAGATGTGGAAAGTTATTCATCCCCTAGGATTGAAAATGCTAGACTCAGTGCTCAAATGCAAGGTATGTCTTTGGAACAAGAGACAAATATCTCCCTCGACCAAGTGCTCTTTTCTTGGATGGAGAGGAAAGACTTAGTATTTAGTAATGAAGTCTTGACAATGAGAGCACCACAAGTGTAATCAGATTACAACACTAGATCAAAAAAAAATTCATCAAGTATGTGCCCCAAGCATTGCAAGTGTAATAGTTGTAGCAGCCAAAACCACAGGCACCACAATTACTGACCCAATAGAGACTCACAAACAAAGCAATCAATATTCCTATGATGAATCAACCAGTTCCAAAACCAAGGGAGGTACCTTTGATTAAACCAAAGCTACCTTCGACTGGATTACTTAACATGGTAGAGCAACTGAAGAAGGATCCCACCAATGTATCCTTATGGGACATTTTGGCCATCCCACAGTAAAAGAACTTATTGCAGAATTCTCTGAAGGAAGAGTAGCAACCTCTACAACCAGTTTTAGTCCCAGTACACAACCAAGAGAAGGAAAAAAATCCCAATCAAGGGGGTTAGTTCTTGAAGGCTACAACATTCATGACTTCCAAGGAAAAATTAGATGAAAAAGAGGTATATGAACTAAAGCTGACCCATTTTTTCTTAAGTATCACTATGGGAGACAAATTGTTGCATAACAATAAGATAGATTTAGGTGCTAACACCATCATAATGCCTAAACTAGTGGCTGATGCCCTAAATTTGAAATATGAACCCCTTGAAAAGAAAATTATGAAATTAGATGGAATGAAGTTTCTAGCCATAGGCCAAATTAAAAGTCTTCTTTTGATCATATATTTCTTCTCGAGTCAAACAGTCATCCAAGAGGTGGTCATAATCGACATTTCTCCCATTTTTGGGATGTTCTTGTCAAGAGATTTTACAACCAAGATCAACGTATACTTGGCACTTGATTGGTCCCACTTGATATTGAGAACAAAACATGGTGCAAAGATGAAATTATTGTCTGAACCACTCCATCTCGAGCATATCATAGAAGATGTGGTAATGAGTTTTAAAGCTACACACACCTTTATTTCCAAGAAAGAAATGTATTGCATTGAGATGCTTAAGGATGAGGAGGTCACTAGTGATCAAATTTAAGAAGAGGTTTTACTAAATCAATTCATAGATTATTGACAACTACTAAAAAAACAACAATATATGATTAAAAAAACTACTAAAAACTATATACAAATGACTAAACATGATCACGTGACCATTAGTAGTTTATTGGAAATCATTTATAACACGAACAAATTGATGACTAAACCATTTTGTCATTTATTGGTTGTTTTGATTGATCAATTTGGTAATATATTTAGTCATTGATTACTGTAAACTAGTCACCTATTTAGTTGTTAATTTAGTCATTGACTGTTGTTAACTGGTCACTTATTTAGTCATTTTTTATTCATTGATTTCTGTCCATTGGTAGTGTATTTAGTCATTAATTTTAATTATCATTTTGATCAATTTTGTAGTTTATTTAATTGTTTTTGTTCACTAATTTATGTCAATTGGTAGTATATTGATACATTGTTTAGTAATTGCATAATCATTAAATTTAGTCATTTATTCATTGATTTTTATCAATTGGTAGTTTATTTAATTTTTTTGTTCACTAATTTCTACCTAAAAGTGTTGGAAATGAGACAATGCTTTTGAGGTTTAAACATAAAACATAGAAAAACATAATCAATCATTCATTTGCACATAATGAAATAGCTATTAAGAAGACAAAATACTAAAATTTTATTGAGAAAAGGTTGTTGGAAGAATGAATAAGAACATCTCATTTTTTTGTTTTGTCTTGTCATTGATGTCACCATGATATATGAGTTGCAACTACAAGATTAAGTCTTAATTTGATCTAGTATTTTGGACCGATATCTGAACCAGTATGTTGTTTTCATCCTTTGGTATTTTGGTCCACAATACTTTGTTGTTGATTATTGTTTTTTATGGATTTTGGAAATGGTGTATGGATGTTGGGAGAACATATATTCAAAATATCATGTACTCAAATGCTTGTATGGTGTATTGACATTATTTTGTTGTATTTTTGCTATTAGGTCTATCTTTGGCTAGCCTAATGGATAGATGATGTAATGGTAATTAATTATTTTTTTACGGATATATATGTGACCTATCTTAGGTCCAAGCTAACATGATGTAGCGTGATGAGTGTTTGAATTATTTTTGGAAATATTTTGTGAAAGCCTAAAGCCACAAGTTGGTATTTTTAATAAATAAGGGTTACATCTAATTAGGCTGACCTAATTGATGCTTGTGGATGGATAAGGTATATGTATGGTGATAGTTTTTGAAGATTAGTTAGATGATGTAATCATGAATATGAATGTGAAGAAGTGTGTCAATTCAGTTTACTGAGCTTCATAGGAACTGAATCAACACTTGTTAGGTGTACATTATCAGTCCATTTTCTGGTTGCAAGCCATTTTTTCATTGTAATTCTATAGGCACTGAGCCTCTCCTTTTTGGACAATGAGTCATGGTAGTGAGCCACCCCATTTTGTAATATCTTATAACTAGTTATACTATATTGTGAGCTAACACTCACCGTGATTTTTCCCATTTTGGGTTTTCCATGTAAAAATTCTGGTGTTCATGTGCTGTGTAATTTCATCTTCTATTAATTCTCTTATTTATCTTTACTATTATATGCATCAGAGTAATTGGATGGTATTTTTTCAGTAAGTTTAAGAAGATAATGATTCACCCCCCTATTAGTATCTTGGATATTCAACAATTGGTATCAAATCTTGGTTCCTCCAGAGAAGCCTAACAACTTGAGGAAGATCCTAAAGATGGAAAAAATGAATGATAAAGAAGAGCTCCAGGTTGCACTTAAATATCTTGACAAAGTTGAAAGTGAAAATAGAGATTTGAAAGAAAATATTGAAGATGCAAATGAATGTCTGGAAATTAAAAGAGTAGTTGAAGAAGTTCAAAGAAAGACACAGGGAACTAAGTGAGTTGTTTAAGTAGGCTAATGAAGAGATTATTGGTTTGAAGGTGCAAGTGGACAAAAATAAAAGAATTGAAGAATGTCTGAATAAAATGGTGCAAAGAAAGTTTGATGAGTGCACTAAACTTGAACAAGAGGTAGTGAATCTAAAAGTAGATCTAGAGAAAGTGACTATGTGAAAATAATTTCAAATCTAGCTCAGACAAGCTTGATGAGTTGATTTCAAGACAGAAAGCAAGTAAAGAAAAAGGTGACTTGGGAATGGAAGGAGGTGAAAAATCTAAGGATAATCAGAAGACTCAGAATAAGGGAAAGTGGAAAGGAAATTAAAGGAAATTTTTGAGGAGATCGCATGTGAGACAACCTAATGCACAAAGGTATCCATCTTTCAATGGTGTTTGTTTTTCATGTAACAAATTTAGTCACAAGGAAACAAAGTGTAGGAGTAGGATGAATCAATTTCTTAGTTCCTTCTCTGGTCAATTTTTTACATGAAAGAGAATTGGACAAAGATAGTGAATGCAAAACTCAGATGGTGAATTGGTCTAATGGAAGAATGAACCAATACTTTAATGGTTACTACTATACATGCAAAAAATTTGGACACAAAGCTAATAAGTGTAGGTCAAGGGTCAAGGGAGGAAAATATAACTAGAAAAATGTTATTTGCTACAATTACAACAAAATAGGACATATCTCAAAATTTTGTAGAAGTAAGAAGGGTAAGCAAACTGATCCAGTAGAAAAGAATGAATCAGTGAAGAAAGTTGACGAGAATGAGATTAAGAAAGAAATGAATAATATTTGGAGGAAGAAAGAAGAGCTTGAAATGATAGATGCATCTATGCCCTCATTTGGTGTAGATAATTCCTCTAGGAATTAGACCTAGCAAGGTCTTAGGAGGAGCTTTAACAAAAAAATTACTTGAAACCCCATGATGTTTGGTGTGTCAGTATTTGGCACAAAGATATGTTGAAATAAATGGTTAATTAGAGGATATGCAAGTGGAACCAAAAGAATATGCTAAGATATGATAATTTGCAGAGAAAATTAGGGTTTCTTTGAGCAAAGAAGAAGAGTTTTTAGCAGCTTTTTGAAATCTGACACATTTTATGTGAATTAGGAAAAATCACAATTTTATAAAGTGAATGTGTATGGAATTTTAATCACTTGTGCATTTGAATAAATCAAAGATTATTTTGGAGTGTTCTTGAGGAGATTTGGAGTTTGAGTTGTGTAAACCCTAGTTCTGATTCTTTGTGAAAGAAAAGGTATTCTACTTTTTCGTGCAGTTGTGGGTTTGTGTGAATCATCTTTTCTAATTGTTTGAGTTTGAAATTGTGAAGAATGGAAACCCTTGTAGTCATTAAAGTGTTAGAAAGACCTAGACCATTGTATAGGAAATATTCTATGAAGATTTTTGAAGACAACCGTATGGGTGCCTTCTCCTCAATTCCTCACGGGGTTATGTTGACTGAAGACACAAGAATGTACATTTGAGTGAAAACAGATGAATTCAATCACAAAAAATTGATAGATGTTTGGTAGAATGAGCTCACTGGAGATAATTTCTTGGTTAAACCTAAATACTAGAACCTTGTTGCAAAGAGATTGGATAGATGGAACTACTTTCCTAATTTCAGTTTCATAGTTGATCATAGATATGTGAAACCTATTCTCAACAAAATACATGATAAATGCTTGTGGACTGACTGACCTCATATGATAACTAAGGAGGAAATTAGGGTTGTTACAGGATTTTGAGACACTGGAACATTGTACCCATGTTGAAAGCCATGAAGAATGAAGTGGTAATGGATCTAATTAGTGCTGGATATGACAAGAGAGCTCTTACAACAAATTCAATCACTAATCCAGCTATGAAGTATGTTGCTATAATGATTGGTCATAAAATTTACTTCAACAACAAAGAGAACTATGTTTTTGCCACAACTATTTATACTAGTTTTGATATGGCAGTCAATGGTGCAGACTATGACTTGTGTGAACTTCTCTGAAAATAGCTGCTTGAGAATTTAAGGATGACCAAAGAAAGGAAGTATGAATTTAAATTTGGCTCTTTGATTATGTGTATGTTACTCTATTTTTTAATATACTTCTTGGAAGGGATGATATGGTATTATGGGATACATCCAGACCTGTGGCACATCATATTTTGATCACTTGCATAATTTGGGTGATTTGAAGAACAAAGATAATGCTCTAACAACATTCTTTGTTGTATTTAAGAGCAACATGAATTAGAGAGAGAGGATTTTGAGGAAAGTTGTTGAGAAATATAGAAATGATA
The DNA here is from genome assembly GCA_007258455.2 of Sequoia sempervirens. Lineage (NCBI taxonomy): Eukaryota > Viridiplantae > Streptophyta > Pinopsida > Cupressales > Cupressaceae > Sequoia > Sequoia sempervirens. Next base: position 12,735,129 of record VDFB02252616.1, on the reverse strand, counting down.
TCATATTTCATGTTTCCTTTGATGAATGCATGATAGAAGTAGTTGAACCCTGAACCATATGGATTCAACCATTGGGTTATGAAATTATAGAAGATGAAGTTGAGGGTTATGTACAGATGTTGCTAAAAAGTCTGAGAGATGCCAATGAACCTAGAATTGGCACTTATTCTCAAAAATATTTGGAGGTTCACTTCTAGCACAAGAAGCTAATAATAAGAATGTGGAAAATAAGCTTAGAGAAGCTAGCTTTATTGATGAGAAAATTGTGCTAGGAAAGGCTAAGAGAGTGCAGATGGAGGGAGAATCATTAGGTCTAAGGAGATCAGACAAGACTACTCCTTCTACACCCTTTGCAGCCCTTGCAATGAAAGTTGAACCTAGTACTGTTGATAAAGGTAAAGGCCCCTCTCCTTCTAGACTTACTACAAGATTTGTGAAAAGGAAAGAAACTCCTCTAGTGGTGCCTGGGAAAAGAGGAAAGAAAGCAAAAGCTACAAGGGAGAAGAACCTTAGTGTCATTGATGATCAAGATGAAGAGGAGGAGGATCTGTGGGAGTAAATGGTGACTCCCCAACACCCCTAGGAACAATTGCTAGACAAAAACCACTTCCACAAGAGAGAGAATGGAAAGTAAGCTTGCTTCACAATGCAAGATTGATTAATGGTTGAATATGATACAATGTACATGAGATACCTTGCTTATAAAGGAAAGCTTGAGAGATAGGATTAGACAAGATCATGACAAGTGTCTTAATCCTATTACATGAGACAACTAACTACCTAGGAATCATGCAATATAGCTAGATAAGATAAGTTCTAGATAAGCCAACTAAGACTTTAGAAAGAAAATTATATCCTAAGTAAACTTAACCATGTGAATATGTCCCCTAATTACCTAGTGAATGAATAAGATAGGTACAAGACATTTATTCACACCAACACTCCCCCTTAAGTGCAACTTAGGGAGAAGATTATTATGAAAACTATGCAAAGATGAAGACTATGGGTATGGGTCCCAACTATAGGCCATGTTAGGTACCCATTTACAATCCAAATGATGCAATCCCTCACAAGCGAAGGAAAGGAGAAAACCCAATGGGAAAAAAATCCTCTCCAAAAGAGAGAACAAAACAAAAACAAAAAAGAAACATGATGTATGGAGGATGCAATGATGCCCCCCAAGGACTACATCCATCATGTATATACAATCAATGACCCCCCCATAAGAGGGAAATAGATAGATAAGATATCCCCCCATAATGTATGATCTCCTACAAACATGGTTAATGTCTGAAGACAAAACATAATCCAAGACCTACAAACAATGTTTCTCCCCTTAGGAAGAAGATACACCAAGTACAATTGCAGGAATGCTTCCCATTTTGGATAGGAATTAGGAGGAAGAGGATTCCAAATGTATGAAGATCGTGTCTCTAAAATCTTCTCATGTGTTGCCAAGTTCTTGGATGATGATGATGCCACAATCCAATCAGGTACATGCCCAATCATGGCAAAACTGTGACAAACTAGGAACAAGTGGAAACTGATCTTGAACAAGCTCCAAAGACAAACATGAAGTGAAAATATTTGATCCATGAATATCATTAAATAGGAGAGATAAACCCTCAAATTGGTCCTCCAAATTTGAAATATGAGACTCCACAAACAATGAAGCAATGTTTGTCAAAAAGGAATCCCAATCAAGAAGACTATTAGATACCTATTGCAATGAATCATTGGAAGTACTCAATGAATCATCAATAGAAGATGAAGAATCAAGAATCTCTGAAGTGTTTGAAATATCCTCCAAAGGATCACAAACGGGTTATGAAATTTGAATAATGAAGAAGCACATTCGAGTTGGAAAGAGGATCTTCAAGAGATGTCCAGAGAAGAATCATGGTCTCCAAACACCTTTCTAAACTGAGTCCAAAGAGCATGAGGACATTTGAAGTGAATAAGTGTCTCCAAAATGTCATCATTTACATTTTCAAAAATAAATCTAAAGAATCTATCCCTAAAGCCTTTCCAAATGCAATACTCATCATCTGTGCTAGGACAAGGAACTTTATTAAATAAATATGACACTAGATTCCACTCACCAAGATGAGTGAGAATTAAATTACTCCATTTCCTATAGTTCCCTTTGTCCAAAGTAATTGAGAAATCCATTTTGTTCAAGAGATGAGCTCAAAAGCCAAAAATGAATATCTATCTTCAACCTAGAAAAAATGGCACAAAAATGCAAAATCCCTACAAAATATCTATACCACTAAAAATTTGACACTTCCTGCTTTCTGATGATATTTTGTTTCGAAAAAATGCCCATCGTTAGCCAAAGTTATGCAAAAATGAAAAAGAGACCTATAAAAGGCACTTGGGACAAATACAATAACCCATTGCTTATATGGTAATAAGGTCAGAATTTGAACATTACTACAAAGTTTTAATATAAGCAAACTTTTTGTAAAGAAGAAACTCATCGGATTTTAATCTTTACAAAGATTTAATATAAAAAAATACTAACTAACATATAAAAAAAAGTTTTATTAAGAACTGAAAAGGTCTTCATACCAATGAAGAGACCAACTTAAGTACCATCTAGTGACTAAAGGTTAGAGCCAATAAATAAGACAAGTGATCAGTACCTTATGTTGATGAGCAAACAGTGATTGTGATGGATGATAAGAGTAGATGATGGCATGAATTTTCAGTGACTAACAAGCCAAATGATGGGGCCACATTTTTGGGAATCAGATGGTGACTAGGAGTGAATGCAAGACTGCCGATCTGACCGATGCAAGCCAACGAAGGTTGGAGTTCCGGTGAGAGTGGATGGGGCCAAATAATAGAACCAGTCGATTTGATGGAGCTGATCTAAATATAAAATCCCGTTGAATGAGGAATTCTTGGCACTGGTGGAAGAGAGTGATTGGGGTACAAGAATGGGGGATCAATATAGTGTGAGGATGAGCCAAAAAGGATGGAAGCAATGACAAGTATGGTCGTGCCAATAACAATTAATGCTATCCAAAACAAAACAAATGCCCATAGAAATTTGTATGCTCAACAATATAAGAATTTGCTCGAATATAGAAAATTTTTGCCCCAAAAATTAACAAAATAACTACAAAAAATATTTTACAAAATATTTTTTTGTGAAAATGGAAAAATCGTATTGCTCAGGAGGCTGTCCTAGTAAAAAAAAAATTCCTCAAAAACAACTTTACCCAAAATGGATGAATTTATAGTCAAATTCATCTACAGAGCCTTCTGATCTCAACCGTGAGGTCCTTGAAATCCCAATCTGCACCCTTCAAAAAAACTTCAAGCCAAAATATCAAACCCTTAGATTTGGGAAGAAATCTGCAACACTTGAAGAGCTCTGATACCATGTGGGAGTAAATGGTGACTCCCCAACACCCCTAGGAATAGTTGCTAGACCAAAACCACTTCCACAAGAGAGAGAATGGAAAGAAAGCTTACTTCACAATGCAAGATTGATTAATGGTTGAAGATGATACAATGTACATGAGATTCCTTGCTTATAAAGGGAAGGTTGAGAGATAGGATTAGACAAGATCATGAAAAGTGTATTAATCATGTTACATGAGACAACTAACTACCTAGGAATCATGCAATATAGCTAGATAAGATAAGTTCTAGAAAAGCCAACTAAGACTTCTAGAAATAATCTTATATCTTAAGTAAACCTAACCATGTGAATATGTCCCCTAATTACCCAATGAATGAATAAGCTAGGTACAAGATATTTATTCACACCAATAGGATCCTGAAGAAAAATTGTTAAGGAAAAGAAGAGGAAGTTTATCCTCTAGTGAAGGTGCTTCTAAGGAAGTTGGTATTGGTTCTAAAAGAGTGCATATTGTGTCATATTCTGATGAAGAGGAAGAATAGGATTTTGGTGTTCATATACACACCAAATCAGAGTCAAAGAAAACCAAGGTGTCTGAGGAAGCCTCTCCAGACTAGGAAGAATGGAAGGATATTCTAGTAAGTCTTGAGCCCCATTTCAAATTAGAGGCAACACTCAATTATTTGTTACATTTTGAAAACATGTTGAAGCCTACAACAAAATATTATGGTCAAGTTAGAAAAGAGGATAGGAAAACATTAATCTTGGAAAACATTCAATATGTTATCACATTAGATGTTAAGTAGGATGATTTGAGGAAAAATGTGCCTAAGAAAATTTGGGTAGCCCTAGTGAAAAGGAGATCAAAGGTTGTTGAAATTGAAGAGAAAATCAAGAATTAGGCATTTGATCAAATTGGGTCTTCTTTGACCCCAGATTATCTAGAAACACTGAAAAAGATATGTGCAGATATGTTCTAGATGAAGAAAAGAGTTAATATTTTGATGATAAGGGATAAAAAGAAAATAAAGAAGATTAAGAAGGAAATTGCATAAGTGATTTGGGATACGACTGAGAAATATGACATGCTTAGTTCTACACTTAAGTCCAGTGAAGAAGTTTCTGTTGAAAATGTTGAGGAAGATATTCCTCTTGTTACAGGTGATGTAGGTATTTCTGTGGAAATAAATGATCCAGATATCCCTCTAGATACATGTGTTGAAAATGATCCTGAAATGGAGAAGCAAAACAAAGGTGAAGTTGAGCTTGAAAAACATGATGATGCTCCTTCGGAGCACATTGAAGGTGAAATAATAATGATGGAAAAGATAATGCTAAGGAAGAAAAAGATGAAGGTGAAAGTGAAGGAAATGATAAAGAAGGCAACAGGGACGAAGATAAGGATGAAGATGAAAAGGGTAAAGAAGAAAAGGAAAAGGAGAAAGAATAAAAAGAAGAGAAAGTGGAAGAAGAAAAGAAGAAGAGAAAGATAAGGAAGAAGAGAAAAATGAGGAATCTGCTAGGAAGAATGCAAAAAATATAAAGAAGGTTGTAGAATCTTAGAGATCTGCCAGAGAATCTTCCTCCAGTGATGATGTGTTGAAATGCTTGGCAACCAAGCAAATCAGATTTTAGTTGATGGTTCCTCCAGAGCTTTTACAACTTCCTATGATTCAAGGCTATGTGGACTTAGATAAAATTTCTCTTGTTCATAAGATGGTTCTAGGAGATGCAATGCATGCATCCAAAAGAAGGGAAATTTTGGAGACACACCAAAAAGGAACATAAATGATTGAAGATGCTCTTATGGCATTGTAGGAGATAACTCTCGATACATCAATTGAAACATCTCTCAATCTAGTCAAAAATATGCGATTTTTATTGGACTCCTTTAAGGTGTATGCCTCCAGTCTTGGTGAGAAGACTAAGCAAGAGGTTGAGGAGAAGCTGGTAGAGAAAAGGTTGTTGATGTTGCATGACAAGTGTGCCTTGGCATACACCAATGTTGAGAAAAATTTGGACTGTGTGCAAATTTGTGAGACTAAAGCTAATGCTATCTTTATTTTTTGTTTGAAGTGGTTGAATTCCACTTTTAGCATTAAAAATGTCATGGACTCCATTGAGTCCTAGTTGAATACCATCTCTAGTACCTACAATGCATCCAAGGACTAGACAGATAAACTTGGAATGCCATCTTTGCGCATAGAGATAAATTCTTTATTTTACAAAAGCACAAGGAAGAAATCATCAGGAAATTTGGCCAGTTAGGTGATCTTGTGAGAATGGAGTACACCCTGGTTGCCAATTATTTGGAAAGTATAGAGAAACTTGGAAAGATAAATATGGCTTCTAGTATTCCATATGAAGCAGAGGAAAGTCTGATGGATTTGGAATCCCTAAATAGGATGTTGATTGTTGTAAAGAAAAGTTGGGAGAATGGTAAATCTACATGGCAAGGTATTCTTAAGGATCCTCAAGGCTCACCATCCTTGAGTTAATATTTTTTTTCTTATTTTCATATTTTTTGTTGTGTCACTCTTTGTCCTTGATGTCAAAGGGAGAGTGAAGAAGTGATAGAGAAAGAAAATACTAGTGATAGGGGGAAAAGTGTTGTACATAAGAGGTCTTGTAAAAAAAATTTTTGGTGCGTGTTGCCATCAATGACAAAGGGGGAGATTGTTGGAAGAATGAAGAACATCTCATTTTGTTGTTTTGTGTTGTCATTGATGTCACGATGATATGTGAGGTGCAGTTGCAAGATTAAGTCTTAATTTGATCTAGTATTCTGGACAAGTATTTGAACTGATATGCAGTTGTCATCCTCTGGTATTTTGGTCCACAATATTTTTCTATTGATTATTGATGTTTGCAACTTTTGGAAATGGTGTATGGATGTTGGGAGCATGTATATTCAGAATCTCATGTACTCAAATTCTCATATGGTGTATCAACATTATTTTGTTGTTGCATTTTTGCTATTAGGTCCATCTTTGGATGACCTAATGGATAGATTATGTAATGGTGAATTATTATTTTTTTGTAGATATATGTGTGACCTATCTTAGGTCCAAGCCAACATGATGTAGCATGTTAAGTGTTTGAATTTTTTTTGGAAATATTCTGTGAAAGCTTGAAGTCAACAATTGGTATTTTTAATAAAGAAGGGCTACATCTAATTAGGCTGACCTAATTGATGCTTGTGGATGGATGAGGTATATGCATGTTGACAATTTTTGAAGATTAGATAGATGATGTGGTGGTTAATTTGAATGTGAATAAGTGTGAATATGATGAAGTGTGTTAAGTTAGTTTACTAAGCTTCATAGGAACCAAATCAACACTTGTTAGGTGTACATTATTAGTTCATTTTCTAGCTGTAAGCCATTTTGTCATTGTAATTTTGTAGGCAGCAAGCCTCTCCTTTTTGGACAGTGAGTCCTGGCAGTGAGCCACCCCATTTTATAATATCTTATAACTGGTTATACTATATTGTGAGCTAACACTTGCAGTTTTTTTTCCCATTTTGGTTTTTCCACATAAAGATATTGGTGTTCATGTGTTGTGTAATTTCATGTTCTATTAATGCTCTTATTTATCTTTACTGTTATATGCATAAGAGTAATTAGATGGTATTTTTTCAGTAAGTTTAAGAAGATACTAATTCACCCCCCCTCTCAGTATCTTGTATATTAAACAATGGTGTTCTTACAGTAGATACAATAAAAAAATATGTCTTTGCTTTGGAAAATGTGTTACAAAGTGTGTTTTTGAGTGTTGTCACTGAGAAAATTGAGTTATAATTCCTTTCTTTGCTTATATAGCTCTAAAACGGACAAAAAACACTAAGATCCTTGAACAATGCATTCAAACTATTGCATAAAGGAGTGGGCCAAGCTATCTAATAGCTAGTACATGATAAACATCAACTATGTCATTTTTTTCAAATATTTGAGTGGCCATTGTGTGAAGGTCCCTTCTTTCTATTTCAAACAAACATCTCCTTCTATTTTTTCTTCACAAGTAAGGGCTATTTGGTATAGCTGGGGTTTGAAATAGTGTCCAAATCACATTTGTACTCATGCTCATTAACTCCAATAACAAACATTGGGGCATCCTTGCTGGGAGCCAAGATGACTACTTTTTCAGCACTTTCTTAAGAATGACCAACAAGAAGAAAAAAATTACTATTTCTTGCTAAATTAAAGAGTCACGTAAAAATAATTAGTTAAGTTCAACATTCTTACATCAATATGGAGAAAATAATTTTAAAACTTATTATTACAGACAAAAATTTCATCAACATTGAAGGTGTAGCTTGCAAGATCTATGAAACAACAAAATGACATATATGAATTTAACCATAATGTCTACAAATGAACTACTGCTAACTTTAAGATCATCTAGAATCACATTCCTAATTTTAGAACAACATTAATGTAACTAACTAGCTACTTGAAAATAATATCAAATACCTTATATAATAAAAGTATTAGAGACATGATATTTCCATGGTCCATTACAGTGTAATTTTTTTGTCTCAACAAATCACATTTTGTGATCCAATGATTAGGATGAAAAAAGCCATCTACCAAAAGGATCCTAGAATGATCCAAAATGTTGATACAAAAAACACACATGCACACAGCCTTCTACCAAAATCTTTCTAATTCAAAATTATTAGAGGTCAAAAACATCATACCTTCAAGTGTGCAACTACTTTCTCTTTATCAGTAAAGACTCTTGTCGATTCAACAACATACTTTGCACCAACCTCACCCTAGTGAATTTATTTTATATTTCTAAAGAATTGAATTGGATTAGACATGCATGTAACATGCATAACAACACATCAAATAAAAGGAAAAAATATGACCCCTATAAACACTTTTCTCATGAAATCTCTCATGGAAGCTTATCATTGGATATTTAAAATGACTTACCTACAACCAAATGCAGCTATGTGTGTCTCACCAAAAAGTAAAGTTTTTTAATCCTTGACTTTCACTTCATGTTTCTTCCATTGGCCATGGACACTATCATATTTGAACATATAGGTGTTGTAAGTATTATTAAGTTTGGTTGTGTTGTCATTGATGTCAATATAGTACAGATGTTGTAGGTTGTGCATGTATAGTTGAGATTTTGATGATATGTTGTGAGTACATGGAGCTATCTTTATGGTGTTGCAGGTGTGCTGATATGATGAGTTGCTAAGTGTTGTAGTGAAGACAGAGTTGTGTGTGTTTAGAATGTGCTCTAGTTTGTGCTCCACATTACTTCTATGTTGATCCTTACTTGTTTAGATCTAAGGTGTTGGTTATGGGAATCTATTGGTGACATCTCCTAGTTTGCAGCTTCTAGTTTGATTGGGAGTCAAAGATATATTCACTAGTGTGTGAACTAGTTTAACAGAGCTATTTGTCTATGGACTGGGAGAATTTGTTTTGCTTTGTAGTCCTTTGTTGGTTGGTTTTAGGTCTTGTAGATATGGAATATGTCTTGTAATGGTGTTCTCTATGTTCTAGAAAATATTTTCATGGTTTGGTGCTCCAAAAGTTGAGTTTCAATATTGTTGTGTGTGTTTGTACAGTCCGGATGGACAAGTGAGAAGTGTTTGGAGTTTGAAGGTTGTTGCAGCTGATGTAGATGAGTCTAAAGGAATATGAGATGTGTTATAGTGATTGATGAAGTGTGTTGTGTGGTCCATATGTTATCTTCTTGATGTGGAATCATGTACATCAAAGTTCATTTGTGTTTTCATTAGGTTTGGGTGACCTAGTGTTTACACTTCATACAAAGGATTAAGAATTAATTAAGGAAGTGTGTGTCTGATCTGAGACAATGTTTTGGGTCTTGGTTAAGTGTTGGTTTTGTCTGCTCTCATTCCTTTCCTTTGAGTGAATGTTGATTTGCTGACCTAATTTGAATTTATGAAATTAAATGTGCATAGTCAACCTTGGAGAAAGTTTATAAGGTTGAAGATGATATAAATACAAGTTGAGATGTAACAAATTAATAAATCAATCAATCCAAAAGTTTGAGAAGTAGAGTTGTGTGAAAGTGAATTGAGGTAGCAATACTTTGATGCACTAGATCCCTAAAAGCAGTGAGCTGATAGTTGTTAGAGTAAAGGTTTTAACTTAATTATGTTAATTAAGTTACCTTTATTCCTCTCTTAAGATTTTACTTTAGTTGCATATTGTGACATTTAATAATTATATTAATTATTAAATGTCTACCTATTAGGGTTTCTTTAGGGTTGTACAATCTCCTTTTATAAGGATTGATCATTGTATTTTATTTCACTCTCTAATTAATACATCTTTCATATTTCATAGTTTCAAAACCCTCTCTTTCTTTTTCTCCATTCTCTTCCCCATGACAGGTATCTCTTTGCATGTAGGTGTTCTTGGGCTCTGATACTTCAGAGGTTGCATTTCAGGATTCTCCACATCAGTTTGGATTTGGCATCATTTTTTTTAGTTTAGATAGAGAAATTCTTTAGCATCCTATCATGGCACACATCTTGAGATAGATTGGTTCATCACTCTTCACAGGGTTTCTTTGACATCGTCCTTTGGATCTGTTTCTTCCCAAGGGCAGGAATATTATTTGCTGCTTCAGGATCTCTTTCTAGATTCTACATTAGGCATCCACCATTGCGACATGAGTTTCTTCATTGTGGGGGGTCCTTCTTGTCTCTTTATATCTCTCCTATGGAGCCCATTGTATATGTACTTATATGATATAAGCTATCTATGGGGGGTATCATGTAATCCACCTCCTATCCTTCTTTCATTAGTGCATTTTATTCCTTTCCTTTCTCTCTTTTGGAGTAGAGTTTTTCCCATGAGGTTTTCTCTATTTCTCCACTTTATAGAGATTTGGTTGTATTCAGGTACCTGATCAGGCCTAGTTTCTGAGACCCTTGTTTACTTTCTAGCATTGTAGTTACCTTTGATTTCTTGCACATGTTTGTAGCTGCACTCTTGCTCATCTTAAGGGGGGTGTTAGAGTAAAGGTTTTAACTTAATTATGTTAATTAAGTTACCTTTATTCCTCTCTTAAGATTTCACTTTAGTTGCATATTGTGACATTTAATAATTATATTAATTATTAAATGTCTACCTATTAGGGTTTCTTTAGGGTTGCACAATCTCCTTTTATAAGAATTGATCATTGTATTTTATCTCTCTCTAATTAATACATCTTTCATATTTCAGAGTTTCAAAACCCTCTCTTGCTTTTTCTACATTCTCTTCCCTGTGATAGGTATCTCTTTGTATGCAGGTGTTCTTGGGCTCTGAAGTTGGTTTTGACAACTTCTACAATAGTGTCTACAATCCTTCTAATCAGGCTATAGATGTGTGTAACTTATAATGGTGGATCTTTCTATAATATTTTCTATCTATAGGTAGTGAGCCTCCTTCTAGATAGTAAGTCCTATCTATAGGTAGTGGGCCTTTGTATTCAGATAGTGAGTCCTTTTGGGCAGTGAGCCTATTTGTACTTGGTTGTGAAATTAATTTATATTGTGAGCTAATCCTCACCATGGTTTTTTCCTTATTGGGTTTTCCACATAAAATCTGTTGTTTTCTATGTTGATATTGCTTTTTGTTATTTGCATTTCATGTTCATACTTAATAACATAATTGAGTGGTTGTGAAGTTGATAAGTGTTTGAAGTTTTGTGTTTGAATTTGGTGACAATTGATTCACCCCCCTCTCAATTGTCTTGAGCCTTTCAACAATTGGTATCAGAGATTTGGCTCCTTGGTGAAGGGCTTAACTGCTTGAGGTAGATCCAATGGCATACAAATTGGGGATCCCTATGTTTGATGGATCTGACTACAGTGACTGGAAAGTGCAGATGGAAGGTTACACAATCTCTCTTGGTTACAAGACTTGGAAGGATGTTGAGATGAAGTTGGTTGCTCCAAAAAGTAGTCCTACTACTATAGATGAGGTTTCCACCTATGAGGAGAATGAGAAAGCGAGGTAAGATAGAGTGAACTAAAGTTTTTTCTTTGGGCACTACTTATGAAGTTTGGAAGAATTTGGAAGATATATATACAGGAAATGATAGAGTGAAATTGACAAAGAAGCTGACAACAAAGCACATATATGAAAATTTGAAAATGGAAGAAGGTGAAGCTATTGCAAGCTATTTCTAGAGGGTTGATCTTGCAACAAATGAAGTTAGGAATCAAGGGGGTACTCTAGAAAATTAGGATATAATAGAGAAGATTCTAATGACCTTACTAGAGAGTTACAGTGATAAGGTCTCAACTATTGAGGAAGTGTATCATCCTAAGAAGTTTACTAAAGAACAACTATTTGGCACCTTGACTACATTTGAGATGAGGAAGTTTGGAAAGAAAGAGGAGAAGATAGAGTCAGCCTTTAAAGAGCTACAAAGCTAGAAGATGATCTAGAGGATGATATTTTAGATGAGTTGGAAGCAAATTTTTCAAGGAAGTTGAGGAAAGGTATTAGTAAGTACAAAGGTATGTTACCTTTTAAATGTTTCAATTGTGGAAATATTAATCATTATGCTTCAAGATGTCCAAATAGAGATGTACATAAGAAGAGTAGAGATAATAATAAAGAAAGGAAGGATAAGAAGTGCAAGTTGTTTTATGTTAGAGAATATGCTAGAATTTTCAATGATGAATCAGACTTTGAGGATAATGATGATGAATTTTTTTTTAGCTTTAAAGAATAAATCTATGTTTGCTAACTTTGGAAGATGTGCAAGGGAAAGTGGTTTAGAGAGCAAGAAGGATGAGAAGGAGGGTATTCTAGTTACACCATTTCATGCTAGGCAAGATGAAGACTATTGGGTGATTGATAGTGGCTACTCTAATCACATGATCAGAGATAAAAGTAAGTTCACTAAGCTTGAACAATATAATGGTGGTTTAGTTATGTTTGCAGATGAGTTTGGAGCAAAGATTCTTCAAAAAGGAACAATTAGTTTTGATGGAAAGCACAACACTGATGATGTCTATTATATTAAGGGATTAAGGCATAATCTTTTGAGTGTTGGAAAAATGTGTAGCAAAGGATTCAAGCTTGTGTTTTAGAATAACACCTATGAGATTAGAAAAGGTTCTGGAACTGTGGTTGCAGTAGGAAGAAGAACATATGGAAATATTTATTAGCTTAAGGGTGTTGACGGTCAGTTCCTAGTATCTCAAGTTAATGAAAGTTTTCTATGGAATTGAAGGATGGGACATGTAAACTTTGATAATTTGGTCAGGATTAGTTCAAGAGAGGTTGTCCAGGATTTTCCTCAGATCACAAAGCCTAGTACTGTGTGTAGGATTTGTCAATTGGGAAAGAAAACAAGATGCAATTTTAAAGGAAAAGATCAGTTAGCTACCAGAATGTTGGAATTTGTTCATATTGATCTTTGTGGTCCTACAAGAATAGGAAGTGTAAATGGTGATAGGTATTTCATGCTCCTTGTTGATGATTATTCTAGAATGGCATGGGTTACATTTCTTAGAGAGAAGACTCAAGATTTGGATAGATTTATAGTGTTCAAGGAAAGGGTAGAGAATGAAGTAAACCTAAGAATTAAATGTTTAAGGTCTGATAGAGGTAGAGAATTCACTTCGAGTGAGTTTAATACATTTTTTGAAGAGCATGGCATAAAGAGACATTTTTCTGCTCCTAGAACTCCTTTACAAAATGAAGTTATTGAGAGAAAGAACCAGACTATTCAGGAAGCTGCTAGAGCTATGATGAAAGAATAAAATGTACCTAATGTATACTGGAGAGAGGAAATCCACACTATTATTTACAATCCTAATCAATTTCAGATCAAAGGTAACAACACTAAGACTCCTTATGAGTTGTGCACTAGTAATATTCCTACTGTGAAGTACTTTAAGGTGATTAGAAGCAAGTGTTACATTAAAAGAGATGATGAGAGCCTTGGGAAGTTTGATGCTAGATGTGATGAAGGCATTTTCCTTGGGTATTTAACTAGTAGCAAAGCATAAAAATGCTTCAATAAAAGATTGAGGAAGATAGTTGAGAGCATAAATGTGAAGGTTGATGAGGATTTGCATAGACTAGTTGAGATAAGTGAAGTTGAACTAGATGAGCCTATCTACAAACCAGTACCAAAAGAGAATGAAGAGGAATAAGAAGGATAGATTAAAGAAGAGGAAGAGATTTTAGAACTTTCTCCTAAGAATCCTAAGTATGTAAAGAAGAATCATCTTGAAGACTAGATAATTGAAGATAAAAGTGAAGGTGTGAAGACAAGAAACAAAGTGGTGGTAGGTGAGGTAAATCTGTGTTTACTTTCAAAGATAGAACCTAAGTTTGTGAGTGAAGCATGTAAAGATGAGAGTTGGGAAAGAGAAATGAAAGAAGAGTTGCAGCAGATAGAAAAGAATTAGACATGGGAATTGGTTCCTAGACTAGTAAACAAGAATGTGATTGGCACTAAGTGGGTGTTCAGAAATAAATTGAATGAGAATGGTGAAGTTGTGAGAAACAAAGCAAGACTTGTATGTAAAGGTTATTCACAAGTTGAAGGAATAGACTTTGAAGAGACATTTTCCCCGGTGGCAAGAATGGAGGAAATTCAGATGTTCATAGAATTTTTTGCTTATAAAGACTTCCAAGTATATCAGATGGATGTCAAGTCTACATTTCTAAATGGAGAATTAGAAGAAGTGTACATGGAACAACTAGACAGATTTCAGCTATCAGATAAACCAGATATGGTTTGGAATTTGAAGAAGGTATTGTATGGATTGAAACAAGCTCCCAGAGCTTGGTGTGCAAGATTGGATATATATTTGACATAGCAAAAGTTTAACAAGGGCTCCATAGACAACAATATTTATTTCAATGTTGAAGGAAAAAGAATGTTGATAGTAGTTTTGTATGTGGATGATATCATCTTTGGAGGAAATGAAGGTATGTGTAAGAGGTTTGCAGAAGAGATGCAAAAAGAATTTGAAATTTCTATGATTGGTGAGTTGATTTTATCTCTTGGACTGCAAGTGAATCAAACTGATAAGGGGATATTCATTTCACAATCTAAGTTTGTCAAAGAGTTGTTGAAGAAGTTTAGAATGGAGGACTCCAAACCAGTCTATACACCTATGGTGACCGGATGCAAGCTAAGTAAAGATGATGAATCTACTAAAGTTGATCAGAGCAAGTACAAATCTATGATTGGTGGACCACTGTATCTTACTGTTACAAGACCATATATCATGCATGTAGTATGTTTGGTTGCTAGATTTCAAGGAGAACCAAAAGAAGCACATGTTACAACTATAAAGAGTATATTTAGATATATTAAGGGAACTCCAAATTATGGCTTGTGGTATCCTAAGGATACTGATTTCACTTTGAATTCCTACACTAATGCAGATTGGGTTGGTTGTGTAGATGACCAAAAGAGTAAAAGTGGTGGTGCTTTATTTCTTGGTGGAAGATTGGTTTCATGGCTTAGCAAGAAAAAATATTTCATTTCTTTATCCACTGTAGAACTTGAGTATATTGTTGCAACATCTTGCTGCACATAGGTTTTGTGGATGAAGCATTCAAGGATAAAACATATATCTATCAGATATCATTTCCTGAGAGAAAAAGTATTGGCGAATAAAGTTAGATTGGAATATGTTCCTACAAAGGAATAGATTGCAAAAATATTTACCAAGGCTCTTCCAAAAGATACTTTTGATTATCTTAGGGAGAAGTTTGGTGTCATTGGCCCTCCTTCTTCAAACTAGGTGCACATGGAGGTGCAAAAATCTAGTGGATCTATAGATTCTTCATTTTTCTGGACTAATGAATGGGTCTAGTTCACATGGGTAGTAGAAAGTTTCATTGTTGCAGTATGAATTGTGTGGGTACACTCCTAAGGGGGAGTGATCAAAAGTTGTTGTCTTTTCCATTGATGTCAAAGGGGGAGAGACTGTTATGTTAAAAATTGTAAAAGGGGAGAGAAAAAGAATTTGAAAGGAAGAGAGAATATTGAGAATGTGAATTGTTGCCTTTGATGGTTTTTTACATCATGTGTTGCCATCAATGACAAAGGGGGAGATTGTTAAAAGTATGAGCAAGTTTGGTTTGGTTTTCATTGATGTTGTCAATGATGCCAACACAATACATGATGTTGCAGGTTGTGCATGTATAGTTGAGAAGCTGATGAGATGTGAGTACATGGAGCTATCTTTATGGTGTTGCAGGTGTGCTAATATGATGAGTTTCTAAGTGTTGTAGTGAAGATAGAGTTGTGTATGTTTAGAATTTTCTCCGGTTTGTGCTCCACATTTCTTCTATGTTGATCTTATGCTTGTGCAAATCTGAGGTGTTGGTTATGGGTATCTATTGGTGACATCTCCAGGTTTGTAGCTTCTAGTTTGGTGGAGAGTGAAAGAGGTGTTCAATGGTGTGTAAACTAGTTTAACATAGTTGTTTGTTTGTGGATTGGGAGAAATGTTTCTACTCCGTAGTCCTCTGCTAGTTGGTTTCAGGTCTTGCAAATCTAGAATATGTCTTGTAATGACATTCTCTATGTTTTGGCAAGGATGTTCATGGTTTGGCACTTTGAAAGTTGAGTTTTAGTATTGTTGTGTGTGTTTGTAAAGTCCAGTTGGACTAGTGAGAAGTGTTATGAGTTTGAAGGTTGTTGCAGTTGATGTAGATGAGTCTAAAGGAATCTGAGATGTGTTAAAGTGATTTATGAAGTGTTTTGTATTGTCTGCATGTTATCTTCTTGATTTGGAATCGTGTACTTTAAATTTCATTTTTTTTTTCATTAGGTTTGGACGACTTGGTGTTTACACTTCATATGAAAGATTAATAATTAATTGTGTGTTTGATCCAAGACAATGTTTTAGGCCTTGGTTAAGTGTTGGTTTGGTCCACTCTCATTCCTTTCCAGCACGAGAATGTGTAGTTGCTGACCTAATTTGAATTTATGAAATGAAGTGTGCATAGCCGACCTTGGAGAAATTTTATAAGGTTGAAGATGATATAAATACAAGTTGAGATGTAACAAATTAATAAATCAATCAAGCCACAATTTTGAGAAGCAGAGTTGTGTGAAAGTGAATTGAGGCATCAATACTTTGATGAGCTATATTCTTGAAAGTAGTGAGATGACAGTGTCTACTATCCTTCCGATCAGGATGCAAATGTGTGTAGCTTACAATGGTGGATCTTTATGTAATATTTTATATCTGTAGGTAGTAAGCCTCCTTTTAGACAATGAGTCCTATATGTAGGAAGTGAGCCTTTGTATCTAGAAAGTGAGTCCTTTTGGGTAGTGAGCCTCTTTGTATTCAGTTGTGCAATTGCTCTATATTGTGAGCTAATCCTCACTGTGGTTTTTCCCTTATTGGGTTTTCCACATAAAATTTCATGTTTTCTATGTTGATATTTCTTTCTGTTATTTGCATTTCATGTTCATACTTAATAATATAATTGAGTGGCTATTGAGTTGATAAGTGTTTGCAGTTTTATGTTTGAATTTGGTGACAATTGATTCACCCCCCCTCTAAATTGTCTCACACCTTTCAAAAATAGGTCTAAATGTAACATAAACAAAAAAAACAATGATGAGTACTCACAGAATCATATTATTCTAGTAGTCATCTATATGAAATATATAAATACTCATAATAACATACTTCATTATGGAAAGTGTAAATCCTTCTAGGAAAATAATTACCAAAAGAAAAGGATCAAAATATATAATTCTATGATGGACAATAACAAATTGTAACCAAAAATTTCCACCATTTCTTACTAAAGATTAAATAACTTTTCTAGTTGACGTGAGACATTTACCATAACATGAGTTCTTTTGTCCAATGCCATTGCTTGTGCCATCATTTCAATACCCCTAACAACCTAGTAGAAGTAATCCACATTAGTGCCAAGATAATTTCCATAATGATCTAGAACTATCTTACAAAAAGAAATTTCAGGTGGTGCATCAAAACAACCTTTAATACAAAAAGAAAAATTTATCATATAGATCAATATTACAATAATGTAAGACAATCCTCAAAATTTTCAATAAACTTTTAATCAAAATATAAAGCTACCATTATTTTGCAGTCCATGTTAAACTTGACAACAATGCCATTTATTATGCTAATTGAAAGAATTCAACAATAATACATGTGATTTGGTCACATTATCCCTTAAAATAAAACATCAAGTGGTGTGTTTATTTCAATTATACATGCATATATATTATACATAATCTTATCATTTGGACAAAAAAGAAAAACTCAACAATAGAAAAACTAAAAAAACACATATAAATCATTTACTAAATTTTAAACATGTGAATATATCTAACTTTAGAAATATCTCTTTACATAAAGAATAATAGAAAAATTGAAAATCAATCAAGTTCCAAGTTTCTATCTATGTGCTTCTAATGTATTCATTGATTAATATTTAGGAGTCTCCCAATAGTTTCTACTTGTTTCATTACATATCAATAGATTTCAAGGGCTCAATATTCTTGTTCTCTTTATGATTAGATTAAGGCTACCAGTTAGAAGGTTGGATTATATTGATCATTACTGAGGCTTTCACAATCATGGGAATCTAATCCCATGGACTTCATAAGTGATTTTCTCAACACCTAGTGTAAAGACCATGGTATCATTGTTGTTTCTTACTGATTTTCATTGTATGGAATTTCCTTACCTTGAATTTAGCAATGAGATAAAGATGTCATAGTCATATGTCATGCAAAGGCATCACTTTGAAGGAAGATCTAATTCCACACACATGAGAGATATGGTGCCTCTAAACTCAAAAAAGATATGTCCTTCAAACATTTCATGATAGTACAAATTGCAAAATATAGTGACGTATCATTTGGTAAGCAAGAGCTAGTTCATGTTACATGTTGTGATATCATCTTAGACCTAGTACATATGATAGTTGGGGTTTGGTTATTGTGCATGTGTGACAAGTGAAGTAAGAAATCAACTGATTTAATAAAGGTACTCATGCTAATTTATCTTGAATACATGCTTCTTTTAGTGGTTGCTAGGGTTGCATTGAACAACATTGTAAGAAGGTGATTGCAAGGATATGGGACTGTGAAAATTAAATGAATGATGCTAAGTGCAAGTTAGTGAATGCAGTGAGTATAATATCAAGCATATACACAATGAAAGTGCAATCTTGAATAGGTTTTGTGAATAAAGTTCTTGTATCAAAGCTAGCCTTGAGAGGAGCATGTAGCATTATATCACTACCACACAAATGATACTAAAGGGGTAGGGTTTTGATATGAATCAATTAGTTCCCTATAAAAGTAAGAAACTAAGGGTTTTGTTGTGAGCTTCATGATAGATTAAAAGACAAGGAGTTAGACCATCTTAGTTCATTATCAATATGAGGTCCAAATTCCAGGGCAATTGGTATTAGTTGACAGTTTCATGAAGCCATGCTCAGATTTTGTGCTTAAATATAGGTTCTTTTATGAGCATTGCACAAACAACTATTGGAGATAAATATACTTTTAGTGTTCACCATTTAAAGCCTTTTTGTTTGAAAAGATCATCATATAAAAAATGACAATGAGGACAAACATATGCAAAGGATATTATGACTGTGCAAGGGTTCAAAATGCAAGGTGGTAGTCCTCTTAATCAAACTCTGAATAGTGCTTCAAAGATAGGTTGTTCTTGTGAAATGATAAGGAGGTGACTTTGCACATTGATGCCAAATGCAAGCATAACAAATATTTTTCTACAACATTGATTCAATTAATAGGCAAAGGCATGGGTTGATTTATATTACATGACCAAAAGATGACACAAAATCAACAAATCTTCTCCATCTAAATTAATCTCCAAGATTTTTGGAAGAGAAATTATTTTGAGAGATGTGAACCATTTCCATTATTTTAAATAGGGACAATGTTCTTGTGGAGAATATTGGTGATGTTAAATGAAACAATCTGAAAAATAGGCTTGCACTATAATAATTTGCACTACATCAAATATCCATTAATAATGAAGGGACATCCATCAAAGGATAACAACATGGACTTTTTTGTCATATGTTGTAGTTACAATTGCCCTGCTAGACATCATGAAAATGTAGAAGCATAGATAAGGAAAGTGAAATGTTTCAAAAAATTCCTCAAATAAATGTGATATCATGCCACCCACTCTCTCACAAACACTTCAATTCATGCTAGAGGTGATGCAGGCAGACTTTCCTACATCACTGTTGGCATGACTTGAAGTGTTTTCAGGAGAGTGGGTGTCCATAGTAGTTGTTCATTCAACTAACCATCACCCCTCACATGGGATCTAACATCCGGAAGGGATTGCACATGTCTTTTGATCAAACGAGATTCAAGCTAGGGAAATGGTCAAATTTTCCATAAAAAAATTCATTCATGAGATTCTAGATCATGGAGACGATTTGGGAAGAGTCAAATACACGAGATGATTTGGTTGAAGATAAAGGTGGGAAAGGTAATGGCCAATAAGTGAGCAAGTAGAGTGTTTGTGACCTTATAATAGTGTTGGGAACCTACTCTCCCACAAACACTTCAAGTTATTCCAATAGTGATGCGGGAAAGCCGGATAGGCTTTCCTACATCACCATTGGCATGACTTGAAGTGTTTGTGGGAGAGTGGGTGGAATGACATCAGATTTCTTTGAGGAATGTTTTGAAATAGTTTGCTTTCCTTGTCTATGCTTCCACATTTTCATGTATGTCTAGCAGGGCACTCCCACATCATTGTGAAGGTTAGAAATAAAGCATGTGGTGTTGAGGTGGAGGTATACAGTGATACTTTTAAAGGTTGAGGAGTTGGGATTTACACCCACTAGTTGTATTTTCTTAAAATTTTCTAAGGAATTTTTAGAAAAACCCATTTTGAACATATCCTTTAATCATGACCTTCCATGATATCAAATTTCTTTGAGGTAATTTTTCAATAATATTTTTTCTTGGAAATTTTCCACAGTAATGTTTTCTAATATTTCATCAATATATAGTGTATTCTTTTGAGTTTGCAATTAACTAATTTTGTTCTTTTAGGAGAAAATTACTCTAAAGAAGTTCATAACTTTTGAAACAAGGGACTACAAGGAAGGGTTTCATATTGGAGTTGAAGTGGCTAAAGATGACCCTCAAACATTAAAAGAATTTATCAGACCAAACATTCAACCTTTCACTAGTAAAAAATATAAAAGTAATTTTGTTTCCACTATATAGGGAAAAAATGGTTTTATACTCATAAATGAAAAGTCAAATGAATTTGATGAATGGAACCAATAAATGATTAAGTGTGATTCAGATAGATGTCATGTGCCATGCTTTTTTTACTTTCTTGAAGGTCCACACTTAAAGTGTAAAAATGGTTAACATACTCTATCAATGCACTTCGCCTATTGTAGTGACCCTACAAACATTCGAGGAAGAAGAGAAGAGTACTATCACCATTTTTCAATTCTCAAGACTATCATTTGAATTGGAAGGTGAAATGTTGTTTAGCTGTGTAGATATGGAATTTTATGTTGCTAAAGAGTTATCTTATAATTCATGTGAATCCTTGAACATTGTTGGTTCAATTATGCTAAGAAAATATGCATCAAAAGGTTTAAAGTTTAAAGGCTACATAGATTCGGCATATGAATTTTCCTCAATGAATGTTGACTTTCCTTTGAGAAAATGCATCTGATTGGTCACTTGAGATATAATTGAGTTCTTTAAAACTACAACTAACACCAAAAGTATATTTGAGGACATTAGAGAAATCTAACCATAGATAAAGATATTATTCCCCACAACCAACCCAACTTACTTGTCATTGAATATTGAAATTATTGATCAAATTTATTTACAAATCAAAATAAAAAAATAGTAACACATATAACAATTTTTCTTTTCATAAGTTGATGAATTTCATGAAATATAATACTAGCATATAGGTTTTCTTGGTATATAGTGGGCAATAAAATTTTTCTTTTATGATTTCAAGGACATTTAATTCTTCCACTGTAGTCATGGATATATGCAGCTTGACTCATTGACATACAAGTTAAGATAGTGACTTGCATGATATATGTAGCTTGACCCATTGCCATACAAGTTAAGATAGTGACTTGCATGGATGCAAATAATTGATATTTTCATATGATATTCAAATTGTGATTTGACATAGTTAATAGTGGTTGAATTTCTTTATTGGTTTCCACAGTTAGCAAATAGTATGGTAGTAGATCTGGGAGGAATTTTGGATTTATTGAGAGGGGTGATTTGTGTATTTCACAAATAATTAGAATTACTAATTCTTTGATGGAATTGTACTTCTCCTAGGGTCAGTAAATTTGGTACAACCACCAAAAGGGCATGAAATACATTACTGAGAAGCTAGGTAGAATCTTCCTCATAGAGGATTAAATTCAGATAAATTATCAGATAGAAAACATAGTCAATGATTCTATGCTATCTTATCAATGGCCTATTTAGCTTTTCATCTCCTCTCCCACAATAGGTAGTTGGTGTTTTGATTTGAATAGATGTGGTTATTACATGATTTCAATAGAAAAATGGATCTATGGTGCAATTAGCTCCCATCATACATGGATTAAGAATTTATAATTTTGTAAACAAGGTAAACCATGTGAGGCAAAGAATGAATGACTAGAACAGATATAAATTTGGTAATATCTTCTTACAGCTACAAATAATTGAGATAGTTCAATCAACAATTTACTCTAGCCTCTCACAACATATAGTGTAGTATTACAAGAGTTTCCAAAAATCACCTAGACTTATTGTTATAGTGAACAATTGTTTTTTGTAGTGAATTAATCTAGTTTATTTGAATTGGAGGACCAAGTGGATTTGGCATAAAAAGTTTGACTCATAATATGTAAAGTATTATTGGTTGTGAGGTGATTCCCCTTGAGAGTTATTATAAAATAGATCACATCAAGGATTTTAAGTTTTAGGACTTTAGCAACCTTTATTTATGTCTTCTTTTGAAGAATATACAAGATATAAGAGCTTGGTGGACTGCTAGGATTCCTTTGTTTGATTTTGATAAATGTATAGATAGTGACTATGAAATAATTTTTAAAGGAAAAAGGATAAAAGGTATCATTTCAAAGATATGTACCAAGATGAAAACCTACAACTCTTCCAAAGGTAGTCAAGAAGATAAATGTAAATATTTTATAAGGTATAGATGTATTGGAGATGCAAACTATGATTGTTAAGTTGCTAATGAATTGAAGAGTCATAGTCACTTCATCGAAATATAGTTGTCCATATCATAATGCACCTACATTACATATGATAAAGATTCTATGAGAACAATAGTATGCATCATGAAGGAGAGTATAGTCATAAGAAAAACCCTTTTGGCTATAGGCAATGAAGGTATGAAGATGAAAGGATAGTCACCCAAAGGATTGAAATAAAAACCTAAAAGAATGAAGATAAGGAAACTTTCTATGAAGACAGTCACAAAGATGATCATGAATCACCATAAGTTTCAAATCCACAACCAATTGAGGAGAATTTTCATAAAGGTCATTGATGAAGGAAGGTAGAAAATGACAGTCTTATCCATGAGTATTTAAGACCTTGAAAAAGGTAGTGATAAAGATAATTGAGGATAGTCAAATTAAATAGCCAGGGTTTTAATGAAATACAATCTTAATGACTATCATGAGGAGTAAGGATAGTCTTTGATTGCAATAAATATAATCATCATTCACCAAAACCTTTAATTCTTGGTGATTATTTTATCACTGTATTCTAAAGCTACTTTGAGGATATGAGGAATGGCAGTCATTATACATGAAGATGTATCTTTTAGATCAAAACCTAAGGGTTTTATAACATGAAGATTTAAAAATTTGAAGGGATACATCATTATGAAGTGAATACTGGTCATGCATAGGGGGCAGTTAAGTGTGGAGGATTGTTACCTAGGGTTTCAAGGATGCAACAAAGGGAGTGAATTCATTTCTTTCAAAATAAAGACTCATTGGAAATAAGTCCAAACCTTGAATGTTTCCTCTTTTCTATCAAGAAGGGAGTTCAACCTCATTCTGATAATTTAATCCTCATCATATCAAGCATGTGAGATGTGGTAGTAGTGAAGATGAAACCCTTATGATTTTTTTGTGCATGAAGACCATGCTTACACAGGGTTTTATTTTATGCAAGTATACAAGCATGTGAGATGTGGTAGTAGTGAAGATGAAACCCTTATGATTTTTTTGTGCATAAGACCATGCTTACACAAGGTTTTATTTTATGCAAGTATACAAGCATGATCATTTGTAGTTGGAGGTAGGGAAAATTTGCAGGAAGTGTATCTAAGGGTAAATTTTAGTTATGTTAGATGTTAGAAAATCAACAATGTATATAAACCCAAAGAACTACAAAGTACAATGAAATAAAATATAGATGAAACGATTATACCAGTTAATCGTCGAAGCCTCCACGATTCATCTTCTTGGCACCTCCTAACTTGCTGCAAATGTATTTCCCTCAGATTGAATGTGTGAGCAATTTGATGCCAAAGACTAAGTCCTACACAAGCTTTGAAGGATTTAAATAAAACCTATGCCTATGCCTATGACAATATGACTCTAAAATGCCTATGCCAAGAAATGTCTAAACTTGATGAAGTAAAATACTACAATATCTAAGAAAATGAGCATAAATCTGACTTGTTGAAAATGTGAGAAAAAATGGCATTTTATAGAAAATGCAATTTTGGATGGATGAACGAGATTGACTTTTGATAAAATCCTAAAATTAGAGGACAAGATTTAATTTGATAATCCCTAATCAGGGTTAGGGAAAAATCCTTAAACGAGTGGTCGAGATGTCATATGAGAGAATCAAATTGGCAGTGGAGAATAGATGAGATAATTAATTAGAAAAATAAATATTTTCAAAAATCAAGAAGATAAAGACTGTCTGATTTGTGAGATTCAAAAAATCAAGAAGATAAGAATTGAACTAAAGATCAAATTTGGAAAATCAAGAATCTACCCGATTACTTGATTTTTGGAGGAAAGTTACCATTTTGAATTAAATTAATTCAAAATATGGATTTTGTGTGATAATAAATAATTGATTTTCAGATTATTTACTAAAATAAACTAACAGTTAAGAATGTGAAATCATTTTAAATAATTAACTTATTTAAAATGAGAGAAATGTTAAATTAGGTAAGTAAATAATTAAGATAATTATTTAATTAAGAGGATATGATTAATAATTAAATAAATTAATAAATTCATTTAATTATGAGAATTAGTGAAATTCATTTATTTAATAACCAGGAAGAATAAATGGATAAAGATAATTTAACAAATTTAGAAATTTATTTAATTAGAAGAAGACTTAGACAGTTAATGGCATATTTAATAAATAAATAAAATTTATTTATTTAATAATCATGAAGAATAAAAGGACATGAATTAATTAAATAATTATGAATTATTTGATCAATAGTCGAATGTGGACCAAGAACATAATTAAATGTCATAATTATGCTAGGATGAAAGTGGTAAAAATAGAGCTTGCAGGCCTAGGTCATTTTTAATGTCTACATTTTTCCCTCTTTGTCATAATGTAGCATGTCGTATTGTGACAAAGAAAATAAGTCAAAGATATGCCCCAGTGAAGGTACAGAGTATCAATGCCCCCTCGGGAAATTTTCAAATTTTGGGTCGGTGACAGAAAAAATTGGGAAGGGTCCCGATAAGTCAATTTGATAAGCAGAAAAACAATGGTGCAGATAGTTTTGGATTCTGACATGTTTAAGGCAGCCAACGGGGTGGTCAAAGTTGGGCAAAGTAGCCTCCAGTAATAACCTAGTTGACAAATTCCATTTTGACTTTATAAATAAGTTGACAAAGGGGTAAAAGTCAATTCATTTTCACTATTCACATTGCAATTTTGAGAGCTCAGAGCGAAGAGGACTTTGCAAGGATGGTGATTCTAGTGACAGAACATTGCGACAAGATCGTGCGGACCTTCAGGCAGCCAGAGGGCTCAGAGCCAACATTATGTACCCCTAACCCCCTTTTTAATTTTCTCATTTTACGTGTCAAAGTTAGGGTTTTAGGGCGAACAACGAATGTGTTGTGATGCATATGCATGCACATAAGCCGAATTTGACTTCAAATTCGACACATTTGATGTGTTGTGATGTGAGTGCAAGGGTAGTTTAGGGGAGGCCGAGGATGTGTAAAAAATTTTCGAAAAAGTGTGACGCATTCGTCATATTGAGCCGCAATCAACAGTTAGAATGCTGCATGTGTTATTTTGTGATGCAATAGCCTATTTGAGTGATGCATTTGAATGAAGTGATGCATGTGTCATATATCATGATGCAAGCCCTCTGTTGTGACACAATTGAGTGATAGAACGATGCAATCAACATGTCACGACACGTTTGAAGTATGGAATGATGCAACCACTATTTTGTGACGCAATTGTAGTCAACATGACACATTTGACTTTGAAGTTGACCAGGGCTGATTTTGATGCTTTTCAAATTTGAAATGCTTTCTAGTTATGATGATGTTAATGATGATTATCCAAAAAGGTATTGATGCATTGTGTGACTTTTTGTAGAGACAACTTGCGCCCATTTATACTCAGAAGAGCAGTCCATCGACCTTCTGATTTGGTGATTAGTTGACTCCGTGGGAGCGACGACGGTTGATGCGGCTAGGTCTATTTTATGCTACCTATATGCCTACTATTTAGGCAAATAGGGGACTATTGACTGCACTATGTGAGTGATGGAATTTAGAGACATGCTCCTTCCACCTACCAATGGGAGAGGCCACATTTACTCTTGATGATGTTTACTGCATTCTACGCCTCCCGATCCGAGGAGAGCGGATCGTTTATGACCCTCGTCATGGCCATCAGACCTTCACAATTTACTATCAGAATGAGGGAGTAGGACTCGGCATCTAGGGTTACGAGATTCATTGGGAGTTTATGGCAGAGCATTATGCTCATTTCGATGCATTCCTGGCGACACTGATTGGTAGGATACTGATTCCTGACTGTCATGGACATGGGTTCCCTATTGGTTGGGGAGATGTCATAGTGGGGATAAGACAAGATAGGACAGTGTATGCCTAGGGGCCTTGTTTGTTGGGCACACTCTACCACCAGCTTCACGAGGTTTCCTATAGGAGGGAAAAGAGTATCTCATGTGGCACTATGCCTCTGATGATATGGGCATGGGAGCATATAACGATATTCCATCCACCTATTTAGAGACCACAGCTAGCCAAGGGGATGCCCTATGCATATTACTATGTCAATACTCTTCAGCAGACACGGATGGGGGAGACAGGTTGGTGGCGGCATCAAATTGATACTATGGTGTCATTCATTTGGAGACCGTATAGAGACTACCAGTAGTGGGATGATGAGGTGGACCATCTCAACATTTGCAGACAGTATCGCTACCTGATTGCGATGACAATGTAGAGCTAGCTGATTATAGAGATGTACCTTCCATAGCATGTCCTATGAAAGTTCAGAGAGTAGCAAGGTGTACTTGTAGGCACAACCGAATATGCTCAATCCTCGAGAGAGTCAGCTTGGGGGCTAGCAATTTTTGTAGCCTTTTTCGAGCAATAGATTGATGGGCTAGGAGCCCAACAGTGGGGATGGAGAGGTGGGATTGCAAATCCCTGGACCATAGTTAATTATGACTTATGGTGGCAGGCACATAGACCAGTGCCATTGATAGATCCAGATGGGCTAGCACCTATGGACAGGTGGTCAGTTATACCTCGTGTTCCAAGAGTCAGGTGAGGGGGCAGAGATGGTGATAGAGGTAGGGGCCAGGGGAGGGATGGAGGGAGGGATGGAGGCAGGGGGAGGGATGGAGGCTAGGATGGAGGCAAGGGGAGGGGTGGAGATGATGGAGATGATGGGGATGATGGAGGAGATGATCAGAGATAGAGGACAGATGGCCAGAGATAGGGCAGGAGGGTGTGCCAACGTGTGGCGAGAGCAGCACTAGATGCCATCCCAGAGGTGGCCGAGGAGGGGGAGAGAGAGGAGGAGGAGCAAGCAAGGCAAGAGGAGGAGGAGGAGAGACAAGAGGAGCCTATGGTGGAGGAGGAGATACATGAGGAGGATGTGGATGTAGATGTGCCTCAAGATGAGGGAGTCAATGGAGAGGATGTGGTTGAGGATGATGATGATGATGATGATGATGATGATGATGATGATTATGATTATGATGATGATGATGATGATGCCATGGATGAGGCCGAGAGAATCCTCATATGGAGGATGGTGGAGGGAGAAGAGGAGATACTGTCCTCCTCGACATTTTCCCAGGATGCCATGAGAGTCTAGAGGGTGGCGGATCTTTAGAGGAGGCTAGACGAGAGTGTGGTAGAGGTTAGGGCACTACGGGAAGAGCTAGAGGTGGCTCGAGTAGAGTGGGATTAGGTTGTGATCCACCAGTAGGATTCAACATAGTGGTACGTGGACTTTGCAGCGTTATGCTTAGGACCTTCTGAGGACATTGCTCGTGAGCTTGCTAGGGTGAGTACTAGGTATGGGCAGTACATGACTCTATATGATTAGGCAGTGCCTCTTGAGCGATGAGATCCTACACTGTCATTCTCACATACGAGGATAGGAAGCAGTCATAGATCAGGGAGTGGGAGCAGTAGCAAGAGCCATACTAGTGTAGGAGGATCCACCTCCTTAGGGCACACATCAGGGCATAAGTCCCACCACTCACACAAGAATACCTTGAGTCATCATTCAAGCCATAGTCATGGGTCCACCAATTCAGGGCAAAGATCAGTACAAAGGAAGTCGCCAGTGACAAATCCTTTGGCCTCTTAGAGTTAGGCCACAGTGTCATCACATGTGTCTATTACCATGGAGATAATTCCATCAGTGTTAGTTCCATTGGTTGCACAGACAAAGGTTGCTACAGGTCCACCCATTATCTCAATGCTAGTCACAAATCCTCAGCCGTCATGCTCTTTGCCACGAGGGGATGATGAGAGCCTTTCCTAGGGGCATGTTTGTTGCATTTGGTTCTTTGTTATGACACATTATGTATAGATCATTGAGCCTATGAGCTCTATTTTTGGGATATCTCTTGACTCTATCTTGTGAAATTGTATATTTTTGTGAGATGATGCTATATTGTGATGCAGTTTTGATGTGGGCCACATGTGTGTTATGCGATGCTATTTGATTTATGCATTATGATATATGTGATGTGATCCTTTATGTATGATGTTGATTTATGATGTATTATGGTACTATTTATATTTCTTATCATGTATGTCCTATGATACTTTCTTATGATATGATGCCATGATGATGCAATGCTTATTCATATGTTATGTCGATTTTATGATTATGATGATAATGATATGCACAATGTATTTATTTGAATGGATGCCATGTTTATGATAATGTGAATGTGATATGAAATGAAATGTTATATGATGTAATGTTATGGATGATGTATGTATGGACCTAATGCAATGTTTATATGATCGTGTATGCACTTATGTTTTTGTATGTCATAGGGATATCATCATGAGATGGATGAGAGAAGATGAACAGACCAAAGGAGATGCATGTTAGTTCCTAGAATAAATTCATCAAAACTTTAGCATGGGACCTTAATTATTATTGCTCTTAATCATCATTGGGAAGACTATTGTAATGGCCAACAAACACCATGATATGACATAGATCAAGGTGTACAAGGTTGTACCATCACATAAGACAAGCAGTCACAGACAAGGATGATCAAGACTCATACTAAGAGCATGATTGCCCCAGTCTTTTTGTCATAACCAACTGCAAGTAGAAAAGACAAGGAAAATTCATGAAACATTGTTGCTTCTCTAAATCCTATTTCCAGAACATCCTTGAGAAACTAGCAACGTGGTTTCCAAAATATAAAATAGAGCCATTATCATGATACGTCACTATTTTTCTAAATCCTAAAATTAGGACCTCGCTGAGAAACTACTAATCATGCATGTCAAAAGTCAAGACAAACGTCATGATACATTGTTGCTTCTCTAAATCCTATTGTTGGGATCTTGCTAAAAAACTAGTAACATGATAAAAATCCAAAAGACAAGTGCCTAGTGTTTGCCAAGTGTGTCTAGATACCTTGTGTTTCAATGTCAAGATGTTATGTTTGATGATGTTAAGATGCCAGGGTGTCAAGGTTTTGACAATGCCAAGATGACGAATGTCGAAGGTTGCCAAATTTAGGAAGGACACATCCTGGATAATGTTGATGTCGAGAGGATTGATCCCTAAATGTCAAAAGGGATCCCTCGAAATGCCAAGTGACAGTGATGATGATGATGCCTAGGAAGGACACATCCTAAGGCATAAATGGAAGAGTTTGTTCTTTAGAAGGACACATCTGAAGAATACTAACATCAAGAGGATTGATCCGTAGATGTCAAGAGGATCCCTCAAAATGTTGAATGGCAGTGACAATGCCTAGGAAGGACACATCCTAAGGCACGGATGACAGAGGTTATCTTTTAGAAGGACACATCTGAAAGTGAACCAAGAGTTGATAGTTTGATAGGTTATGATCATTTAACTTCTTTTGACTGAGTTTGACTTGTGTTGGCCATATGTCAATTTTTTGTTTTTTTTTTTATATGCTGATGTGATTGTCATGTTTGAATAAATGATTCCCATACTTTTTTTTAGGAGTTTTCCCGTTTGGATGATTATTTGTCCTAACTTAAATACTGTTGACATGTGTGCCAATGTAGTGCCATGAACCCTAATGGACTAACCTAGTGCGGCCTCGGGGGCTCATCGACAGATGGCCTTTCCTACATCATATACTCAGAGACCTCGTAGTTCAACACGACCAATGACTTTGTCTTGATGACCAAAGATTTAATCATGATTTTATTTTGGCAAACCTAAAAGGACTGACCTAATGTCTCGGGGACTAAAAAATGAGTCTTGCCTATGTAGGAAATGTGTAGAGACAACATAGTTTAGACAAATGACAAAGACTGATTGATTGTCATGACAAACTTTCAATGGGAAACGACTTCGTTTTTCATTCTTGAGACAGTTTGACATTTGTTGGGGTTTCTTCAGGACATTTTTTATTATTTTTAGGACATTTTATGATGTTTTTGGTCTTTTTTTAGGACTTTTGCGATGTTTTTGTCTTTTTTTAGGACTTTTGCGATGTTTTGTCTTTTCTCAAGACTTTTTCTAATATTTTTGTCTTTTTTTAGGAAATTATACAATTTTCATGCCATGTATGATATCCACTATAGTCACATGATCAAAATTTTCCCCTAGTTAGGTCCAAGACTTAGCCAATTTTAAAGGACGTGAAGAAGGGATATGTATGCGGTACCAGATGGATAGTATAGAGGACTTGATGTCAACCATTTATCAACCATGAGAGGAAGGGTATGATGTCATGGTGATTGGCATGATAGTGATGGGAAATATGTTCCATCCTAGGCCTACGTAGATGAAGTAATAGTAGATGGCTGAGCAATGATTGACTACGCATGGTGCCTGTTTGCCAGGTTTTCACCATGGTACGTATCCAAAGTGCCTGTTTGCCAGGTTTTCACTGTTGGACGAATTATTTTTCTTTACTATTTTTATCATTTTTCTTTTTTTTCTTTTTTTGGGTGGTCCCACGATGCCTATTTTCTAGGTTTTCATCAAGGCAACGATTTTTGATTTTTTACAATTTTTCATTTTTTTTGTATTTTACGGTTTTTAGCTCGATCTCCTGATGCTATCCATAGAACTTTTGGAGATGTAAACTATTGATAGGATTTGTCAGTTGTTCTGCATTTGGAGTCACCAACTAATAAGCTCCAAAACCAAAAGAAGATACGATGACGTAAGGACCCAACTAGTTTGGTTCAAACTTGCCTAGTTTTTCTCTATCAGCCTGGTTCTTAGGGTTCTGCATGAGGTCTAAGTCGCTAATGTAAAATTTCTTGACCATAACCTTCTTGTTGTAACTGTGAAAAAGATAGTTCTGATACGCTTGTAGATGGTTTAGGGAATTTTTCCTTCTTTCCTCTAACATCTCCAGCTCATGTAGGCACGACTGTCTATATTCCTCATCATTAGTTAAACCCTTCAGGAAGACTCGTAAAGAAGGAATTTCAACCTCAATGGGAAAGATGGCCTCAGCTCCAAAGACCAAGGTGAAATGAGTGGCTCCTGTAGGCATACGAATGCTAGTGTGGTAAGCCCATAGAGCAAGGTTGAGTTGAATATGCTAGTCACGACCAACGTCATTAACAATCTTTTTGGGGATTTTAACAATGGTTTTATTTGAAGCCTCAGCTTGAACATTTCCTTGCAGGTAACACGGAGAAAAAAAATGATGTTGGATGTGAAATCGTTTACATAACTCACAAACTTCTTGGTTTTTAAATGGATTTCCATTATCAGTGATGATGGATTGCGGAAGGCCATACCGAAAAATGATGTAGTTAAGAATGAACTTGGATATTTATTTTCCAGTTATGTATGTCAGTGGGATGGCTTCGATCCACTTCATAAAATACTCTGTGGCAGCGATGATGAATTTGTGGCCATTGGATGAGGTAGGATGGATCTTACCCACAAGGCCGAGTCCCCATTGAGCAGAGGGCCAAGGAGAGGTGATCAGTCGAAGTTCCTATGCTAGAGCGTGGATCAAATCACTTTGAATCTGGCATTGGTGACAAGTCCTGACATATTCCATTGCATCCTTTTCAATGGTCAGCCAATAGTACCCAAGTCTCATTACTTTCTTGGCTAGAGTAGGACCACTCAAATGAGACCCGCATATACTGTCATGTACTTTTCATAAGGTTGTACATGCTTTGTTGGTGTCGAGACATCTAAGGAGGGTGTCATCAAAGCTACAACGGTAAAGGGTGTCACTAACGATGGCATATCTTGTAGCTTTTCAGATTTAAAGGACTTCCTATGGTTATTGGACAGGTTAGGTGGAATGGTTTGAGACTTAAGGTAGTCATAAATATCTTGGTACTAGGGAGATTTGGAACCAACAACTTCGCAGACCATTTTTGACTCTGAAATGTCATAGGTAGGAACCAACAATTGTTCTATTAGGAATTCCAATTGAGGCATATTGCTTGGAATGTTGAGGAGAGAGCCTATTGTAGCCATGGCATCTACTACTTTGTTCTGTGCTCTTAGAACTTGTTCAAAATTCACCATATGAAAGTACGTTTGAAAACTGTCAACCATTTGTTTGTAGGGCATCAGTTTCTCATCTATTGTGTCATAGTCATCATTAACTTGGTTGATGACTAATTGAGAATCCCCATAGACATGTAATGCTTTGATTTTCTATTTTATTTCCATTCTAAGTCTCGTAACTAGTGCCTCATATTTTGTCACATTATTTGTGCATGGGAAAGTTATGTGGAAAGACTTAGGAATGAAGTCTCCTTGAGGGGTGATGAATAGGATTCCTACCCCTAAGTCATGACTAGTGTGCTATCCATCAAAGTATAGCCTCCAGGGAGACTTTGGTTCTATATGGAATATCAACTCATCTAGAAAATCTACCACTAATAGGTGATCACTTTGTAAAGGTGCATCTACCAGCTGGTCTGCTATGACTTGTCCTTTTATTTCCTTTCTTTCTACATATTGAATATCATATTCACTCAGAATCATGACCCATTTTTCCAGACATCCCATTAATGCTACCTGACTTAACAAATATTTGAGGGGGTCAATCTTTGCTACTAGTTGTGTTTGATGGCTTAACATTTAATGTCTTAGCTTCTGTGCTACAAAGACCATGGCTAGACAAGCCCATTCAATTGATGTGTAATTTAGTTCATACTTGATCAATTTCTGACTGATGTAATATATAGCTCTTTCTTTTTCTTCTTGATCATTTTGTGCTAGCAATGCCCCCAGTGCTGAATTAGTGGCAGAGATGTATAGGTTCAATGGTTTTTCATGAATGGGCGGCATGAGGACTGGCAGTGATAGTAAGTAGTCTTTTATGTGCTGAAAGGCTTCTTGGCATTTATCTGTCCACACAAAGGGGATACCTTGAGTAGAAGATATTGGAATGGTTGGAATTTATCGGCCAATTGGGCTATGAAGTGTCGAATAGATTGTACCCTGCCTTGTAGGGTTCTAAGTTCACTGATTCCTTTGGGTAGAGGCATGTCTATGATGGCTCTTACTTTTGCTTGATTGACCTCAATGCCTCTTTGAGAGACTATGTATCCCAAGAGTTTACTTTATGTTACACCAAAGACACATTTCTTAGGATTCTGTTAGACTTTGTATTCTTCTAGTCTCTTGAAAATTATGTCTAACACCTTCAAATGATCCTTTCTTGTTACTGATTTAGCCAAAAGGTCATCTACGTAATCTTCCATTATTTTATTTATCATGTCATGAAATATTGTGGTCATAGCCCTCTGATATGCGACACCTGCATTTTTAAGACCAAATGGTATGACATTCCAATAGTATGTACCCCATGGGCAAGTGAATGTTGTTTTATGTTTGTCTTCAGGGGCAATATGAATCTTATTATAGCTAGAGAAACCATCCATGAGGGACAACATTTCATATCCTGCTGTGAGGTCAACTATGATATCAATATTCTGTAAAGGAAAGTCATCTTTTGGGCATGCCTTATTTAGGTCTCTGAAATCCATGCAGACGTGGATCATCCCATTTGGCTTTGTTACTGGCACTAGGTTAGATATCCATTCAGCATAATCAAGAGACTGTATGAACCCAGCGTCTAGAAGTTTCTTCAACTCAACCTTGACCAATAAAGCGACCTGAGGATGCATTTTGGGTAGCTTCTATTTAACTATTTTAGCATTAGGAAATAGTGGCAGATGGTGTAGAACCAGTTCTGGGTCTAACCCTGGCATGTTAGCATAGGACCATGCAAATTTGGATTTATGTTCTGCAAAGAATTTGTGAAATATCTGTCTCTCTTCTTCAATCAAGGATGCAACAAAGAGGACCATTTTGGGATCTTCAGTTGTTGATATGTTGTATTCTATGCTGTCCTCTATGAGCATAGTTGATTTGTCTTGTGTTACGAGAAGAAAGTCCAATCCTCCATCCTTGGGTGCCTCAGAGAGGTTTTCACCTACAAATATGTCCTTTATTTTTAATTTTTTGTCATCAGAAGGTTCCTTTCAGTTTTCACCTAAAGATGTTTCATTTTTTTTTTATTTATGTTTTAATTTTGCAACTAGAGGATGGAGCAGTCTCACCGAAGTAGGCCACACAATCTAGATCAATGGTGAATCTTGCCTTGTGATCATCACTAGGTATGAACTCACGTAGTCCCATAAACTCTGCAATTGCCTCATCATTCTAAAAGGTGTCCAGGATTGGCAGGCCTTGTTGGTCCCAATCGACTAGTTGAGGATAAACTAGGGAAATGCCATCTTCAGCATTGGTGAATTGAGGGGAGGATGTAGAAAGCATGCAAATGGAATCAATGATATTGTAGATGAAATTATCATCATCCAATTCCACATCAAACTCTATCCAATATTCCCCTTCACTTGTTTCATATTCATTTTCAAAGTAAGGGGTGAATGAATTAGAATCGTGGTTTTTAGTGTCATCTGGTACTTTAGATGGATTGGACTAAAACGATTCAAATGGTGGGGTTTGTATTTCATGGGGAAGGGAAATGGAACTATGACTATTTGGTGCCTGATCAATTTTAAATGTTTTCCAAAAATTTTGTTAGGAGGTGAGCTCCCCCATTTCAACAAACAAATCATTGAGGCAACAGTCATTTAAGGATCTTTGAGAGCCAAATTCCCACTCTTGGGAGTCAGTTTCGGTGAAGGTTTCCTTAGTGGTCTCGACACTTTCTGAAGCATGCACATGCTCACTCGAAATCCCAATGGTACGTCGTTCATCATTGTCGGGAAATCCATACCCTAATCCAAGATATTTTGGTATTTTGAAAGATTCTATTGGCTCTCTTCATCCAATTTTATTTCTTCCTAGGCCACTAGTGCCATCATAGCCCTTAACCTTCATTATGTCATATCCCTTGCCATATTTCTTAACTAGTAATGGTGGTAGGTCTATCATTTCCTTATAGAGCCATGCTATAATATCGACAAGGTCCTTGTTACTCATGTCTCCCCATTTGATGAAAACTATTTTTGGTGGAACTTCAAAAATTTCTTTGGGCTCCATTCTAAAACATGGCCTACCATAGACCTTCAGAGACTTGGGTATTGTTGTTATACTATATGTTGTATGTAGTTTGAATTCTCCATAGCCAAGGTCCTGGATCTTGATAGTGGTCTCAGTCTTAGGGTTTGCAGAAGATGGTGGTGTGGCAGAAGACATGGACAGAGTGGATGTGGAAGATGATGCGAGTGTGGATGGGTCAATGTATTTGGAAGAAGAAGAGCCAGGTGCTTCTTGGTTAATAGGCACTCAGTTTGCAGAAATACCCCTTAGGTTGGTACAATATTGAAAAGGGTTAGGGTGTCCATAAATGGTTATTTTTGTACCGTCAAATGGGAATTTTAAGCATTGGTGATATGTGGATGGAATGGATTTTAAGGCATGAATCCATGGGCGACCAAGCAAGATGTTGTAAGGAAATTCTAGATCCAGGACCTGGCAGGTTGTATCCACAATGACTGGTCCCACTCTAATAGGAAGATAAATAATGCCTCGTGAAGAGTTTCTTCGTCATCATAAGCTTTTATCACTATACTCTTTGTAGGGTCCACGCATGCATCAGAAAATCCTAGAGATTTAACCAGTTTCAAGGAGCATATGTTCAATCCTGCTTCATCATATACTAAAGCTCTTCTGACCTTGTGCTTATGGATGAAAGTTTCAATGTGTAATGCATCGTTATGGTTAGTCTTAGGTGATGAGTAGTCTTGATTAGAAAAGGTGATGTGGTGAGGTGTAGTGAGATATCCCACCATGTTCTCAGAATGGTTGACATCAATATCCTTAGGGACTAATGACTCTTGTAGGGTTTTATCTAGTATAGCCTTATGCATGGGAGATGCGAAGCAACTCGAGTATAGAAATTTACACAGGATTTTTTCCAAGCTGGTTGATAAGGTTAAACTAACTCTTGGGTTGCTATTGCTTTGTGGTCATGGTGGGTTGTGATTGCCTAGGAGATGGACCCGATATGGTAAGCTTAGGTTGACTAATGGGAGGTGGACCAACTACGGTGACCTTGCAACTTTGAGTAGTAGCATTGCATTGGGGTGCTCTCTTAATTGTGATGGTATTGAAACATTCATTATCAGTTTGGATATTGTGTATAGTGGTTCCACCAGAATAGTCATACTTGGCTCGGGTGAAATTAGCTTGATTATTGTTTATTTGTGGACCTGATGTGGAAGCATTATTAGAACCATGGTCTTGTAGTGGGTTCTTATGAATGGTATGATCTGAATTAGAGGAAAATTTTGGTCTGCCTACCTCAATGATATGATTCTTGATAAGGTCTTGTACCATATTTTTTAGTTGTCGACAGGTAGAATTTTTATGTCCTTTTTCTCGATGATAATCACAAAATGCATTATCGTCCCACCATGCTAGTGTTAATTGTCCTGGGTCATATGGTTTTGGTTCTTTAAGTGTGATGACACCATTCTAGAGGCATTTCTTGAGGACTTCTTCAATGGGCTCACCCAAGGGAGTGTATGTGTGACCCCTGGGGAATTGTCTCATCTAACAATATTGTCCTTGATTATTTTGGCCGCTTTGGTTGTTTGAAGGGACATTGGTAGGGGGAATCAATATTGTTGTTGGATTGTTTTTTGATTGAACCCCTTCTAGAGCCAATAAAAGACCCATAGTGTTTGCAGCCTTAGCATCCACAATACCGTCATTGGTAACATGTTTATTTTTGACCCAGTACTTATTTTTGTCAGTGGGAGGATTTGTGTTTGTGTTTTTAGGACCATATCTTAGTTCTCCCTTTGCAATAAGGGCTTTCTCAATTTGGACACCTTTTTCGACTAGGTCTATGAAGGTTGTGCAATAATGCACTTGCAATGCATATTTTAAGGGTCCTAGAAGTGTTTGAACAAACATGTTCACCTTTTCCTTTTCGGGTATGTTGATGTGGCAATGACTAGCTAGACTTCTCCATTTTTGAAAGAATGGGATGAATGTTTCACTAGCATCCTCTTGCATGAGATTACATAAACTAGTAATAGAAGTGTCCATGTCAATGTTGTATGTGTAATTTTTTATAAATTTGTGTTTAAGCTCATCCCATGTTTGGATATCCTTTTGGATGGAGAACCATTCAAGGGCAGGGCCAACAAGACTTTTAGGAAAAAGTCTCATCAAGTATGTTTTTTCATAGGCGACATCCATACAGTTGGTTGCAAATTCGCAGACATGTTCGATGGGGTTTGTCTTTCCTTTGTATTTGGTAAAATTAGGTGACACATATCTTGGAGGAAATGTTGGCATGTATAAGTTCATGTCGAAGGGATATACGTTTAGATCATATGACACTTCTGATTTTTTGCTAGTTATTTGTATGTTTTCTATGGTCTTCTCTAGACCCATCAGTTTTACTTGTAAGGCGTCTATTACAAGGTCATTTGTGGTCCCACACATTGGATTGATTGGTATGCCATAGGTCACCTTTTTTGTGCTCAAATATTGGTGTATTTTGGAGGGATGGATTGTTGTGACATGTATGATGTATTTGGATTTGTGTGTTGTTGGTATTGAAAGTTTCGATTGGGGGTATGTTGGTGAGTATGAATATGGGATGAGTATGTTGGGATGTGTCCCCCAGCCATTTGGGTCCATATTTTGGGAATATGGTGACCTTGAACATTTTGATTTGTGAATGATGCCATAGGTTGTGTGTGTTGACTGCCTTGTCCAAATTGTTGGGTTTGGACAAGGGGAATGGTCATATTTTGTCATTGGGATTTGATGGTATTGGACTATTTTGATGTGTTAACATTTTGTTGTTGTCCTTGAATAAAGATACGCCGTTTACCTCCCCTGAAAGGATTTTGTGAGATACCAATGAGAGGATATGATGAAGGTGTACTCATGGTACTAGACATAGTTGTCAACGGAGGATTTGTATGACTTGATGATGTCCCTATGGCATTTACCATAGTGGTAAAGAGATGATTGGAATAACTTTCCCACACTACCGAGGAGCCAAAGGTGGTTCCAGCCGATTGTGACAGTGTTGTGGATATTGTGGGCACTATGATAGATTGTGATCCTCCAATGAACGTAGTGTTTATTGAATTGGAGGTGTTTGGAATGTTGGAGGTAGCATTCACTGTCATTGTAGCATCAAAAAAGGTATTGCTCATAGTGTTTGGAGGTTGACCACTATTTGACATGTTAAGCGCATTGCTGACACTAGGGTCAGGAGATGTTGATCTCAACGTGTTAATGTTGAATCCATGGGGTAACTTAGCTCCTTGACTTAAGAGTATGGCCAAATATATGTCTCTGTCATATAGGACAATTTGTTCCATGAATTGAGAGGCCTCTGGATCTTGTGCTGCTACCTCTAGGTTTTCCTCAAGTATTTTTCTGTATTCATCCTTACGTAAGAATGGTTCAAAGGGACTGTTTGATGAGGATGGTATGGCTGTGAGAGGTTGATTATTCGTGTTGCCAAATGGGTCGTCAAATGTACAATTTGGGTCATACATGGGATTGTTAACATTGGAAGTGGACTTTTGTCCAAAATTTTCCATTTGTCATTTCTATCTTTGGAGTCTAGTTTCCACCATAAAATGAGATTGCTCAAATGAAAATGACAACTAAATGCAAGTATGACAATGCAAGACTATGATTTCTAAAGAGAATGCCAACTAGGATGACAAGGTGATGATGACATTTTTCTAAGGAAATGATTGATGTAAGATGATGAGGTTGTCAAAGCCAAAATTTTGAATGAGGACTAAGATGGTAATGTTGACTTAATATGATAAATGCAAGGTCCATGTTCAAAATGATGACTAGGATGAATAATATTTTTGGATTTTTGGGAATAAAATATGCAAGGTATAAACTAGAATGCAATGTGGAGAAAAGGGATACCTAAACACTTCTAAGCTCAATCTTTGTTTTTGATTTTGGTTACTAAAGGACTTGTTAAAAATGACAAAATGACAAGGTCAAAATGACTAGTGAGTTTTTCTAACTAGACTGTTGAGTTGGAAAATCTCACAAAAGGGACAATGACTGAAAAATGGAATGATGATTAAGTCCAAGATAACCTAGTTTCGAAAGAAATGACGTTGCAAATTGTGTTGAGATTAACCTAATCCAAAGTATGCAAGGATGAAAACCTAGGTTCAAGCTAATTCCTAATGTATGCAACTAAAAAGTTGAAGGATGATGCATATGGTCACGAATGCAAACTAATGGTTGAAAATTTTGAGCAATTTCAAAGTTGGTTTCTGATAAAATCCCCTTGGAAACAGTGTTTGACAAAAGATTGACAAAATTAGACTCAATTTGGACTTTGTATGAAGATTTTTCTTGTGTCAGGAAAATGCATCATTTGAGACCTCAAATGCATTGGAGAATTGTGAATACATTTTGGTATAGCGAATGCAGCTCTGGGACTAACAAATGCGGCTGAGTTTTGCAAATGTGGTTCTGTGAGTTTCAGATGAGTCACGACGTAGATAGATGTGGTGTTTTGAATTGAAAATGTGGTTTAACAGGTCTAATGTGTTGCAAAATTTGGAAAATGCATTGTGATAGAGCAATTACATTTCAAGATTTGTGACACAGTTTGCTAAAATTGAGTTTTTTGATATATTGAGAGCAAATCTAATCTATCTAATGTTGAATATTTTGTCCAGAAGTGTAAATGTGGTGAATAATGTGGAAAAATCTAGTAAGCACTTGACAAGCACAATGTTTTGAGTGTAAGCAAGCGCACATAAGACAAGTAAAATCCTAATAGGCCAATAGGCCAAGGATTTGTATACTTGGTATAGCCCACCAATATACCCTAGATTGGTGCTAAACACCTTTCCTTCTCGAGAGTGGATAGCTTAGAAGTTTGGTGGCATTGTCTCCCCTCCATGGCTCATTAACATCATTTGAGCACACCAACTTCGGATTCTTGGGTAGTGACTTCCCAAGAAGTGCTATCTCTACTCAATGGGATCAATAGTGAGTGTCTTCAGGCATGATACTGTACCCTACACTATACCAAGCAACAACTAAAAAATGGCTAGCCTCTAAAACAAAAGGTGTTTAGTAAGGGCATTTCATTCGTAGGGCATGATCCATGCGGTGAGAGTCCCCTTTTAGATCCATCTCATCGGAACCATACACATGATTCTTGGGATTTCCCTAAGAATCCACTTTTATATATTGGCTAGAAGTCCCTCGGCTTCAGGGTGCTATCGGTCTGAGTCGTCTTGGGGTGAGTACTTTTTCCCACTAGTATAGGCACAAGTTCTAGAGTTAGTGATCATTTCTCTTACACCCAAGATCGCCCGAAAGTGCAAGGGGACAGGATACTTCAATTACTAAGATGTAAGGGTGTATAAAAAATAGGAATGGATCTGGTTTTCTGATCAACAAGTTTTCACAAGGTGAGAGCATAATCACCTACCATTTTGCAAACACATTCAAACAAAGTAAAAAAACATGTTCGTTTTATGTGCACCAAAAAGAAATGTGTACTAATCTAAAAAAATGCAAGCACAATGTTTGGAAGTGAGTCTTCGACACTCGAACCTACAAAAACACAAGTTAAGAGTTTCTTATCTGCCAGTCTTGGACCCAAGAAATGTAACTGCACACGCTGCAAATTAAGATTAGTAATAAAAAAACCTATGCTAGGAAGAATGCAAAAGAAAATGAGAATGCCAAAAAAAAAGAATAGAAAAACATAAAAAACCTAAATGTAAAAAAAAAAAAATGTTACCAGGAAAATGCGTCACAACAGAGTGAATGTGTCACTCTGTGTTACAAATGTGGCTCGGTGTTATAGATGTGGCTTTCTCGACCTTGTTTGCAGCACAATAGAGCGATTGCGTCATTTAAGATGGCAAATGCATTGTGATGCATCAGATGCAGCTCAATAAAGTTTAAATGTATCACTCTATACCTATACCTGCAAAAAAAATAGAAAACCGAAACCATACAGAAATAGAAGATAAAAGAGTCGGGTTCACCAGTGTATCCAAGGGTAAATTTTAGGTTTGTTAGATGTTAGAAAATCAACAATGCATATAAATCCAAAGAACTACAAAGTACAATGAAAGAAAATATAGATGAAATGATTATACCAATTAATTGTCGAAGCCTCCATGATTCATCTTTGTAACACCTCCTAACTTGCTGCAAATGTATTGCCCCCAGATTGAACATGTGAGAAATTTGATGCCAAAGATTAAGTCCTACACAAGCTTTGAAGGATTTAAATAAAAACTATGCCTATGCCTATGACAATATGACTCTAAAATGCCTATGCCAAGAAATTTCTAAACTTGATAAATTAAAATACTACAATATCTAAGAAAATGAGCATAAATATGACTAGTCGAAAATGTGAGCAAAATTGGCATTTTATAGAAAATGCAATTTTGGATGGACGGAAAAGATTGACTTTTGACAAAAGCCTAAAATCAGAGGACAAGATTTAATCTGATAATCCCTAATCAGGGTTAGGGAAAAATCCTTAAACGAGTGGTCGAGATGTCATTTAAGAGAATCAAATCGGTGATGGAGAATAGATGAGATAATTAATTAGAAAAATAAAGATTTTCAGAAATCAAGAAGATAAAGACTACCTAATTTGTGAGATTCAAAAAATTAAGAAGATAAGAGTTGAACTAAAGATCATATTTGGAAAATCAAGAATCTGCCCGATTACTTGATTTTTGGAGGAAAGTTACCATTTTGAATTAAATTAATTCAAAATATGGATTTTGTGTGAAATAAATAATTGATTTTCAGATTATTTCCTAAAATGAACTGACAGTTAAGAATGTGAAATCATTTTAAATAATTAACTTATTTAAAATGAGAGAAATGTTAAATTAGGTAATTAAATAATTAAGATAATTATTTAATTAAGAGGATATGATTAGTAATTAAATAAATTAATAAATTCATTTAATTATGAGAATTAGTGACATACTAAATAAATAAATGAAATTCATTTATTTACTAATCAGGAAGAATAAATGAATAAAGATAATTAAACAAATCTAGAAAATTATTTAATTAGAAGAAGACTTAGACAATTAATGACGTATTTAATAAACAAATAAAATTTATTTATTTAATAATCATGAAAAATAAAAGGACATGAATTAATTAAATAATTATGAATTATTTGATCAATAGTCGAATGTGGACCAAGGACATAATTAAATGTCATAATTATGCTAGGACGAAAGTGGTAAAAGTAGAGCTTGCAGGCCTAGGTTATTTTTAAGTATCTACAGCAAGCACAAAATCTCTCCTAAGGGGGTAGTTACCTTGTTTGGTATTGTAGTATCTAAGGGTTTATAAGAAAGGGTTTAATGACTTATATACAAAGATACATGGATTGTGCAAGGTCAAAGATGCAAGAAAATTCTAGTAGATTATCAATATAGTGACAATATTTCCTTTTGAAAACATATTGCTATGTGGAAGCAATGCATGAATTAAGCATTGGTTGAAGGGATGGCATGAAAGGTAACTCTTTCAAATTATTATTCTAATGCAGTTATGAAGAGTAGAAAATGGCATCACTCACAATCCTAAATAAATGTCAAATGTAGAATTTAGAAAACATAAAATGTCCATTTTACATTTGGAAGCATTATAGGGATTCTCAATATAAGCTCAAAAACACCAAAATATGGGAAGAAGTCTCGTTTGAGTCATACTACATTACTAATATCCTTGTGTCCTAAAGTTATACTTGTTGAAGAAGTCTTGTATTCTCCATCAAATGTTTGTAAAAGGGCTCAAACTTCAAACCCTAATCCTCTTCATACATGGAAAAATCGTTCATTAATGAGCATCTCGTGAGAACAAGATGAAGGATTTTTGTACTAAAGATATTAGTTCAAGCTCACACTCCTTTGTGAGGTTCTCAAATCTCAAAATAATGAATGGATAGTGAAGGAAATATTTGCATCCTACCAATAATTTCTCAATTGTAGCAATGGAGAGGAAATGATTAGCATCCCACCAATAATTTTTCAATTCAAAATATATTTTTAATTATCCACTTTTATTTGTGTGACTAACTATTTAGTCATTTTTACTTAAATGACTAAATATATTTTTAGTTGGTGACCAAGTTAGTCATTTATTTACTCATTTATAGCCCAGTTGCAAAAAATTAGTAGAATTTAGTCATTTTTAGTTGTTGTGACTAAAATTTTTAGTCATTTAGTCATTTATTTTCCAAATTATATTAGTGGTGGTTAAGGAGAAAAAGGATTCAGGTGACCACGCAATAGATGACCATGGTTTGTGGACATTACACTTTGATGATACCATTTAATGGAAGATTAGCTTGGGAGTAGGAATCCACCTTATATCTCCAACATGATAAAAAACTCAAAGATTTTTTATTCCAATTTCCATGCACAAACAATGACCTAGAGTATGAAGCCTTGGTTCATGGCTGAAAATTGGTAGAAAAAATTGGTGTTGAAGGGATACATGTGTTCAAAGATTAAGAGCTAGTGGTAAAATAGATCAGGGAACAAGTAGCCACAAAGAATGTGAGAATGTGATCATACTAACATAGGATATGGGACATAATAGAAGGGATCAAAGCCTTAAATATCTAAGTTTTCCCAAGATCACAAAAT
This sequence comes from Sequoia sempervirens, assembly GCA_007258455.2. Classification (NCBI taxonomy): domain Eukaryota; kingdom Viridiplantae; phylum Streptophyta; class Pinopsida; order Cupressales; family Cupressaceae; genus Sequoia; species Sequoia sempervirens. The sequence goes on along the minus strand of VDFB02252616.1, from coordinate 12,690,846 downwards.
ACCACCACATATAGGATGGCCTTAGTTATCCCACAATTCAAGCCAACCTCTGGACCAACAATAAACAAACATGTGATGTAGGTCATAGCCTAACCATATGTCATCAACAACAATGAGAACTGGTAGGTTTTCAAAAATGATGCTCAAATCATAATTTTCTTACAACAATTAGGAGAATTCACCAAAAAATTATGTCTGGGATCAGAGAAAGCATATGAGGAGAAAATGATTTAGCTCAAAATCAATAAGCTCACGAGAGGTTTAATTACTCTTGAGAACCTCTTCTATTGGGAGGATGCAAGGAACAGTAAGCATAGGTTTACTGCTAACCAAGAAGATTATGAGGATCTTGATGTTGGGAATAATGAAAAGCTCAAGGTCAGGAAGAATGTTTTGCAAAGGGATAAGGAATAAGGTCCCTATATACCAAATATGATGGAGTCATAGCTTGGACCTATGATAATTTGAAGGGTTATGACCCTAATATAATATAACACACTATCAACTTTATTGAAGGGACCAAACCAATTCAACAAAAATAGAGGCTGATTAATCCAAAAGTAGAGTCCTTGATGGCACAAGAGCTAAAAAGAGTGATTGAGTCCATAATCATATGCCTAATCAAGCATTCTACTTGGGTATCTAATTTGGTTTTGGTCCGAAATAAAAATAGTGATATCTGGCTATTTGTGGATTTTAGAGACCTAAAAAAAGCCTCTTTAAAGGATCATTACCCTCTACCCTCGATGGAGTAGATCTTACAGATTGTGATAGGGTCAGACATATTCTCTCTACTTTATGCCTTTTCAAGTTACAACCAATTCAATGTAAAATGTGAGGACCAACATAAAATGATGTTCACCACCAAATGGGGGATGTTCACCTATGCAAAATTCCCTTTGGTCTACCCAATGCAAGAGCCACTTCCAAATGCATGATGGATGTCATGTTTAAGGATTTGATCAACAAGATAATCCTTATTTATTGGGAAGAAATAATTATATCTTCAAAATTTAAGGATGACCACTTTGATCACATAGAAAAAGTCTTCCAAAGGTGTCAACAATTTAGGGTTCCTTTAAATCCAAAAATATGTGTTTTTGGGGTACCACAAGGCAAGTTACTTGGATTTGTGGTCTCTAAAGAAGGAATATCTATTGATCCAAAAAGGTAAAAGCCATAAGATAATTTCTACAACCAGTCAACCAAAAGGGAGTCCAATCTTTCCTAGGAAAGATTAACATTTTTAGTAGGTTTATTTTAGATTTTGTAGGAAATGTAAGACCTATTACATTAATGTTGAAAAAATCCTTGTCTTTTAAGTGAACACAAGAAGGAAAAGATTCTTTTGAAAGGATAAAGGTAGCTATTTCCATAGCTCCAGTGTTAGCAAACTCAAAAAATTTAAAGGAATTTGTTTTATATGTTTATAGTGGCAAGCATAGTATAGCCATCATCCTTGCATAGAAATATGAAGAAGGAAGAAAATAACACCCCATCACTTTCCATTCAAGGACCCTAAAGGGGTATGAAACTAGATATAATTTTGGGGGGAAATAGGCCTTTGCTATTGTGAAGAGCCTAAAAAAGTTTAGACACCTACTCTTAGCGAGCAAGATTACAGTCCTTGTTGCTCACCCTAGTGTGAGGGAATATATCATGGAAGGGGAGATTACTAAGAAAAGAGCTAATTGGATCACCAAGATCCTAGAATATGATGTCAAGATCTGACCCACAAAACTAGTCAGAGGTAGAGGCCTATGAGAATACCTCACTAAAGAGCTCAACCGCTAGATAGAAATGGAAAAGACCAATTAGGTATTCACAAATAAGTTTTATTTAGATGAGTCTTGGGTGACCAATAAGATAAGGTTCATGCAAACTAGTAAGTACCCAAAAAGCACTCCTATATACAAAAGGTGGTATTACAGGCTACGAGGTGTTAGTTATGTTCTAATTGAGGGACTCCTTTTTAAAAGGAATTTCAACGATGTCCTCCTTTGTTGTGTAGAAAAAATGCAAGATGAAAGAATTTTAGGTGAATTTCATAGTAGCCCAGAAGGTGGAAACTTCTCCATGAAAAATACTTCTTTAAAGATCATGCTGGTGGGTTATTATTGGTGCACCCTATTTTTAGAATGCAATAGGGAAATAATTGCAATGCCAATTCTTTATTGGAAAGCAAAAAAATTCTACCATGCCTTTGCACCCAATCATGGTAGAAGAGTTTCTCATGCAGTGGGGCTTATATTTCATAGGGATGATTAATCCCATCTCCATCTTAGGACACAAGTGGATATTAATAGAAATGGACTACTTCACCAGATGGATGGAGGTGACCCCTCTTAAAAATGCTACTGAAATTGAAATCATAAATCTTTTGGATGAACTAATAGTGAGGTTCAACTCTCCCAGAACCCTCATCTTCAACAATGTATGAGCCTTTGTATGGGATAGGATGTCAGAGTTCTCCCTCAAACATGGATTCTACCTCAAGACTTCATCTAATTATTATCCACAAAGGAACATGCTTGCAGAGTCTATAAATAAGAATTAAATCCAACTAATCAAACAAATCTATTCGAAACAATAAAGGGAGTGAAACAAACACCTATGGGAGGCTTTGTGGGTAGACCACATCACTCTAAAATAAATTAAAGGCTTCCCTCTATGAATTGGTGTATGAAAAAGAGGTTGTTTTACTTATCTCTATGGAAATTTTGATGTTAAAATTGTTGAAGTCTTTGGTGGTAGAGGAGAATGGTGGTATGGAGATAAGGCTACCCAAGCTAGTACACCTTTAGGAAACAAAAGAAAAGGTATTTGACACCATGATCAACTATCAAATAGGGAAGCCTAGTCTTAAATTATGACAAGCATGCCACCAAACCAAGGTAGCATGCTAAATTCAACTCTTTATGGAAGAGACCTTTTTGCATATCAAAATGTAAAGAGATAAACAGATATGAATTAGAATACATGGATGAAAATGCTATGAGAATACTAGTAATGGTATTTATTTAGAGCTACTCAGTTAAAAACCTAGGGTTTGTTCTCTTTTAAATTTTATAATTTATGCACCATATGTATAATTTTTTTAAAATACGTTATTTTTATGAGCAAAGAACAAGATACAAGAAAGAGAAAAATAATATATCTCATTCATATAATATTATTTACATATAGTTGAGGGTGCTTAGGCTTATTCAGAGTACCAAAAAGGGAGCTTTATGAAGCTCTAAGTGTAGCATATGTTTTCAAAAACCAATATTATTTGTGTGGATATTAAAATATGTAACATGATAAAAAATTCAACACACATTAACATGGTTAATCATTTAAAGCAAATCAAACCAAAATATCTCTATGAAATACTGAATCATGTTAAGTATGCAATCAAAGGAAATAAGGAAGCTAAATAAAACACACAATAACATGAATCAAACCCTATCTCATGGTGGATTGGTTCTTATTTGATGTGGAAAGAAGCCCTTTTCCAATCCTTGATAAGCACCTGGATGATGGATGTGGATTAAAATGACTAAGATTTGTGGAAAAGATTGTGTAGAAAAATGCCTAAACTTGTGTCCCTTAATCAAATAGAGAAGGCCTCTATTTATAGTGAAGAAGGTTCAAAGAATGGAGAATAGGATGGATGTGGGACAAAAGAAAAACCAATGACAAGATGCCACTTGTCAACATGTCATTGGAGGAAGGATGCACACATTTTTATAAATGTGCATGATAAATGCTATTAGGTGGATATTGAAATTTGAAAGTTGGCTTGTTGGAGGGAGAAGAAAGAGTCTTAAATACTAAGTGGGAGAATGTAAGAGACAATGTAAGAGGAGTTAATGCCATGTTGGAGGATAAGACATGTGGGAGGGAAAATTCAAATTTATGCCTTTTTTGAATGAAATTAGATGAAATAATAAATCAAATAAATTGATTTATTGTGCAAGTTGCAGAAGCTAGAGAAAAGAGGATTAGTGTTAGAAGTTAATTATTATTTAATTAACTTTAGATAGAGATTAGTTGACATGACAATTGATTTAGATTTTTGGATTTATTTAAATCAAATGGGAGGAAATAATGGACATTAGTAGTTCAATTAAATACATTTGATTTAATTAAATGAAGAAACTTTAGGAGATAAATTAAATAAAAATTGATTTGTTTAATTTAAGAATGATGACTTCGGATTTAATTAAACAAAATATGATTTATTTAATTAAAGAGGGAAAATGATGATAAAGAGATGATTAAGAACATGGAATTAGTGAATCTAGATTAGATTCATGATGCCAAATTTACATGTCTACAATTTTTCACATCAAAAATCATTGAAAGCAACAAAAAGAAAGCACCAAATTTGGTCTTTAGGTCATGACAGGTGCACAATAGATGACATTCTTGAAAGATTTCTAGGACACGACGATAAAGAATTTAGGAAAACAGCATAGTTTTGTAGAATATGATAAAGTGTCATTCTTCAATCTCCACCACGGCCCCACCAAGGTGATACACAGGTTTTCAAAGGAAAAATACCACTCCATGTTGTAGACTAGTTCAATATTGTACACCTTAAGTAGAAACAAGCTGGCAGGTCTCGTGCATTGGTCATGTCACTCCAAAATCATGGTTTGAAAGATAGAAAGTAAGGGTAGCCAAGGCACCATTTCAATATTGTTTACATCATGTTGAAGGTCCATGGCTAGAGAAATACCAAGGCTTGCGACCACCATAGCGAGAACCTCCTTGAGCCCTATCAGATACTCCCTACAAAACATAATCTTGCAGAGCTCCACCACCCACAATTTAGAAATGTCCAAGTCCAACAAAGAGTCCATGAACAATGAGATGACATATGTGTTGGCATGATAGTGGTTTTGTTGGATGCTATGGGTGTGTTGCTAATATGTGGTTGTTATTGATATCAACACTATTAGCATCATCGTATTGAAGGTTGTATATGTTGAGGATATTGATAAAATTATGAAAGGAAGAGTTACAGAGTTTCCTGTTGCCAGTGGAACTATTAAGGCCATGAAGGTGTCCTATTTTGTACATTGGAGATCAACTATTGTGGACCAAAGGGTTCATTTTTTAGAGTAACTATATCATCTACCGAAAGTTTCAGAGGTCCGCGTGAAAGATTTGATCATGTTGTGGTCTGATAGTATTTATATGGTCTCTATCAGTGTTCATGAGTGAAGATTGTGTGATTCTAGTAATTCTATTTGCTGCAGATGTTTCTCTATTATTTCTTGGTGTTCTTGGATTTTCCTAGATCATGCTCTATCTTTGTGGTATGTCCACATTGATCGATGTGCTCATGGTCAAAGATTTTTCTTGTGCATGTTTGGGTTTTCATGTTCTTGGTTGACATGATGGTGGTAACATGTGGTGGATCTTCGAGGTGAAATTAATTGAAGTCTTTTTGTGTCGTCCAGTTGTTAATTTGGGTCTCCACTATGTTGTGGCTAACCTTGGTGGATCCACATTAAAAAATTATTTATAAATTTGGGCCGACATTGAAAATAACCTTTATATTTTTGGCTTACTAAGTTATTGATGTAATTCCATGTTGTGGATATATAAGAGTGATTGTTTGAGTGAAGTTAGTGTGTGCATAAGAGCGAATAGTGTCCAAATCATTTGATTGTAGAGAAGAGTGAGAAGAAGTTTGAGAGAAGTGTGAATAAGGTTTTTCTATGCCTAATTGGAACTATAATTAGGCTTGTGCAGAAGATTATTTTTTTAGTTCATACCCTCTGGATTTAATCCTATTTTGTATTGTTGGGTAGTGAGCCCATTTTGTAATTGAGCAGTGAGCTCTAGGTAGTGTGCCTAAATGCATGTGCATTCCCCTTTATTATTTTCATTATACTTTTAATAGGGTATAATATTGTGGATTAACATCCACCATGTTTTTTCCCCTAATAGGGTTTCCATGTAAAAAAATATTGGTGTTCTCTATCTCTCTGATGTGTTAATTGTTTATGGTTAATTTCTTATTCATCAAATTTGAGATTAAGTTAAGTTTGAAAATTTTATTATTTTGTGACGACTGATTCAACCCCCCTCTTAGTTGCCTGTCCTTGTTTTTCCAACAATTGGTATCAGAGCCAAGTTCCTTTGAAGAAGTCTAAAAGCTTGAGGTGATCCGAGATGGCATCACACAAGGACAATCCTAGATTTGATGGAACTAACTACTCACTGTGGAAAGTTAGGATGGAATGTCACCTAAGGTGTATTGGTGAAGCTTATTGGAAGATTACAAAAGATCCATATGTTATTCCTTAGAATAGTCCCTCCACTGTTGATGAGATCAAAGAAGTTGAAAATAATATCAGGGCTATTAAAGCTTTGGTGAGTGCTCTGACAAATTTGGAGATGGAAAATGTGATAGGTTTGAAGATAGCTTATGAGATTTGGATGAAGTTGGAAATTTTTTATGAAGGAGATGCACAGGTGAAGATGACTAAGCTACAAAGTTTGAAAGGAAAGTATGAGAATTTGAAGATGGGTGAAGATGAAAATATCACTTCCTTTATGCAAAGAGTAAATAAAATAGTGATGGGTATTAAATGTGATGGTAGTTCCCTAGATGAGGATGAAATTGTGGCTAAGATACTTAGATCCTTGCATCCCTCCTACAAAGTGAAGGCTCATGCTATTGAAGAGCTTAGATTAGTAACAAAGATGACAAGAGATACACTGGTTGGTAAGCTTGTTGCTTTTGAATTAAGTGAATTTGGTGAATCTATTCTGAAGACTGAATCTACATTCAAGGCTACTATATCTAGAAGTAACAAGAAAAGATATAATCCAGGAGAGTGTTCCAGTAAGATATCCAAGTATGATGAAGAACTGAAACAACTTGAAGATAAAGAGAGGTAGACAAATCAGAAGCATTGATTGTGAAGAAAGAAGGTAGAGGAAAAGGTAAGTATGAAGTGTATTTCCTATTAAATATTTTTCTTGTAGTAAAATAGGTCATTTTGCATCAAGCTGTACTGAAAGAGTTCCTAGATCTAAGCCTAACAAGTCTAGATTCCAAAAGAAATGTTACTTTGCTGAAGAAGGAGTGACTGATGATGAGTCTGATAAAGATAATGGAAATGAAGATGAATGGGTTTTCATTGCTACCATTGAAAATAGTCTTGTTGCTACTGAATCTGCTAAAGATGAGAAAGCTCTTGCAACCGAAGTTGAAGAAAAGAATGAGTGGGTTATTGACAGTGGATTCTCACATCATATGACTGGTAATAAAAGAAAATTTGTAAGTCTAGAGAAGTAGGATGGTGGGGTTGTAAGGTTTGGAGATAATAACGATGGTGTGATTCATGGTAGAGGTTCTATTTGTCTTGGTGGTAAGCATAACACTGATGATGTTCTTTATGTTGAAGGCCTGAAGCACAATCTTTTGAGTGTTGGACAGATGGTGGAAAAAGGCTATGATCTATAGTTCAAAGATGGGAGATGCAGGATACATGAAAGTTCTAGCAATATGATTGCTACCAGTAAATAGACAAAAGGAAATATTTTTCACCTAAATACTACTAGTGAGAAGTAATTAATTGCTCAAGTAGATGAAAGTTGGTTGTGGCATAGGAGGCTGTGTTATGTAAATTTTGATAACATTTTCAAGGTAAGTTCCACTCAAGTAGTAAGAGATCTACCTAAGTTAGTAAAGCCTGCTAACACAATTTGCAAGGAGTGTCAGATGGGTATACAGACTAGATTCTCTTTCCAGAGCAAACAATTTCATTCAAATGATTTGTTGGAGCTGCTACATATTGATCTTTGTGGTCCCTCTAGAGTCAAAAGTATTCATGGAGAAAGTTACTTTATGTTGATTATTGATGATTATTCTATAATGATATGGGTTTCTTTCCTAAAAGAAAAATGTGAAGCACTGGAAAAGTTCAAAAGTTTCAAGGCTATGGTAGAGAATGAGAAAGGTCTAAAAATTAAATGCCTGAAGTCTAACAGAGGTGGTGAGTTCACCTCAAGGGAGTTCAACCATTTTTGTGAAGAACATGGAATCAAATGACAGTTATCTACTCCCCGAACCCCTCAACAGAATGGAGTTGTAGAGAGAAAGAATAGAACAATTCTAGATGCTGCTAGAACAATGATGATAGAAGGAAATGTACCCTAGATCTATTGGAGTGAAGTTGTAAGCACTGCTATGTATACTTTGAACTAGGTAAATGTTAATGGTAATTATGGTAAGACCCCTTTTGAGCTATGTTTTGGTTATAAGCCTATTGTCAAATATTTCAAGATCTTTGGAAGCAAGTGTTATATCAAGAGAGATGATGATATAGGAAAGTTTGATGCAAGAAGTGATGAAGGAATATTTCTAGGTTACTCTACTAAGAGAAAGGCTTACAGATGCTATAACAAAATATTGAGAAAGATGGTTGAGAGTGCAAATGTTAGAGTTGATGAGGACTTTGCCAAATCATCCAAATATTATGGTTATGATTTAGATGAAGACAATATAGTCCAAGGGAAGAGTTCTGAGACACATAACCAACTTCAAATTATTCCATATGTTCTAGTAAAGCAACCTCAATTCATTCTGGTAAATCAAGTAAGTCTAGAAGCACATACAAGTGCAAGTGTAGAAGAAAGATCAAAAGAAATAGAAGCTCGAGAAAGTCCTAAAGTTCCAAGGTATGTAAAGCTAAATCATTCTATAAATAAAATAATAGGAGATAAGAGTAAAGGTGTGCAATCTAGAAGAAAGTTTGTAGAAGAGTATTGCCTGATTTCCAAGATTGAACCTAAAGATGTCACTGAAGCCTACCAAGATGAACACTAGATGGAAGCTATGAAGGAAGAGTTGACACAGATTGAAAAGAATGACACATGGACACTAATTCACAGACCCAAAGACAAAAATGTGATTGGTACTAAATTGGTGTTTCAAAACAAGCTGAATGAACAAGGTGAAGTGGTATAGAATAAAGCAAGACTGCTATGTAAAGGGTATTCTCAAATGGAAGGTGTTGATTTTGAAGAAATTTTTTCCCTTGTTGCTAGAATTGAAGTTTTTAGATTATTTCTTGCTTATGCAACATATAAGAACTATAAAGTCTATCTAATGGATGTGAAGTCAACATTTATGAATGGAGAACTAGAAGAAGTATACATTGAACAACCGGATGGATTTCTATTGAATAACAAGGAAGACATGGTTTTCCACTTGAAGAAAGCTCTGTATAGACTTAAGCAAGCTCCCAAAGCTTGGTATGCTAGATTAGACAAATACTTATTGAAGCTTAGATTCAATAAAGGTACTAATAATAGCAATTTATACTTCAATTTGGATCATGATAAAGAGTTAATTATAGAATTCTTTGTTGATGAAATTATTTTTGGAGGAGATGATAATCTATGTATGAAGTTTGTTGATGAAATGAAGAGTGAATTTGAGATGAGTATGATTGGAGAGATGAAGTCCTTTCTGGGATTGCAAGTTACCTAGTTAGATAAGGGAATTTTCATATCTCAGTCCAAATATGTGAGAGAGCTACTAAAGAAATTTGGGATGGAAGAATCAAAGCCTATTGGTACTCCCATGGTGACCAGATGCAAGCTAACACAGAATGATGATTCTCCTAAGGAAAATCAAACTAGATATAGGTCAATGATCAGTGGATTGCTATATTTGACCCAAACTAGACTAGACATTATGAATGTTGTATGTATGGTTGCTAGATTTCAAGATGATCCAAAAGAATCACATGTGACTGCTATTAAGAGAATCTTCAGTTATTTGAAAGGAACAATTTATTTTGGACTTTGGTATCGAAAGGATGATGATCTCACTTTGAGTGTATATACTAATTCAGATTAGGCTAGAGATGTAGATGAAAGGAAAAGTACTAGTGCTGGTGCTTTCTTCCTAGGGAAGAAGTTGGTGTCCTAGTTGAGCAAAAAAAAAATTCTATTTCTCTATCTACTACTGAAGCATAATATATTGTTGCTACCAATAACTATACTCAAGTGATATGGATGAAATAGATGCTGAGAGATATTAGGGTGGTATATGAAGAACCTATTTCCATATATTGTGACAATTCAAGTGCAATAAATATTTTGAGGAATCTGGTACTACACTCTAAGAATAAACATATATCAATCAAGTTTCACTTCTTGAGAGAGAAAGTGAATGAGAAAGAAGTTAGATTGGAGTATGTGCCTACCAAAGAATAGATTACAGACATCTTTACTAAGCCATTGCCAAAGGATACTTTTGAGTATCTTAGAGGAATGCTAGGGGTGATTACCCCTCGTGATAAGAACTAAAAGACTCATTTGCTTGCATCAATTCGCGAGCTTCATTGCTATATTATGATTTGGATTCATGTCTCTATGGCTGCTACTCAGGGGGAGTAGTCAGATGTGTAGATATGTGGTTCAGAGCATGTATATGGTAAGGTAATGGTTACTTTTTCCATTGATGTCAAAGGGGGATAAGAGAAATGTGAAAAATATTTTTAGGGGGAGAAGAGAAATTGAGGAGAAGAGTCAAAACCAAAGGGAAAGTAAGTGTAGCTGTGTTGATGGTATTTTTCACATCATGTGCTTCCATCAATGCCAAAGGAGGAGATTGTTGGATGCTATGGGTGTGTTGATGATATGTGGTTTTCATTGATGTCAACACTATTAGCATCATTGTATTGAAGGCTTTATATGTCAATAATATTGAGAAAATTGTGAAAGGAAGAGTTATAGAGTTGCTTGTTACCAGTGGAACTATGAAGGTCATGAAGGTATCCTATTCTGTACATTAGAGATCAACTATTGTGAACTAAAGGGTTTATTTTTCAGAGTATCTAGATCATCTACTAGAATTTTCAGAGGTCTGTACCCATAAGTTTCTTAAGAAGTCCATGCCATAAGCACATGAATCCGCTTTGCATAAATTTTTTTCATATATTTTGTCATTTGGTCCCATAGAATTTTCCTAGCCTTGAGCATTTGAATGTGTAAACCATACCGAGCATAACATGATGTAGGTCTCACCGATCCATGAAGCATTTTATACTAACGTGTGTCTCAGCGACAACGTGATGCTATCGACAAGATAATGTTCATCAGAATAAGTCATATCGAGCTCATTTGTGTCTTACCGATAGAGGCATAAATTGACTGTCGATGAGACAAGAGCCATCAAAGTAACGTCCCAGAGCATTCATTTTGTCTTGCTGATAAAGCAATGGTAGATTATGTCATTGTCATCGGGATGAAGTCATGGAGTCCTGCCGACCCCCTATGTCACAGTGACAGGATTACATTAAGACTTGGCGGTATATTTGGATAGAATGGATTCGGCGAGACTGGCTTTAGCAGGGAGAGATAGGAAGCTCATGCCAAATGAAGTTCCATCAGCAAGAAACTATTATATCTCAGCGATCAGAAAGCTAACTGAAGGAAACATCTCGGTAAGACTTGAGTATTCAAAGGAATGTTTGCCGACCCCTAAAGTCACAACGATACTCAAGATTGAAGGCACGGAGTGCCAGGGAGACTCAAAGAATTGGTGTAACTATAGGACTACCTAGTGATATGTGATCTATTGATAGTCGAAGAGACTCAAAGTGTCAATCAAACTGTAGGACATCAGAGTGATATGTGATCTGTGGTAGTCGGAGAGACATTGAACATTGGTATGACTGCAAGACATCATAGTGGGTGTTTAGCGAATGTTGGTAAAAGCATGAATGAAATGATCACCCATATTTGAATACAAATGGATGTGACCTTTCATATGGCCAATGTATAAATACCCATTTTTGACAGCAAAGGAGAGAGATAGAGAGCGAGTAAAAAATACAATAGGATACATAATGTTGACATTTTGAGACTATGATGCATGTTTGAAACAATGGAGATTTCAATTGAATTCATTTGATGTGGTGAAATTTTTCTAGTATCAATTGTTTGTTTTGTTAATTGAAAGTATTGCTGAAGTTGTCTCCAAGGTTGATGTTTTCTAATTATTTAAACTGATATATCAAGGATATTTTTCAGTTTATCAGTGCACACTTGATGTATCTGTATGGTTGGATTAATTGGTTCTTTCAAGGAGAGATTAAATCCTTTTATTCAATCATAGTAATTAGGGAATCTCATTTGGATCATTAAGAAGAGCTTGGTAATCTTATTCTTGCATGTTTATACCAGTTATCAACTTAAACCTATATGCTAAACAATTTGAGTTTTTTCCAGAAAGAAGTTACTCATTTCATTTTCATTTGAATCCGTACACCCAATAAGGCACTAGTCCTTGCTATTTCATTGTTTAATTTCATTCATCTTTTACATATGAACACATTATATTTTTCCTTGATATTGCTTATACAATTTATACCAAAATAAAACTCATTTATCCACTCCTATTTGCTAGTGTGGGTAAATTTCTTTAGGAAATGAACAAAAGTCAAGTCTGCTTTATTCAAATAGGTATACCCACCTAGGTATAGCAGCACCTAAAGAGAAGAAGGTTCAAATCTTTTGGCCTTGTCTGTTACCCTGAAACATTGTGAGAGCTTGGCAACCTCTCATGGTTCAAATATGCATTTTTGAGAGCTAACAAATTGATGACTCTATTGGGGAATTATTGCAAGATATCCAGTTGAAGATCATTATATAGATTCATTGAAGAAAGATTCATAATTTGAGAAGTTTCAGAAAAAGTGATTCTGCTGGGGAAAATAAAAAAATAATTTTAAAAGAATCATTTTCCTACTTTTGAAAAAGTAGGCGGTGACTCTAGTAAAAACTTGATGAAGAATGGATAGACAATTTTTGTATGGAAAAAAAGAATATTTTAGAAGGAAGCAGTTGATAAGAGAAATTAAAGAATTGAAAAAGCAATGGCTGCAATTAGACAAAGAAACATTACAATTGAAACAACAACTGTTACAATCAAGAGAATTCTGCAATAAAAATGAATACACAAGTGCAAACAGGCATTGGACCCCACAAGTGCTTGATAATAAAATTGGAAATCTTCACAATTGAGGCAATGCATATCAATGTCAAGTGCAACACAATCCCAACCCATGTAGAAGTGATAGTCAAAACCTGTGGCAAGATGTATGCCAAAATCAGCAGTTTGAAGAGGAAAAAGATGAGTATGTACATACTCAAAGTGAATATTCCATCACAGAATCAGAATGTGGAATTTACCCCTTTAATGCGTTCCTTAACATAAGGAGACATGAAGGAGAAGAGAAAATCTCTCTATACAACAGGATGATAAATATTTGTATGCAATTACCTCCTAATTGTAAGCCTACAAGACTTTCTTTTGTTGCACAATTCATAAGATTTTGGAAACCAATCATCTTATTGGCCAGAATCATCAATACAACATGCCTTTGATTGAGTGAATAAATTTATTGATGCCATGGAGAGGATAATGTATGAGAACACTATCAATGTTGAATCCAATAGTTGTATTTTTTATGACTATAGAGAAATTGATCAAACAATGCATCCAATAGAAGATGAGACATGTGCAAGTCAAAATGATTTCTATGGTAGCTCACATGATGAAGATACAAGAGATCTATCTTGCATAACAGATTGTGACAAGGAAAGCATTACATGTTAAGAGGGATCCAATGAGTATTCAGATTGTTAAGATGAACCTGTGGATTCTGATTTACAGCAAGGTGATTCTTGTAGTTCTTGTGGTGATCAAGAGGAAGAAGCAATGGACAATGTGGGTCCATTTGACAGTGAACAAATAATTCCTCCAGTTGTATTTGAATACCATGAAGACACATTTGATCAAGAAGAGGGAAAAATAATGGAAGATATGGAAGAAGAAATGTGTTCACTCAGCAGTGAGCAATTTTTAGATTTGCTAACTCTTGAATACCAGAGATGTGCACACAAGGGTGATTCTGAAGTCTTATGTCTAGCCTACATTTGTTTTAACAGTGAAAGTTCTTTGTGCAATGATTCATATGACTCCCAGTGCATTTCTCAAAATGATGGAGAAGCCTTTGAAGCTGATCGAGAAGAGGTATGTGATTTAGAAATTTTTGACTCATGTGGAGAATACATTTACTTGCATACCAAGGATGATAGGAGTCTAGCATTGATTGGTTCATATATGCATGATATTGAAGATATGAGTCATAATTCAGTCTCATCTCCAAATCATGATATGGAAGAGGTGTAAAAGGTTTCAGATTTGTTTATCTCAAACAGTGTTGATATGATAGAACATTTAGATTTGTGTGAGAAGAATTTGAATATTGAGATGAGTGACACAGATGATCATGATTTTTTCCCCCCTCATGTACATGAAAGTTGTATTACTTGGTTGTATTATGATTGCAAATTGCCTATGTAGATTAATTTTAGTTATATGATGAATAAAGAATGCTTTCAGTTTTCAAATCAATAGGGATATCATTTCGTGATGCAAGACTAAGATCGGAATGGGGGAAAGAGTTGCAAGTATCATTATGACAACAAGAGTAGCAAGGAGGATGACATGAATACTTTCAAGAGAAGTTTACTGAGTTCAAATCAAAATAAAATTTATGAAAGAGGAAAGTATGGGCATTTCTTTTGGGTGGCCTTGAGACATCATTTACCGAAATGAAGTTTGATTTTGTTGCCAAAGGAATATAGAGGATTAAGGGTTGCTAGTGCATGGAAAACTCTTGACAATCCTCTCAAAAAAATTTCTCGATGCATAGTAGTCTAGGAAATAAAAGGAACAGGAATTGCTAGTACATGGACAATACTGAAATTCCTTCATTAAATAAGTCTTTCCATGTATAGTAGTATACGGTCATGTTCATCTCCATTTCCATTCATTCCATCCTGCTCACTGGTCCATAACCTTGAGTTTGGTCTGCTCACCCAGAAATTGGGATCCTTGCAATGATCTCACAATCGTTCATCCCCAGACGGAGCCATTGTTAGAATTGTAAAATTTTGAAAATTTCATGGCTGTCTATACCCATAAGTTTCTTAAGAAGTCCATGCCATAAGCACATGAATCCGCTTTGCATAACATTTTTTCCTATATTTTTTCATTTGGTCCCATAGAATTTACCTGGCCTTGAGAATTTGAATGTGTAAACCATATCGGCATAACATGATGCAAGTCTCACCGATCCATGAAGCATTTTATACTAATGTGTGTCTTTTGAAGTCTATCAGCAAGAGATCAGGATTGTCTTATCGATAAAATTTTATTTGGTAATACACATCAAGTAGACATAGTTTGCAGTCTCAATGACATCATGATCCTATTGGCAAGACAATGTTCATCGGAACAAGTCATATCAAGCTCATTTTTGTCTTACCAATTGAGGAATAAAATGATTGTTGGCTATACAAGAGCCATCAGAGTAACATCCTGGAGCATTCATTCTTTCTTGTAGATAAAGCAATTGTATATTTCATCGTTGTCATCGGGATGAAGTCATGGAGTCCTACTGACCCCCTATGTCATAGCAATAGGATTACATTAAGACTTGGTGGTGTATTTGGACAAAATGTATTTGACAAGACTGGCTTCAGCGGGAAGAGATAGGAAGCTCATGCCAAATGAAGTTCCATCAGAAAGAAACTATTATGTCTTGGCGATCAAAAAGCTAACTGAAGGAAACATCTCGGTAAGACTTGAGTAGTTAGAGGAATGTTTGTTGACCCCTAAAGTCACAACAATACTCAAGATTGAAGGCACAGAGTGTCAGGGAGACTCAAAGCATCGGTGTAATTGCAAGACTACCTAGTGATATGTGATCTATTGACAGTCGAAGAGACTCAAAGCATCAGTCAAACTGTAGGACATCAGAGCGATATGTGATCTATGGTAGTTGGAGAGACATTGAACATCGATATGACTGCAGGATGTCACAACGGGTGTTCATTGAATGTTGGTAAGATCTTGAATGAAATGATCACTCAAATTTGAATATGAATGGATGTGACCTTTCATATGGCTGATGTATAAATACCCATTTTTGACAGCGAAGGAGAGAGACAGAGAGTGAGTAAAAAATACAATAGGATACATAATGTTGACATTTTGAGACTATGATGCATGTTTGAAACAATGGAGATTTCAATTGAATTCATTTGATGTGGTGACATTTTTTTAGTATCAATTGTTTTTTGTGTTAATTGAAAGTATTGTTGAAGTTGTCTCCAAGGTTGATGTTTTCTAATTATTTAAACTGATATATCAAGGATATTTTTTAGTTTATCAGTGCACACTTGTTGTATCTGTATGGTTGGATTAATTAGTTCTTTCAAGGAGAGATTAAATCCTTTTAGTCAATCATAGTAATTAGGGAATCTCATTTGGATCATTAAGAAGAGCTTGGTAATCTTATTCATGCATGTTTATACCAGTTATAAACTTAAACCTATATGCCAAACAATTTGAGTTTCTTCCAGAAAAAAGTTACTCATTTCAGATTTTCATTTGACTTCATACACCCAATAAGGCACTAGTCTCTACTATTTCATTTTTTAATTTCATTCATCTTTTACATATGAACACATTAGATTTTTCCTTGATATTGCTTATACAATTTATACCAAAATAAAACTCATTTATCCACTCCTATTTTCTAGTGTAGGTAAATTTCTTTAGGAAATGAACAAAGGTCAAGTCTGCTTTATTCAAATAGGTATACCTACCTAGGTCTAGCAGCACCTAAAGAGAAGAAGGTTCAAATATTTTGGCCTTGTCTATTACCCTGAAACATTGTGAGATCTTGGCAACCTCTTGTGGTTCAAACCTATGTTTTTGAGAGCTAACAGTCTCTATCAACATTCCTAAGTGAAGATTGTGTGATTCTGGTAATTATATTTGCTACAAATGTTTCTCTGTTGTTTCTTGGTGTTCTTGGATGTTCCTAGATCGTGCTCTATCTTTGTGGTATGCCCACATTGATCGGTGTGCTCATGGTCAAATATTTTTCTTGTGCATGTTCAGGTTTTCATTTTCCTAGCCGACATGATGGTGTTAATGTGTGGTGGATCTTCAAGGTGAAATTAATTGAAGTCTTTTTGTGTTGCAGTTGTTAATTTGGGTCTCCACTATGCTGTGGCTGACCTTAGTGGATCCACATTGAAAATTTATTTGTAAATTTGGGCTGACATTGAAAATATGTTTTATATTTCTAGTCGACTAAGTTGTTGATGTAATTCCATGTTGCTGATATATAAGAGAAATTGTTTGAGAAAAGTTAGTGTGTGCATAAGAGATAATGTATGCCATAGAAAGTGAAGACGTGTGAATAGTGTCCAAATCATTCAATTGTAGAGAAGAGCAAGAAGAAGTTTGAGTGAAGTGTGAAGAAGGTTTTTTTGTGCTTAATTGGAATTGTAATCAGGCTTGTACAAAAGCTATTTTTTTAGTTCATGCCCTCTGGATTTAATCCTATTATGTATTTTTGGGAAGTAAGCCCCTTTTGTAATTGAGTAGTGAGCTCTAGGAAGTGTGCCTGAATGCATGTGCATTCCCCTTTATTATTTTCATTATACTTTTAATAGGGTATAATATTGTGGACTAACATCCACCATGGTATTTCCCCTAATAGGGTTTCCACATAAAAAAATATTGGTGTTCTCTGTCTCTCTAATGTGATTAATTGTTTATGGTTAATTGCTTATTCATCAGATCTGAGATTAAGTTAAGTAAAGTTTTAAATGTTTATTATTTTGTGACAATTGATTCACCCCCCTCTTAGTTGCCTATCCTTGTTTTTCCAATAGGTTCAAATACATAATTAAATCCCTTCCTATCACCCACTTGAATGTGATAATAATTATGAAACTCTTAGTTTTTAGCAATCATTTGATCCTATCATCAACAATCTCCGTCATGAAGGCCACCTAGTTCTTCTAGCTCAAAATCCTGATTAGAGTACCCATACCTTTGGGAATGCAAAAGAGAGAGCTTGCAAACATGATAAGTATTTTTTGCAAGGTAAGCTTCTATTTATAGAAAAAATTAAACTAGAAAATTTTCAAATGAAAAACTTTTTCTTTGTCAGAACGACAACAAAAACTTCAAGTTGATGATGAGAAGTAAAGGGAAAATTGTATGAAGGGGATTTGCAAGGCTATTGATAATTAATGTAGGTGTTGTAATTTATGCTAGATATGTGGATTTTTTTCATGGGTTCTACCACCTTCTTGATCGCTAGCCAACTTCACTATGTGAAAAGACCATTTTAAATGCCACATCCTACTTATTTTTCATACAAATGTCTTTTCTAATTGTCTCCTATTTCTTAATGTTTTCCTTAAAAATGGTGTACAAAATGTACTCAAGTTCCCTTCGGAAAGTGGAGTTACACTTCCCAAGAATGCATTTATTATCCATGTATCACATTTTGGACTCAAGCAACACTGAGAGGGGGGTGAATCAGTGTTGTGCAATTTTTAACATTATTAATTTGTTCTCTCAAGTGTCTAAGACATTCAATCAAAATAAATATGCATGAACATAAAACAATAAGCCAGAACACCATAACAAAAAGATTTTTACATGGAAATATGATTAAGGGAAAAACCACAGTGGAGGTCAATCCACAAATTTTGAGTACTCAAAATATAAGTGTTTTACAAAATGGGAATGCACTTGCATTCAGGCACATTGCATAGAGCTCACTTCTCAAAATGAGGAAGGCTTACTGCCTTATAAAGTATTTGGATTACATTAAATAGATTAACTGAGAAAATAGCATCTATAAATTCGTGATTACATTTCTAGTTAGGCTCATGGATTAGATTTTGGACCTTCTATCTGATTCTGCACTTCGTTCTACTCTACCTTAATTCGCTTCAAAAAAATCCTCTCCTGTACAAATGAAAATCACTTAACTTCTCTTTTGATATTCACAATACACATACACACATTTACACTTTACACATACACCAAAATGAAATTACCGATCTCATATGTATATCCGCTATCAAGAATTCAGTCCCTATATGTTAGATTTAATAAAATAGAAAATATCTTCCAACTGTTAGCTCAAATCATGAACAATATTTAATGCACATCCACCAAATTTGGCCATAGAATAGTTAGGACCCAAAACAAAATCTCCAACAAAAAAAATCCTTCAAAAAATTTCTCCTTACACATTTGCAACACCCAACATTCACTTAGTCGGTCTTTATATACTGATAAACAAAAAATAAAACTACTGGATCTCCTAACTCATACACTACTCAATGCAACAACACAAAAGTCGAGAATAACACATTTCATATACCGAAGGAGTTTCCTTGAGATCCATAGCCAAAAATATTAGACTGATAATGCAAACCACTTAACATATTCAACTTTAGCCGGATACCCTATTCTTCACTCTATCTTTTGGTATAGTTAGTTATTACAGTGTAGACTAGATCAATGACTTCAATTGCCATCAATGAAAATACTAGAAGCCATATGCCAACAATCTCCCCCTTTGGCATTGATGACAACACTTAGTGAAAAATGACTAAGTTTCAGAACCTTTAAAACTTTAAAATGCCATAGCTGACAAAAATCAACAAAACCCCCTAAGTTTGATAAGGCATTTTTCACTGCTCTCTCTCCCCCTTTGACATCAATGAAAAAATATAATAAAATATTTTCTCTCTCCCTCTATGAAATGTAACCAAAAACTTACTTATGCAAAAACTTGAAGAAATACAACTACTATTTGAAGATCATTTTGTACTTTTCCTTCAGGGTATGTGCAAGATCATCATGGAAAAAACAAGCCCTTAAGTGGCAAAAAATTCAAAAAAATCAAAGTTAGGCAACTTGATGTAAAAATTTGAATAAGTTATCTATATTATTTCAAAAATATGTATGAATAGAATCTGTAGCAAATTGAATGTAGTTTCTAAACTACTAGGTTTGTTTAAAAAAAAAATCTATTTGGTGAAAATTTGGAATTTCAATGCAATAGTACTTAAATCTTAGGGAAAAAATAACAAGTAGGTGTCTGTCTTACCACCCTAACCACAATAAAATGATAATATTTTTTATAAGGTTTTAGATATAAGTAGAAGACTCATGTCCCAATGTGATGCATATTTTTTTGTAATTTTTTTCCAAGTAAATAATTAAAATTTATGAATTTTTTATTACAAATTTTAAAAAATTTAAAAACTCGTATGTCTGACCACCTTAACTTGGTCAAAAATTCATGAAATCCAAATTTTTCTTTTTTAATCCTATAGTATGCAAAGCATAGAATGTGACACATGTTTTGGATTCAAAAAATGTGATGTTGTTTGAAAGCTATAGATTTTTTTCAATCAGCGTATCAATCGAGACTTTAGTCATAATTTGAATAGAAAATGAATAATAATTACTTATTAAATTCAAAGTAAAACATATTTTATATTGGTGGAAAGATGAGAATCTACTTTAAAAACCCTTTTTGTTTCATCAATTTTGGGTAAAAAAAAGTCGTCAGCCACATACCCATCATATTGCCACTTTTTGGCCCATCATGATCTTGCACATACCCTTCATCTCCAGAAGAAATTTCTTCCATGCTTCCACTGCAATCCTGGTGATTATGATCATACTGTTGTTTTTAGATGTCCAATTGATAATATTGATGAGGGATTCCATAATGGTGAAGGCATTTGCCAATACTTCTCCCTTCTTCAGTAACTCAATCAATTGTTCTAGCCTACATTCAATTATATCCTTCACTTTCCAAAAGGTTTCAATAATCTTGTTCTTGGTGTTTTGAAAATTTGTATGCTCTGTCTGTAATTCTTGAATCCTTTTCCTGATTGTACCATCATGATCCTAAGACATGTTAGAATTTTTTCCAATATTGTTCAACTCTATTTCAATTTGTTCAAGCCTCTCTTTGTATTTGTTGATTGCATGAGGCCATCGAAGATACTAGTTATAAATGTTGAAATTTGTGCTTATACATTGCCTTAGTTCATTCATGTGCTTTCTTAGCTTAGTAAGTGATAATCTGTATTGCTTCTTCAGGTGTAGGATCACATCTTCTTCCTTATTCTGAGACTCAAAGTCCATGATTTCCTTAATACATTCAATCATCTCTTCTAGAAAATTATTCTATAAACTCTCTAGTTTGATATGATTGTGCACAAGATGAGCACTTAGTACACTTAAGATCATGTCCTACTCATATGAAGGTTTGATAGACCATATATTCATAATTTTTTGCATTCCATCTTCCTCATGAATAAGCTGCAATAACTCTTCCTTGGTTAGATCACTTTCTCCTTCACTTCTTTCTTTTCCTTTCCTTGTTCTGGTTCAACTATTTCCAATTATTTTCCTAGGGTGTCCTCAGATTCCTCATATGGTATGTCCAGAATTACTTGTTCTTTTCCTTTCTCTTCAATTTTTGAAGTCTTGCATGTTGGTGGTGTACAAACATCTATTTATTTTTCTCTTCTCTTCTTTCTCTCCATCTCATTGGAGGAGGAACCAACTTAAAGTCCTCTTACCAAAATGGAAACACCAATTGATCCAAACTTCCTTAACAAAAACTTTCATATACTTGATCATAGTTTTCCAAATTGTTAGAGTATATGTAAATTTTCTTGCAAACTGGCTCACTTTCTTTCCACATTACATTGTCATTCAGGGGTAAGAAATTCAAAAAGTACATCAGAAGACATATAACCAAAGTAACAAACCTAAAAGGGTAACCTGTCTTCTTTGTCAATTGTACATTCTCCATCAATTGATCTTTCAGTAATCCGCAAAGATCAAAATCCTGATCTACCATTATCATCTTGTGTAAAATGTAAACAACACCTGCCGAAGTTGCACCTTCTCTGTTTTTGAAAAAGATTTGGTAGGATATTCCATGCACAATGCACCTTGTCACTGAATCTTTGATTTTGGCTATTATTAATTCCCTTTGATCTCCAATTACTCTGGTTAGGGTTTTGAATTCTTTGTTTCAAATTGACTTCTTCAACACATCCCCTACTTTGCATAACCTAGTTATAGCTACAATTAATTCTTTTGAGATATGATAAGGTTTATCTAGAGTTAGAATGTCATCATTTAATCTGTCCAGAATAAACTCAACAACTTTTGTGCTTCCAAAATAGGAAAATTCACTCCAAATATCCAAGCTCTTGTTTTTTTCCTCTCTCAACCATTTCAATTCATCGTGTGACAACATATTTCTTTTGGCTCTAATCTTCTCATTGCTATATTCATCTAATTTTATCATCCCTTTGATTTGTTCCATTTTCCCTTTCATACACATGTCTTGAAAATACAAAGGGAGTTCTTCAACCACACACCAAATTAAAAGTTATCAATATAATAGAAGTACTTGATGGATTAGGGTTTCACTGCTAAATTCTCTTCACACATTCAAAATTATGATGTAGACTACTGTCCTACTTCTTTTCTTTGACAAAAAGTGGCAAATGAGGGTTTGAAGTTTCCTTTTATAACTCACACACCTAACTTTTTTTGTAATAATTTTTTTTTCCCTATCTTATCTGGATACCCTATTTTCTCAATCTGTGAGATAACTTTCCTATGGATCTTTAACTCAGCATGACATCCTTTCCAACTATTCCAACAACATTTGTAGATCATCAGTGCAACCACTACACTCATCTTCATCCCAGTGTCATTTACCAAAAGGGGGTTCAAAATATTTTCTTGAAAGATCCCCTAGGCCAAAGGCCTAGAACTAATTCCTAGAGGAATTACCAGAAGCAAGTTCTAGTGCTGGCTCATTTCTTGCAACAAAGGGACAATTCTTCACCCATGTATTCTTCATCTTATCTCTTATTTCATCCACAGTCACTTTCCCTTTTCCTTTATCATCTTTCTGCATATTTCTACCTTTGTATACCGGACCTCTTCTATCCATATTCTTGTTTCTAAATAATCTTGCAATGTGACCATATTTATTGCAATTGAAACACACAATATCTCCTTGTTCTGACTAGTCACTCCATTGATTTCTTCTCAATCTACACTGGTTAGCAATATTCCAAAATCTTCCACAGGTATAACATCTAACACTCCTATTAACAGAGTTGTTTGACACATTTCTACATTCAATTGACTTGTGACCTAACTTATTAAAATTGAAACACTGACTAAAAAATGATGAATCATTGGATTTGATTTGACTTTTGAGCATTAGGTTGTCTTATAGGAAGCCTTTTTGCTTTGTTCATCATATTTCCCTTCTTATAATTCCTCTGTCCAGATCCGAAACTTTCTCCTTTCTCATAACCAAGAGCTCACTTATCATTTGCATTCTTCTGTCCTTGAGTCAGCTCATCAAGCTTAACAGAGCTAACCTTGAACTTCTCATTGTACTCATTTGCAACTGTAAGTTCATCCCTAAGAATAACAATTTGTTTTTCAAGCTCTTCTTCATTGTTTCTAGATTGTTGTAGTTCAATTTCTAACTGAATGAATTCTCCATTAATTTTGTTGCATTCATCAGATCTCTCTTTTAGGGACTAGACAATATTTTCCTCATTCTAATTTCTTTCTTCAATCTCCTTAGTCATCTTTATCTCCATAGACTCCATCTCATGCTTTAGGGAAGCATTGTCTCTAGCAAGATTTTCACATTCTTTAGTTATTTCCTTCAAGGTTTGATTCAGGTGAACATCATCCATGCTTTTGATCTCTTTTTGTTTAATCCGATCATAAAGATCGTTTATCTTCTCCCTAGACTTAATAATCTGGTCCTTCAACTTTTGAATGAATTTCTCAACATCCTTAAGATTTACTCTCAATTCCCAAACTTCTGCTTTAGACTGATCAAGATCATCAAGTGCCACCAAAAGCTATTGCTGAAGACTACCAGAGTCCATTACATTCGAAGATCCACCTCAATATATTAAACTTCTTTCAAGTAACTCAGCTTTGATACCAATTGTTAGACTCAAGCAACACTGAGAGGGGGAGTGAATCAGTGTTGTGCATTTTTTAACATTATTAATCTATTCTCTCAAGTGTCTAAGAAATTCAATAAAAAGAAAGATGCATGAACATAGAACAATAAGCCACAACACCATAACACAAGGATTTTTACTAGGAAACCCAGTTAAGGGAAAAATCATGGTGGAGGTCAATCCATAAATTTTGAGTACTCAAAATATTAGTGTTTTACAAAATGGGAATGCACTTGCATTCATGCACATTGCCTAGAGCTCACTTCTCAAAATGAGGAAGGATAACTACCTTACAAAAGATTTGGATTGCATAAAATAGTTTAACTAAGAAAACAACATCCATAAATGCCTAATTACAATTCCGATTAGGCTCATGGATCATATTCTGGACCTTCTATCTGATTTTGCACTTCGCTCTAGTCTGCCTTAATTTGCTTCACAAAAATCCTCTCTTGTACAAATGAAAATCACTTAACTACTCTTCTGATATTCACAATCCACATCCACACACATCGAACACTTCATACATACACCAAAATGAATTTATTGATCTCATATATATATCTGCTATCAAGAATTTAGTCACTATATGTCAGATTTAATAAAATAGAAAATATATTCCAATTGTTGGCTCAAATCATGAACAATATTTAATTTGCATCCACCAAAGTCATCCATAGCATAGTTAGGACCCAAAAAAAATTCTTCAAACAATTTCGCCTTACACATCCGCAACACCCAACATTCACTTAGTTGGTCTTTATATATTGATGAATAGAATATCGAACTATCTGATCTCCTAACTCATACACTACTCGATGTGACAAAATAGAAATTAAGAATAAAAAAATTCATATACCCAAAAAATTTCCTTGAGATCCACAACCAAAAATGTAAGACTGATAATGCAAACCACTTGACATATTCAACTTTAGTTGGATACCTTGATCTTTACTCTGTCTTCCAATATAGTCAGATACTGCAGTGTGGATCGGATCAATGACTTCAATTTCCATCAATAACAACACTAGAAGCCATATGAAAACATCACGTTCATTGGAAAAATTCAAAATGTTCATTATTTCGGCCATGCATTCACTCAAAAGATGTTGTAGATGAGAATTGAATAGCAAAAGAGAAAAATTATTCTAAGTGTGACCTCTCAAAGAAAAGGTGGAAATTCTCTAAGTGCAATAACTAGTTTCTTGAAGGTTTCTTTTAAAACCATAATGAAATGGTAGTTTGAAGAATCATCCTCATGTAGGAGAATTGAAATCCTTTTTTCTCCTCCAGGATATGTTGATATCTTCAGAGACGTTTCCTTTTCTAATGTGTATATTCTTAAGGAATGAAGTTTTCTTTACACTAAATTCATAAAGATTGGAAAACCCATCAAACTCGAGTTGATCAAAGACTTCAAAAATAATATTTTTGATCCAAGATTGCACACAAACCCTAAAAGCCTATGAGCGAGAGCCCTATAGAGGAAAGCTATTAAGATAAAAACTTGGGATGTTGGAACTATTAGAGTGTGGCTATAGCATTGTGGTCTACCTAAATATATGTTTCCCTAGACATACCCATATCTTGAGCTAGTAGATATTTGTGTGGAGAAGTTGGAAAAAAGCACTAGGGTTATCAACAAAAAAAGTTGAAGGTCATCATTACTACGAAAGCCATCAGAGATATGTTTTGTATCCCCTCTAGCCTTCTAGTACATGCTTTCTCAAGGATAGTGATGGAAAAACACTTGGGTATAAGAAGAAACACCATAGTTTTTTATAGAGCTAAGACAAAATGTGAATGGAGCAACACAAGGTCAATTTTCCCCTTGGCATACAATGAATTTAACTTAGATTTACAATATGTCTTCTCAATGCTTGCATTCATATATGGCATGGATTAGGATAATGATGTTTTTGAATATTATATGGGCTTGGATTTCATGCTCAAAAAGGGAAGGGGAGATCTTCAATTCAACTTTTCTAAGACAATTGTAGAAAGGATGCTATAGAAGCTAAAGGAATACAACCATTTGTATAAGTTTAGGTATTCCTATTTTCTTGTACATTTGATCTTGCATCAAAACCCTAATTTTTTTGGGAAGCATTTGTGGCTAAAAATTTGGGACGCATCAAGGTTAGTCAAGGAAATCACAATATGGACCCATGTACTCTCAAGTATGGAATATTATTATACATTTTCCAATTATTTCCTAAATCCTACTCTCTAAGATTTGGCCCGAAAACTTATGCACAAATTACCTCATGAACATTTAGTGCAGATGAGGAAAAAAATCCTCCATTTAATTTCATTGGACTTCATGGGTTTATGGGAGAACCCTTTAGGTTGCCACAATGTGTGATAGGTAGGAAACTCATCCTAGAAATGTACCAAAAATTTAAAGTCATAGATAATGC
Organism: Sequoia sempervirens; assembly: GCA_007258455.2. Taxonomy (NCBI): domain Eukaryota; kingdom Viridiplantae; phylum Streptophyta; class Pinopsida; order Cupressales; family Cupressaceae; genus Sequoia; species Sequoia sempervirens. The sequence goes on along the minus strand of VDFB02252616.1, from coordinate 12,664,465 downwards.
CTATGGTGCCAAGAAGAAGAAGGTGATGCTTTATTTGATTCCCTTCACATTTGGCAATTGCAAGGTAACACTCATATAGAGAGAAGCAAAAGAAAAATTGCTTGAAAAGTTGTTCTATCTCAACCTAGGTCTCATATGTAACAAATGGAAATACAATACAAAATGGTACCTATAAATAAAGCAGAACCACGAATAGATTGGGAGGGAAAGTGAAATCCAAAGAGGGATTTAGAAGATTCCCATGTCAACTTGACCCAAATACCATTTGTGTGGCCCCCATGGCTTGTGTTCTATCAAATCTAGGTAGAATTCAAGTCAAGCATTCTAATGGAAAAATCTATCAAGTAGCAATTAGAGAAAAAGGGATGGCCCAAGAGGAATATGACCAATTTTGGGAGGTATTAGTAGGAAATCAAACATATAGGTGGAATGATTTGCTCTAAATTTTTTTTTGAAAAGATTTATGACATAGACGCTGGTTCTAATTTTGATCGGATATCTAACTATGATTTTGACAAAGATTTTGAACAAGTTTCTTATTCACCCCCTCGAGTAGTTAAAAAAAAAATGGAAAGGAAAATGAAATACCACAAGGAGCTACAACCCTCCTCATCTACCAACATGCTAACAAGTTCAAAATGGACCTAACAACCCATAAGGAAGGATTTGGTAGGTGAGGAACTCAAGGTTTTTTGGAGTTGGTGGTGAAAGGATCTATAGAAACAAGTGATCCATCCATGAAAATGGGGAACCAAGAATTAGGCAAACAAGGAATTTTGGAAAAGGATGACGAGGAAGTAACTTTTGTCCCTTAGATTTCTAGCTCACATGGTTCAAGTAAGTTTTTCACTTGCTATTGTTTCCTCTACAGCCTCATTCATGTCTCTAGGTCTTCCATCCCAGGCACAAAATATTCTACTAGTGAATGTTGACCTACTTATTTTGGATACACCTGCACTTTAAATACTAGTGAGCCTCCTTTGGAAGTCCCACATGTAGAAAATGAGTCATTAACTATATCAATGGTTGACATTTTGATTACTATTTCTGAGTCTTAGGTTTCAGCCTTGGACAAACCCATGCTATAGGTTTCATCACCATTTTTGAATTCCAAGCATATGCCTTTGTTCTTGACCATTTCTCCCCTTACCTTGATAAGCACTCCAAAATCCACATGGTATATACATGACATTCTACCTTTCTTTCCAATAGATTTTCCATTAGTCTCTTCGTAGGTCTAAGTTGCCAAAAATACATCTTTTACCATCCATTATGGCTTCCTTCCTAGTGTCCCTATCATTGCGTAGAGTATTGAATCACCTCAAAACCTCTATAATCAAATGGATTTGTTCAAGAAGGCTCATAGAGAGAGAAAAAAAGAAATTCTAGAAAAAGTTGCATTGGCTCTGGTCACCTCAAGGTTACAATCATGTTTTGATGAAGAAAAAAATTCTCTGATGATTTTGGATGTGAAGCCTCTGGTCTCCAAGGTGAGAGGGGAAAGGTAATATGAGAATTATGAGATTCAAATTGTAGGCCTAAATCTGAGTGAAGCGCTTCCCCACGACAAGGTAGGCCTCATTAAGGCCACATAGAAGGTAGTATACACCGACTATTTGAAGTTGGAGAAATAGTTGAAAAAGTGAGAAGTAGAACTAGTAGATGTGAAGGCCACAATTTATAGGCACCAAGTGGAGACCAAAGTAAAAGATATAGAGATTACCCACCTAAGGAAAGCATAGAATAAAAAAACTCAAATGACTATGTTGCTTGAGACTATTCAAATAGATAAGGATTGTCTCTTAGTTGAAGTAGAAAGGATGTCACTTGAGGTCTAGAATGAATGCAAAGTGGGAGAAGATTTAAAAACCCGAATGCAAGAAGCTACAGAAGAGTGGAAACAAAAGAAAAAGGAGTTTGCTGATGTATCAAGCCAACATAATTAAAAATGTGAGGGATTGCAAAAGGAGCTATAGGAGATGTAAAAGAAATGGTTTAAAGCTTTGGACCAAATGAAGTAGTTTTGTGAGTAGTTCAAGAAAGAGAAGAATGAGATATAAGGAGAACTGGCTAGCACCCAATCCCAAATTATGGATGAAAGAAACACCAAGGATACCACAAAGAAACAATTTAAAGATAGATTGACAGAGTTACAATAGGTAAAAAATGATATATCCATTGTTTCAAGTCTCTAGGAGTAGGTCTAGAGGGATCTCCAACATCAGGAAAGCCAATTCCAAGAGGCAATTTGAAGGGACCAAATGGAAATTAACATAGAGAAAAAAAATTTGGAGTCCAGTCTAAAGGCCAACAACAAGGAGGTGGAACAATTGAATTCTAAACTTTTGGGCACCCTTAAAAAAATTGATCAATTGAAGGACATAAAAGACTAAAAAGTCATAGTTTCAACAAGCACTAGCCATGGCACGAAGGGCCAAATTTCTCCTTGTACTACATAAATTATTTTCTTCATATTGGGAAAAGATCAAAGTTGCAATGAAATCCTTAAAGCTAGGTTTGAGTTTCATGGTTGATGCACAAGAGATTAATGCAAAGTTTGGTTTGGTAGTCGACTAGATTCTACATATAGTTACTCCTCGTTCCATAGAGTCAATATATTTAATAGTCAAAATTTATAACGTTACTGAAGAAATTATGGAAGACATTGGGATTCCAGATCGAAGAGTAGCTATCAGGAAGGAAAATGAATTCATTGTTTACAATTGGACTGCACAAAGGAGCAAGAAATTCCAAATTGCATTGATCTACAAAATTAATAGAATAAAAGTGGATTTCAAAGGTTTAATTAAGTTTGGATTTCCTTCTCCATTCCTACCTGATGGAGTAGTATTAACTAAGGAACAAATTAGGAAAGAATTAGAGGACATGTAGCAAGATCAATCAACACTCCAAAAATTGAGTCTACCACCCACTATAGAAGAAATTGAAGAGATATTCCTTCCCCTAGCTTGGCTCTACTTACACATTGGAGCAGTTGATGTAGAATATGGGTGGAGGTTGTCTAATCAAACATAAGTCAATCAACCTTAACCAAATTTTCCACTCTGAGAAAACTAACTTGGTGTTTGTTCACAAATTCATCAATCTTGCTTGTAGCACATCAAACAATGAAATTTGAGCATATATTTTATGTTGTTATATGGAGCCTAATTAGACTCAAAGGTTAATTTTTCCCCACTTTTATCAGTGCAATTTCCCCCTAAATGATTTAATGGGGGTTTGGGGGTAGCACCCCTAAGACAGGGTCAAGGGGCAGCACCCCTTGTGGGGTCTAGGGGTAGCACCCCTGGCACACTCCCTATTGTAATACAAAGCATGGTCGAGGATTAGCATCCCTTAAACCTCTCCCATTTTTTATTATTTTATAAAGGCATTGAGAGTTAATTTTTCTATTGGCCGACATAAAAAACCCTATTTTGTAACCAACATAAGTATTGATAAAAGGCTAAGGCTTAGGGTTTCCATTGATATTGTATTGTATCATTTGCAATGATATTGAGTTGTAAGGATTACTGGTTGTAATAAGTTATAGTTATTGGATAATAATATTGGACTATCTGTTGGTTGATGTAGCCTAAGTTTGGGTGAACCATGTTAAATATTATCTCTCATTGTTATTATTTCTATGTTTTTCATCCCTCTGTTTAATATTTATTTGCATTTAATCTATATTTTCTACATACAATTCCTAACAAGTGGTATTAGAGCAGGTTGTGTTTGATTATCATCTACAAGAAACTCTCATGTTTGAGTGGGAGTATCATGGGTAAGTGGGAGCAATGGTGGACGAGGGTAAATTGAAGGTAGAAAAATTAAATGGGAAGAACTATCAATTATGGAAGATGTAGATGGAGGATTATCTCCATCAGAAGGATTTATGGAGGTCGTTGGAAGGAATATCCAAGAAATCGACAACAATGAGTGATGAGGAATGAAATCTTCTATATAGAAAGGCACTAGGAGCAATTCATTTATGCCTGGTACAATCAGTGGCATTCAATATTACAACAACTAAGATAACTCAAGAGTTGATAGAAAACTTGGAGAAGTTATATGAAAATCCTTTTGCTTCAAATAAGATATTTCTAATGAAGCATTTATTTAATATGAAAATGATAGAAGGTGGGTCAATTGCTGATCATTTAAATGAGTTTAATATGGTTAATAGTCAATTAACTTTTGTAAATGTAAACTTTGATGAAGAAGTTAGGGCTCTTTTATTTTGTGTTCTTTGCCTAAAAGCTAGAATAGCTTGGTAATGGTTAGCAATTCCATTTCTGGTTTCAATACATTGAAATTTGATGATTTTATTGGTGTTATTTTGAGCAATGAAATTCATAAGAAAAGCTTAGGTTGAACATCCACATCAGGTAGTTTTTTGAATGGAGAAAATAGGGGTAGAAGAAAGGAGAGAGGAAACAATTCTGGAAATCGTGGGAAGTCATGAGGAAAACGAAAGGACAAAAGGTCCCAATCTAGAGAGAAGAAGGATTGTTGGTACTGTGGTAAGCTGGGTCATTTAAAGAAAGATTGTTGGTGTCAGAAAAATAAAGGAGACAAAAAGGAAGGAAGTAAAGAGGCAATTGTGGTAAGTAAATTTTTTTATGAGGATGCTTTGATTCTTTCCCTTGAATATGTTGATGATTCATGGGTTTTAGAGTCAAGGGCCTCATTTCATGCTACACCCCATAGAAGTTATTTTCTTGATTATTATTAAGGGGATTTTAGGGTAGTTTATTTGGGAGATAACAAACCCTATTAGATTGTTGGAAAGGGAAGAATTAAGATTAAGTTGTAGAATAGGAATCATTGGCTACTATAAGAGGTAAGGCATGTTCCAAGGATGATTAGAAATTTAATATCAGTAGGGTAGCTAGGTGATGAAGGTTGCATAATTACTTTTAATGATAAAAATTGGAAGGTTTTAAAAGGTGCCTTAGTAGTAGTAAAAGGTGTTAAAGTAGGCACCTTATATATTTGTATAGGTCATATTGTTCCCTCTACTTTAGTTGTTGCAGAGAAAACACATACAAGTTCAAGAAAAATTGTTGTAGGTTCACAGAAAGAGACTAAAACAGTTGTTGCAAGTTCTGAGACAACACTGTGGCATAACAGACTTGGGCATATGAGTGAAAAAGGTATGAAGATACTTCATTCTAAGAAACTTTTACTGGGTCTGAAATACATTAATATGCATTTCTGTGAAAATTGTGTGTGTATGGAAAACAAAAGAGAGTTAGTTTTTTTAAGTATGGGAAAAGATAAAAAGTTGGAACTTGTGCATACAGATGTATGTGGACTAGTTCAGGCATCTTCTCTTGGTGGCTCTCAATATTATGTTACATTCATAGATGATGTAGCTAAGAAGGTTTGGATTTATTTCCTTAAGTAGAAATCTGTTGTATTTGAAAAATTTAAGAAATGGAGAAGCTTGGTTGAAAATGAGGCAGGTAAAAGATTAAAATGTCTCAGATGTGATAATGGTAGTGAGTATTACAACAAATAATTTGAGGATTATTGTTCCTTTAATGGAATTTGTAGGAAGAAAATGGAGTGGCTGAGCGTATGAATAGGACAATAACGAAGCCTGTAAGGAGCATGAGATTGTATGTTGGGATTCCTTTAAACATGTGGGTAGAGGCTGTCAATAATACTATATATTTAATTAATAGAGGTCCTTTAGTTCCCTTGGGTTGTGGTATTCCATAGGAAGCATGGACAGGTATGAAGGTGAGTTATTCTTTTCTTAAAACCTTCGAATGTGAAGCATTTGCACATGTAGATTCTAAAAATAGAACCAAGCTGGATGCAAAATCAAAAAAGTATATCTTCATTGGATATGGCATTGATGAATTTGGGTATAGGCTTTGGGATGTTGAAAATCTAAAAATTTTGAGAAGCAGGGATGTTCTATTCAATGAGAAGGTGTTGTACAAAGATCAGTTGTAGCAGCATGAGAAGAAAGAAAAGGATTTTGTGGTGCTGGATGATACTCCATAAATTAATGTTCCAATGATTCCTCATGCTCTACAACAACAACAAGAAATACCAAAAACTCCAATAAATGTTAGACAGTCAATACGACTAAGTAGACCTCTTGAAAGGTTTTCTCTCTCTTTTTATTCTATTTTATTAACAAATGTTGGTGAATCTAAAGGGTATGATGAAGCTATGCAGGTGGATACAAAGGTTTTGTGAGAGGATACAATGGAAGAAGAAATGGACTCCTTGCTAAAAAATTAGCCTTGAGAATTATGCAAGTTTCCTACAGGTAAAAAGGATTTACCAAACAAATGGGTTTATAGGCTGAAAGAGGAAGATGGAGGTAAGAAAAAATTTAAAGCTAGGTTAGTTGTAAAAGTATTTGCACAAAAAAAGGGCATTGATTTTGCTGAGATTTTTTCTGTGGTTGTTAAGATAACTTCTATTCGAACTATTTTAAGTATTGTGGTTATTGAAGATTTGCATTTGGAATAGCTAGATGTGAAAATTACCTTTCTCCATGGTGATTTGGAGGAGGATATATATATGGAACAGCCCCAAGGATTTGAGGTCAAAGGCAAGGAGAAACTAGTGCGTAGATTGAAGAAGAGTTTATATTGCTTGAAATAAGCACCTCGACAATGGTACTTGAAATTTGATAGTTTTATGGATGATCAAGGCTATAGCAGGTGTAATTATGACCATTGTGTTTATTTTAAGAGGTTGGATAGTGACAACTACATTATTTTATGTTTATATGTTGATGAAATGCTTTTAGCGGGGTCTAACATGGATCACATAAGTGAGTTAAAACATAATTAGAAAAATCATTTGCTATGAAGGATTTGGGGGTAGAAAAACAAATACTTGGTATGGGAATTTGTAGAGATAGGAAGAACAAAAAATTGACTCTATCTTAGGCTAGTTATGTTGAAAAGGTGTTGTAGAGATTCCACATAGAGAATGCAAAAGTTTTCAGCACACCTTTACCTAGTCATTTGAAATTCACTAAGGAGATGTGTCCAAAGACACAAGAGGGGGAAGAAAAAATGTCCAAGGTACCATATGCTTCAACTATAGGAAGTTTAATGTATGCCATAGTATGCACAAGATTGGATATTGCACATGTTGTTGGAGTCGTAAGCAGGTATATGAGTAATCCCAGGTTGGAGCATTAGAATGCAGTAAAATGGGTTCTCAGGTATTTGAGAGGTACATCCAATAAACATTTATGTTTTGGGGGCTCTAATACTAATTTACTGGGTTATGTAGACTTAGATCTGGCAGGGGATATTGATACTAGGTGGAGTACTACAGGTTATGTCTTTACTGTATGTGGGACAACAGTAAGTTGGATCTCATAGTTTCAAAAGGTGGTTGCTTTATCCACCACAGAGGAAAAGTATGTAGCTGCAATAGAGGCAAGCAAGGAGATGATATGGCTGCAATATTTCATGGAGGAATTGGGAAAATGGTAGGCCAATAGTTATTTGTTTATAGACAACTAGAGTGCCATATATCTTGCAAAGAATTCTACCTTGCATTCAAAGACCAAACACATATAGTTGAGGTATCACTTAATTCAGTCAATGTTGGATGATGGATAGTTAAGGCTGGAAAAGATATATACAGATGATAATCTAGCTGATATGTTTACAAAGGTAGTGCCAAGGGAGAAGTTGAGCTCCTCTTCAACTAAGGTTGGTCTTCAAGACTGAAAATAATAAAATCAAAATATAGGGCCCAAGGTGCTTATTTCTAGTGGGAGCTAAAGGATTAGCAGTGTTATGATCAGTATCCAAGTGGGAGATGATATGGGGTGGAGTTTGATCAGTCTGCAAGTGGGAGATTGTTGTTATATGGAGCTTAATCAAACTTGGAGGTTAAATTTTCCCCACTTTTATCGGCGCAGTTTCTCCCAAAATTATTTAACAGGGGTTTGGGGGAAGTGCCCCCATGATAGTGTCAAGGGGCAGTGCTCCTTGTGGGGTCTGATGGCAATTCCCCTAGTGCACTCCCTGTCGCGATATAGGGCAGAGTTGAGGAGTAGCACCCTCACGAGAGCTCGGCGGTAGCACCTTAGAAACCTCTCACAATTTTTATTATTTTATAAAGGCATCGAGAGTTCATTTTTCTATTGGCCAACATAAAAAAACCTATTTTGTAACTGACATAAGTCTTGATAAAAGGCTATGGGTTAGGGTTTTCATTGATATTGTATTGTAGCATTTGAAGTGGTATTGAGTTGCAAGGATTACTAGTTGTGATCAGTTCTATTTACTAGATAATAATATTGGACTCTCTGTTGGTGGACGTAGCCCAAGTTTTGGAGAACCGCATTAAATATTGTCTCTTGCCATTATTATTTCTATGTTTTTCATTCCTCTATTTAATCTTTATTTGCATTTAATTGATATTTTCTACATGCAATTCATAAAAAGTGGTATTAGAGTGGGTTGTTCGATTATCATCTGCAGGAGAGTCTCACAGTTGAGTGGGAGTCTCATGGTTAAGTGGGAGCAATGGTGGATGAGGGTAAATTGAAGGTGGATAAATTCAATGGGTAGAACTATTAGTTATAGAAGATGTAGATGGAGGATTATCTCTATCAAAAGGATTTATGGAGGCTTTTGGAAGAAATATCCAAGAAGTTGACAACAATGAGTGATGAGGAATGGAATCTTCTGGATAGAAAGGAATTGGGAGCCATTTGTTATGCCTAGCACAATCAGTGGCATTCAATATTACAACAACAAAGAAAACTCAAGAGTTGATGGAAACCCTAGCGAAGTTATATGAAGAGTCTTCCACTTCAAATAAGGTATTTCTTATGAAGCATTTATTTAAAATGAAAATGGTAGAAGGTGGGTTAGTTGTTGATCACATAAATGAGTTTAATATGGTTACCAGTCAATTAACTTCTACAAATTTAAACTTTGATGAAGAAGGTAGGGCTCTTTTAATTCTGTGTTATTTTCCTGAAAGTTGGAATAGCTTGGTAATGGATATTAGCAATTCTATTTCTTGTTCGAATACATTGAAATTTGATGATGTTTTTGGTGTTATTTTTAGCAAGGAAATTTGTAGGAAAAGCTTAGGTGAAACATCCACATCAGGCAGTGTTTTGAATGCAAAAAGCCGGGGCAAAACAACAGAGAGAGGAAACAATTCTGGAAGTCATGGGAAGTCACAAGGAAAATGAAAGGACTAAAGGTCCCAATCTAGAGACAAGAAGGATTGCTGGTACTGTGGTAAGTCGAGTCATCTAAAGAAAGATTGCTAATCTTAGAAAAATAAAGGAGACAAAAAGGAAGGAAGTAAAGAGGCAACTATGGTAGGTAACAAATATGATGAGGATGCTTTGATTCTTTCCCTTGATAATATTTATGATTCATGAGTTTTAGATTCAAGGGCCTCATTTCATGCTACACCCCATAGAAGTTATTTTCTTGATTATGTCCAAGGGGATTTTGGGCTGGTTTATTTGGGAGATAACAAACCCTATGAGATTGTTAGAAAGGGAAGAATTAAGATTAAGTTGTAGAATGGGAATCATTGGCTACTACAAGAGGTAAGGCACATTCCAAGGTTAAGTAGAAATTTAATATCAGCAGGGAAGCTAGGTGATGAAGGTTGCACAGTTACTTTTAATGATAAAAATTGGAAGGTTTTAAAATGTGCCTTAGTAGTAGCAAATGGTGTGAAAGTAGGAAACTTATATCTTCGTATAGGTCATACTATTCCTTCTAATTTAGTTGTTGCAAAGAAAACACAAACAGGTTCAAGAACAGTTGTTGCAGGTTCGCAAGAAGAGACTAAAACAGTTGTTGTAGGTTTTGAGACAACACTGTGGCATAACAGACTTGGGAATATGAGTGAAAAAGGTATGAAGGTAGTTCATTCTAAGAAAGTTTTACTAGGTTTGAAATGCATTAGCATGGATTTTTGTGAAATTTGTGGGTATGGAAAACAAAAGAGAGTTAGTCTTTTCAAGGATGGGAAGCAAAAGAAAGATGAAAAGTTGGAGCTTGTGCATACAGATGTATGGGGACTGGCTCAAGTATCTTCTCTCAGTGGCTCTCAGTATTATGTTACATTTATAGATAATGCAACTAGGAAGGTTTGGATTTATTTCCTTAAGAAGAAATATGATGTATTTGAAACATTTAAGAAATGGAGAAGCTTGGTTGTTAATGAGATGGGTAAAAGAATAAAATGTCTCACATTTGATAATGGTGGTGAGTATTGTAGCAAGGAATTTGAGGATTATTGTTCCTTTAATGGAATTCATAGGTAGAAAATGGTTCCAGGGACTCCACAAGAAAATGGAGTGGTTGAGCACATGAATAGGACAATAATGGAGCATGTAAGGAGCATGAGATTGCATGTTGGGATGCCTTTAAACATGTGGGTAGTGGCTATCAATACCACTATATATTTAATTAATAGAGGTCCTTTAGTTTCCTTGGGCTGTGGTATTCCAGAGGAAGCATGGACATGTAAGAAGGTGAGTTATTCTTTTCTCAAAACCTTCAGATGTGAAGCATTTGCACATGTAGATTTTGAAAATAAAACCAAGCTGGATGCAAAATCAAAAAAAGTGTATCTTCGTTGGATATGTCATTGATGAATTTGGGTATAGGCTTTCGGATGTTGAAAATATGAAATTTTTGAGAAGCAAGGATGTTGTAGTCAATGAGGTTTTGTACAAAGATTAGTTGTAGCAACATGTTTAGAAAGAAAAGGATTTTGTGGTGTTGGATGATACTCTAGATAGTAATGTTCCAGTGGTTCCTCATGCACCACAACAACAACAAGAAATATCACAAACTCCAATGAATGTTAGATAATCAACATGACTAAGTAGACCTCTTGAAAGGTTTTCTCCCTCTTTGTATTCTATTTTTTTAATAGATGCTGGTGAACTTAAGGGTTTGATGAAGCTATGCAGGTGGATACAAAGGTTCAGTGGGAGCATGCAATGGAAGAAGAAATGGAACCCTTGCTGAAAAATCAAACTTGGGAATTATGCAAGTTGCCTACAGGTAAAAAGGCTTTACCAAACAAATGGGTTTATAGGCTAAAAGAGGAAGATGGAGGTAGGAAAATATTTAAATCCAACTTAGTTGTAAAAGGATTTGCTCAAAAAAAGGGCATTGATTTTGCTGAGATTTTTTCTCCAGTTGTTAAGATTACTTCTATTCGTATTGTTTTAAGTATTGTGGCTGTTATCGAACCTGTCATTGTCATTACTGAACTGGGCCTGACACACTTCAAAATCACCTAAGTCCAAAATTTTTTTGGGCCATTGCATATGAATTTCCCTCACCTGAATGTCGTTTCTTAACAGCTGACCTCTCATGTCACCCCACCATGCAGACCCCACATATGCCTTTTCCTAGAATGAAACCTTAAGGTTGTGGGTGAACTCTTAAGTCAAAGCTCACTAGTGGGTCCACCCTCACGAGCTACCACTTGGAGGAGGCCATCACCTCAACATTTTTTCATAATGATGATACTTTGTTGCCTCCCCATTTCAATGACCCACAACTCCCCAACACCATAGTTAGAGTACCATTTACCTATCATGGGATGCCCCATTGAGGGAGCCATTCATCATCTCACCGTTGCAAAATGAAATTCATACACAAAATACCCACATGATTCACCCACATTCACTTATCCCTTATGGACTTTCATGACACCATGACCGCTACTTGCTCAGTCATTCCTGGATTTCATTCTTAGCGGTACCTTCGAATCGGTTCTTTGCATTGGAACTCATAAGATTTTTTTTTGTTATGGGGGCTGCAGGCTATCTCATAGTTCATAAGGTTCCTCCCTAGTGACTTTTCCATAACCAACATGCTTAGTTCTAACTTCAGTGTCATTCTATCCATGCATAATATTAGGGAAATCATGGAATTCTAAGCTAATGTTGGTTATTGGCAAATGTCAGTGCCAAAGCTTTTCACTTTGCAAATGATGAATTTCAAAGACTAGCACTAATGACAATAATTTATGAAAAAGCCTCAATGTGGGCCTCCACCTACTTTCCATTCTCTTAATGGTGCTCCTTGGATGCCTTCCTGCACACCTACCTCCAAGGAATTCATATTTTTAGAGCCCGCCATTATCTCCATCATGTGTTATGAGGAATGGCTTCTCATCATGTGGGTGCCACCACCTCTAAGGTCATTCCTTATGACATAGCCAAATGGATCTCCCATAACATGCCCCTACACACCCGAGCTCTTTCAAACTTTTGTGTCTTCTTTTCTATAGGCTATGCAATTCGGTGTCAAGTGGAGATTTTAAGATTTTGATGTATTTCCTGAGCTCGTCATGTTCTACCTATAGGCTAAAAGTATTCATCAATGTGTGTTATATTGGTGCATGCAGGCATGGTCTTTCTTTCTCTAATAGACCAAATTCACTCATGATTAGCGAGTAAGGTTGATGTAGGATGTGGCGATTTCTTATGGGTTGGGTGTTTCTCAGTACAAAATAAAAACTGAAGGAGAATTGGCTAGTATTACGAGGTTGTAGAGACTTTCTCCTCCTCTATGTTGCATCGCATGAAATTCTCTGCCTTCTTCATACCTAATTAACATGAATAAGTACTTGATGCCCTAATTCAATGCATCGGTTAAACTCCTCCTAGCCTTTGTAGAATTGGTTAGTCATGCTTCATTTACAAATCTCACAATAGGTTTGGTGGACTCGAAGGGATCTTAGTACATCGGTTTTTCTAACCATTTCCATCCCAAATCCCTTAGAACAAGAATGGTTTGGCCATGTCGGTGTTGTGGGATGAGCGGGTGTCTTAATACAACCCGCCTGTGTGTATGCAATGTTGATGTCGAATGTGTCCCAACTTATTTATTCTTCATAGTATTCAAGCAATAAATGAAATTGGTGAGTCGAATGTTGAGTGCATGGTGAAATTTGTTGCAATCAGATTACACTTCATACACCAGTCAAATGAACAACCATCTTCACGCTCAGCAAGCTTATCGTATTTGTGGCGACAATATTCAATCGAACACTTTGGTATAGTTGCTTCCCCACTTTGGTTTGTCATCATATCACTTCACGAATCTTGTGTTGGTCGACTCTTTGGTGTGGGTGATTACCCATTAGAAGTATAAATGACACAAATCCATCAACTTTGAGGGGCTACTACTTATAATTTATCAAATATTGTTGTAACAACAAGGTTTGTGAGCTCCGTTGTCTTGGGCACTGGAGTTTATCTTGACTTTGGCGATCAACTTGTGGGTTCTCACCATTCTAGCACCTTCCTTCTATTGCATGCCTCGATGAAATCCCCACCTGAATCCTCTACATGGGATCCTCGACTGTGGGTTTTAGCTATGGGTGTGTTGTGGGCATCATCTGTTGATCCCTCTGTGTAAGGAAATGTTGAAGAATAGTGTATAGTTTCATTCTCTCTGCATAATAGGTCAACAATATCAAAAATGGTTTATAAGGTGAAGTGAATGAGCTCAATCATGAAGAAGAAGAGGAGGAAATATGGATATGGTCTTGTAGTACATTAGTGTTTTGGGACCATGACAGGAGGTCAAGTGAAAACAAAATCTGCCTAAGCAGGTGCTACCATGCAGGCAACCACTATCAAAATGCTATTTATTTTACAGTGTTCTCCTCCTATCACCTCACATCCTCGCCTTTGCAAATGGCGTTTGAATTTGATATTCCCACAAACTTATAGGAAGATGATAGTTCAATTTAGTGGCACCCACAACACATGAATGCTTGAAGAAATTCCAAGGTAAATAGGGGTGGCGGTGATTTGAAGTGATATACGCTCTTCACAAATTTCAAGGAATGAGAATAACAATAGAGTGATATCCTTGCATTTTGTTTAGGTTGAAATGAGAGTTGCAGGCCCTTCCTCTTTGTATTTTATTTAACATATGCAGGTCTATAGGTTTATAAGTCATATGCAGGTTGAGTCGACATCTACTATAATGTATGACAAACATAGAGAGAGGGGAGGGAAAATAAAGACTTAATACTACTAGGATACCTTTATGTTAAATACTAAACGAGTATGTGCATAGCGAGTTTCATCAGCCATGGCCTTTAGGTCTTGAACAAAATACAATTATATGCGGAGGAGTTGGGATGACTCAAGCAAAGGTAGTAACAAATAAATGGAGGTGATTAACATGAGGAAAGCTAGCAAGTCTTGGAAAGAGTGGGAACTAGCATATTTCAATTTGATTAAAGAGATGCGATGAGCCAATGTAGCAATCCATTATGATTGAACATCTATTTAAACTTGCAAGATACTTAAAGTCTCAGAAAAGTACCAAGTTGGGTATGTTCCTCCTTATGTAGGAAATTGGGTGTAGGGGCACATTAGGAGTAGGATATAGCAAAAAAGGATTTCTTAATGCACCCACTCGCATGATTCCTCCTACATTGCATTGCCATTAGTGGACACTCACATTCATTCTTCTGTGTGCACTCTTGAGGGCAGTGTTGTGCCTCCTCCACTAGCATCAAATGAAGGGAAGACCATTTTGGCCATAAAAGTATCATACAACATTAGCCTCCCTTTCATTCAAAATGGAAACCAATGTTGTAGAGACTATCATTCCTTGATTCATCTACTAATGGCATTCTAATAGCAGCTTTCCCCACCCCTTCACCCTCAGCACACTGAATGAAATCTTTCATGCGAACTCCAATTCTCCTTACACCATTCTGGTGGCTCATTCCTACACAACATGCATACATCTCATTCCCACAAAGGACCAATCAATGTTATCAGTACTAGTTATTTGTATCATGAGGAACGAGGGATGGGGTTGGCATTTAAAAAAATCCCTTAGCATATTACCCATGCTATACATTTTAAATATTTCAAACACAGTATGATTCGCTAGAAGGAATGCATATGGTTATCATGGGTGATGGGAAGTTTCCAATTTGATAGCATCCCCATCCTCATTTTGATCATCTAAATAATTGCTATAAAAGGCATTATACTGTCAGCTATGATGGAAAGTATGCTTCATGATGTTGTCTAATGACTTCTCCACATCACCTCTCCACTAGAACCATAAAGCATGCCCAGGTCCACAAGACCGTTATAATTATGAAAGATGCTTAAGAAAGACATTTTAGAGGCATTGAATGGTTGGGAAACTATTGATTTATTTCATGGGCCACGCTGAGTTGGGAACCTAGGTGTATTCTATTCCCCTCCGAATAGAAAAAATGTGAAAATTTGACATATTGTGAATCACCAAGACGGTCAAAAATTATGAGGCCTTTCTAGATATTGTCCATGCAACTTCGATGGCGAAAGGGGAGGGATCATTAATCATTTTAGTGTGGATGATGAGTTCCTTAATAAAATTACATAATGGATTCAAGAAAAGGAGTTAGGACATGAGAGGACCACTTCTTTGAATATACAAGATGTTTGGAGTTTAAGGAGCACTAACATTGCCCTTAGGCTGAGTTGGTCTAGATTGTGGTTATGGGAAGTGTCAAAGTATTTTCATATTGAGACCCTTGTTTATCATTATGATATTTTGAGCATGATTTTCTCATACTATCAACATATCCATGGTTAATATTTGATCTCAATAGTAATCTTCTAAATGACGTCCATTCTTTGTACATGTTACTCTATGAAATGAGGTCCAAGAGATAAAAGGTATCATTGCAAAAAGGACGATCATCAAGGAGCTCAGATGGAGCCGTTCCCAAAGGAAGGACAAATTTTAAGTATTCATACATGCAATTGTGCCAGTCATGCAAGAGGATGTTTTCACACAAGGTGCCTCTAGATTTGCATCCAAAGAGGGAGGTGCTTCAAACCAAATATGCTCAAGTCACAAATAGTATGCCAAAGAAAGACTAATAAACAAATGGTTGCATGATAAAGGAGATCGGTACCAAGAAGTTAGAACGTTGTCTACCAATATTAGAAATGGGAAGGAACTATTTTACTTTCCACCAAATGATCATGATTTGTAAGGAGTTATCCATCTAGATCAGGAACAACACACATGCTTCTCAAAAGTGTCGATCTACAAAAGGAATGCACTTAATTGGCTCCTAAAATGCTACGAACACATCAAAAAAAGGGAAGCCTTTAACAGTTTTAGCCACAACCTAGAAAATAGCTAGATGACAGAATAGGCTACAAGACAAAATAGAGAAGAGGAAAAAAATAGCCTATTTTAAATTGTGAAATATTTAGGGTAGGTGAAACCCTATCTTGTATTGAATCTAAGCTACACATTGTAATAAAATCCTAGCCATTCATTTGGGCTTTGGAAAACTATAAATAAGGGGATTGCTCCTCATTTGTAAGTGTTGGAGAACTAGTGTAAGGGGAATTTTGGAGTAATAGAGAGAAGCATTGCATGAATTTAGGTGTTTCTTTTGACTTTGTTCATTATGCATGCATGGTTCAACTTCCATGTTAGTTTTAGCTTTTAGTTCCTTGAATGGATTTGATAATGGTGTTAGCTGTTACAGTATTTTATGCACTTCTAGCTCATGATTTTTGTGATTTTTTGATGATTAATCACTTTGTAAATCTATTCTAAGCTAACTTGCTGCAACTTAGTTCAATTGTATTTTCATGAGATGAATTCACAATCTAAAAATTAGAAGAACTTAGAAGATTGCACTAATTTTGTGTAGTTGTAGATTTTTCTTGGTCAAGAAAAATCTAGTTTTAGGAAGTTTATCTACTATAGCATTCTCCACTATTACTGTTCATTCATAGCTTAGATTTAGAACAACCCTCTCAACCCTTTCCTATTTTGAGCTATTTCTTTTAGTCCTTTGTTAGAGCAGGATTCCAAGCATCACAATAATGCTAAATTTGATGAACATGCTTGATCTTTTGAGTGAGAAGCCACCATTCATTCATTTCTAGCACTTTGAAACTCCATTTGCAGACCTAACTTCCCATGCTTTGTAAACCATAAAGGTCACCCTATGATTACCATAAAATAACATCAACCAACTGAGCTATTCCAAGCACTGTCATGACCTAACACCTGAGAGACCTTGGCGTATTGATCTGGAATTTGTTTGTAGATTTATACCTTTCAAGAGAGGTAGCATACTTGTGTGTTTCCTATGATGAGGAGATGCAAAAACACCCATCATCAAAATTGGCACTAGAAGGAGGGTTGAAAAAATATATTGCTCCATTCATTCCATTCCCTTGTCCTCCTAGCACCCATCAACAAAATTGGCACTAGAAGGAGGGTTGAATAGAGATATTGCACTATTCATTCCATGCCCTTCTCCTCCTAGCACCTATCAACAAAACTAGTGCTAGAAGGAGGGATGAACAAAGATATTGATCCATTCATTCCATTGCCTTCTCCTCCTAGCACTTATCAACATAACTTGTACTAGAAGGAGGGTTGAACAAATATATTGCTCCATTCATTCCATGCCCTTCTCCTCCTAGCACTCATCAACAAAACTGGTGCTAGAAGGAGGGCCTGGCTGAGCTCAAGGTTGCAGAGTTGAAATTTGGAAGTTGAAAAACACATTCAAGTAAAATATGATATAGGGAGATCTCATTACATGCTAGAAATTTAAAATTAGAAATTTGAAGACTAGCAAGAACTCAGTTGAAATGGAGCAACATTTGCAAATCAACATCACTCAACTGCATGAAGATCTAAATAGGAGGTTGAAGAGGCCATTACAACACTTTACATCAAGAGATAGATATAGAATCCATGTCACTCACAGACACAATGAATTGGAATGTTTGACATTCTTGGACAGAATTGAGATGGTTCTCCATGGAGAGATTACCTTTTGGGAAATATACCAACCCTTGGCTCCACCAAACCCAGAAGAAGAAATGATTAACATGGAAGTAAAGGCCTTCCAATAGCTAATCTAAGAGTACTTGAGAAGCAAGGATGGACTAATATTGGAGGTGGTACTCATGTCTAGTTGGTGCAGGTTCCATAATACCCCTCACTCGGAACTTACTTGTCCATCCTATGCAAGCATCATCACTCAAGTCAAGCATTGTTTAGGCAAGTTAGAGCAACCAACTCTCAAAGAAGAGGAGTCATCCACTAAGGCAGAAGAGCCATAAAAAATTGGAGGACAACACATTGAAGCTAAACCAAAAATTTTTACACAAGTCAATGCTAGGGAAGTAGACACTAATGCTAAAAATCAAAAGGAAGGGGTGGATTTACTTGGGAAAACAAGGAGCTTTGATGAAAACTCAGTTAAAAGGGAATTAGAAAGCCTTCCCTCCATTAGTAAAGAGCATTCCTCCACTTAAGAAGAGAAACCATTGGAATTTTAAGATGAATTAATAGAATTTGTGGCAACATATGCTGGGACAACCAACACGAATGCTGAAAGTCAAGACTAAAAAGAGGCTGACAACCTTGGAGCAACAAGAAATGATGATGAAAGCATAAGTGAAATAAGATTAGAGGACCTTTCCTTCATGAATGAAAATGATCAAGCATCTAAAAGTGAGGATTTGGAGGAATAAGAACAACCACATGACTTAGTTTTCTACCATCAAACTTCCTTCCCAACTGCTATTGAAGGACCAGTGGTGGAGAGATACAACAAACTCCTGTCAAGACTCATAGAGGATTGGTTAGAATTAAGATACCAAGTGGATTTGGAGTTGCTGCTTCTACCGAATTGGTGTAGGATCCATGATTTGGTGCACTCAAAGTTCATGTTGGAGCCATGCCAAGAGGCCATCAGACAAATTAAAGAACAAGTGAAGTAACCAAGTGCACCACTCCCTATAGTTGTCTCAAGGACTGAGTCAAGGGTTCAAGAACATGAACCCAATGGAAACATAGTTGAGTGCATCTCGCATGAGGATGTTGGGAAAGCAATGGAAGAAGGAAAATAACATAATCTTGAGCTTTCAAATGATGAAGTGGAATGAATGGGAATGTTGTCCAACGGACATCAAGAACCTTTCCCTCTTGAAGAGAATTTATATGCTGTAGATGATAGGATTTATGGAGAATCCTTGGAGGGAAATCACAAGGTAAATCTTGGCCCTTTTGATGAGGTACCCTCCATTGATGACTTCTTTCCATCGGGAACTATACTCTGAGGGTATTCCAACACTGAGGAAGAGTACATTTCAGAAGATGGCAGTGATGAAGATATACTACCTAAACCTTTGGATGGCAAAGCATTAGAACTCCCAAACTAGAAGAGGAACCCCTTCTCCATCTATAGTGATAGTGCACAAGAGGAAACAAGTAAATGTCTTGATGAGCTACATGAACTATGAAGAGAAGAAGAACAAGACAAGGATGTGTTGGAGGCTTCCCACAATGATGATATACCTTTCCAACTACAAGATGCAACTAGGAGTCCTTTCGCCTTGACCAATGCTGATCCTATTTCACATTCAAAGAGCTAAAATAGGAAAAATTTGTCCATGTCATGTTTTTATGACATGGAACATCATAAAATGGAGATCAACACCATGGAAATGAAACGGGACATCTATCAAATGGAACCACAGACTATGAAAAATTAGCAAGATGAAGTGTATCTCATCAAAGAATAGCCAATGGACACTATGGGTCCCATTGATAGCTTGGAAGGGGTGTTTGGTTTTCCATCCTCCCATCCCTATGCAAACCCAAGATCAAGTGAAAGGTTCCTTGAAATTAAAAATTCTGATTTTTCATAGTTTCTACTACCTAATCAATATTGTGACTTGTCGATATGTAATGCAAGAGGGATTTTACACCATACATTGTGCCCACCCAAGGCTGCCAACACAATGACCAACAATACAGTGCTCACTCTCAACTGTCACATGTTGCCACCCACATGGAGACATCTAGGTTCTATCTTTCCTTGCCCCTATGAATACTCACAACTACATTTATAATTTTGATTATGGGAATGAGGGGAGATGAACTTGTTTATGGATTGACCATGGGTTTAATGAACCACCTAAATTGCTGATTTTTCTTGAATACATGATTAAATTTGAATGCTACTATGTTGAGCTTCATTTTTATGAATATAAAGATGAATTTGCATGGCTTAGAACCATAACGATTGCCCTTATGCTTGTACATAGGTCAGTTTTGGGGTAGTATACATTTCCTTATGCATACTCTACTTTCCCAATTTCATTAGGTTAGTTGGTTTTCTTTAGGTTAGCTTGCTTTAGAGTAGTTTCCTGGCTTGCTTTCACTTTCCCGCTTTGGTTAGTGTAGGTGTTTGCTTCCATTTTCTTCTGTTTGCTTCCACTTTATTGCTGCTTTGCGCGAGGTCCCTTTGCCTCTGCTGGGAATGTTTATGTGCACACAACAACCATTTTATTTCCTAGGGTTTGTTCTATGTATTTCTTCAACAAAATTTAATCAAGTTTTCAGAGTGGATGGTGAAGATCTTTTGTTAGTGTCAAGTGACCTGGATGTTTTTTTTTAAGGGGATAAGTCTTTGGTTTAATCTGATTTTGATGTATTCTAAAATATCATATCTCGCGTGCTTTAAGGATCTTGAGGTCATTGTAGGTCCTTTTTGAATTTTGGTTAAGTGAAAAATATAAAATTCAGCTTCAGTTCCACTGTGATTCTAAACCCTGAGCATGAGCTTCACTGCTTGTGGGTTGAAGAGAAAATAATTGAAAAGGAAAATCAAAAGAAAAGAAGCACAAGAAAGAAAAGAAAAACATTGAAAATCAAAAGAAATAAATTCAACTTTTCACGGGGATTTGAGCAACTCTACCAGGTCTATGGATGCTTAGCTAGGAATAGAGCAATGTTTTGGAGAATCATAGTGAAAACCTCTTTAGGGCTATGGACACCTGACTGGAAGTGAGGCAATGTACATGATGCTTTTGAAGTTATAATAATCTGTGTAGCTTAACTTGATGGAGCTTGGGTTCCTATGGTGGCTTAAGGATGAGAATTAATACAATTACACACACTGGGATTTTGATTTACTGAAGGTTAGGTTGACTAGTGGTTTTGATCCTTTGGTCAAGTATTTCGTTTGTTTTCCTTAGTGTGAAGGTCAGAACAAGAGATTTTTTGTTCATGATTCCAGTTTGTCATTGAAATTCTTTGGAGTATTTCCTCAACGATTCACCATTTGTTGTGCATGCTTTGCACACCCACCTCACCAAAGGTAGGGACCCCCTCTTTCCACTCCTGATAGGTCATTTTCACTCCTGACTGGATTTTTTTCTCCCATCTCACTTTGTACACCCCTGCTCTTGAGCTAAAGTTAGTCATGAATCTTAAAATTATTAATTTCCCATTGGCCGAATTCACTTATCTAAGTTTCACTAGGTCATTTTCCCTTGCTCCACCACCCCAGTGTCTGTTGGGCCTCATAGACCCGCATTTATGGGCCTCCTCTTGTCATTCACCAATGTGTTCCATTGTTTGCTTACAGCCCAAGCCCCAACACCTACCTGCATCACAGACCCCACATCTGATTTTTCCACTATGTTCGTTAGGTATCGCGGATCCACAGTTGCGGGTTGTGTCATGCAAGTTTATCCTTCTATTTCATTGCTAGGCAATGGCTAACCCTTGGATTTTTCTTGCATGGTGGGCTTCACATCCAACCCCTCCATCCTTGTTATTTCCATTATCAAATTGGACCTGACACACTTCAAAAGCGCCTAAGTCCAAAATGTTGTGGGCCTTTGTGTATGGCTTGCCCTCACCTAACCACCATTTCTTAATGGTTTAGCTCTCACATCACCCTAACATGCAAACCCCACATATTCCTTTTCCTAGAATGAAACTTTAAGGTTCTAGGTGAACTCTTAAGTCAAAGCTCACCAATAGGTCTGCCCTCGTGGTCTACCACTTGCAGGAGGCCATCACCTCAACAACATTTCATAACGGTGAAGCTTTGTTGCCTCCCTATTTTGAGGACCCATAACCCACAAGCATCATCATTGGAGTACCATTTAAGTGTCATGGGCTCCCCCATGGAAAGAGCCATCCATCATATTGTCATTGTAAAATTGAATTCATATGCAGCATACCCCTGTGATTCACCTACATTCACTTATCCCCTAAAGACTTTCATAACACCATGACTACCACTCGCTTGGTCGTTCTTGAATGTCATTCTTAGCAACACCTTCTAATCAATTCTCTAAATTGGAACTCATAGGCTTTCTTTATTGTGGGGGTTGAAGACTACCTCATTATTCATAATGTTCCTCCCTAGTGACTTTTCTACAACTGACATGCTCACTTCTAACTTTCATGTCATTCTATCCAAGTGTAATATTAGGGATATCATGGAATACTAAGCCAATGTTGGTTATTGGTTAAGTTCAGTGCTAGATATTTTCACTTTACAAATGATGAAATTCAAAGACTCATGCTGATGACAGTCATTTTTGAGAAAGCCACAATATAGGCCTCTACCTACCTCTCTTCATTCTCTTAATGATGCTCCTTGGATTCCTTCACACACACCTACCTCTACAGGACTCGTATTTGTGGAGTTTTCCATTATCTCCACCACATGATATGATCAATAACTTCTCATCATGTGGGTTCCACCACCTCTGAGGCCATTCTTTATGACATAGCCAAATGGCTCTCCCACACTATACCCCCGCACACCTAGGCTCTTTCAAGCTTCCGTGTCTTCTTTTCTATGGGCTACGCAATTTGGTGTCAAGTGGAGCTTTTAAGATTTTGATGTATTGCTTGAGCTTGCCGTGGTTCTACCTATAGGTCAAAAGTATTCATCAATGTGCATTAGATTGATTCCTGCAGGAATGGTCATTCTTTCTCTAACCAACCAAATTCACTCATGATTGGTGAGCAAGGGTGATGTAGGATGCCAAAATTTCTTATGGGCTAGGTGTTTCTCAGTATGAAATAACTACCTAAGGAAAATTGGATTGTATTACAAGGTTGTGGAGACTTGCTCCTCTCTTGTGTTGTATCACATGAAAGTCTCTTCCTTCTTCATACCTAATTAGCATGAATAAGTACTCAATGCATTGGTTAAACTCCTCCTACTCTCTATAGAATTGGTTTGTCGTGCTTCATTTACAAATCTCACAATAGGTTTGCTAACTGCTTCCATTCTAAATCCCTTAGAACAAGAATGGTTTAACCACAACATTGTTGTGGGACAAGTGGGTGTCTTAATACGACCTGCCTATGTGTATGCAGTGTCGATGTCGAATGCATCCCAACTTATTTATTCTTCACAGTCTTCAAGCAATAAACAAAATTGGTGAGTTGAATTTTGAATGCATGGTGAAATTTGTTGCAATTAAATTGCACTTTATACACTATTCGAATGAACAACCACCTTCACAATTGACAGGCTTATTGGATTTTTTTGCAACATATATTCAATTGAATGTTTTGGTATAGCTACTTCCCCACTTTGGTCTGTCATCACATCACTTCATGAAGATTGTGTTGATTGACTCTTTGGCATGGGTGATTACCCATTAGAAGTATAAATGATGCAAATCCATCAACTCTAATGGGATACTGCAAATAATTTATCAAATATTGTTGTAACAATGAGGTTCACATGCTCTATTGTCTTGGGCACCGAAGTTTCTCTTGACTGCGATGAACGACTTGTGGGCTCTCACCATTCTAATTCCTTCCTTCTATTGCATGTGTTAGTAACATTCCCACTTGAATCCTTTGCACGGGATCCTTGACTGCGGGTTTCGGTTGTGGGTGCATCATGGGCATCTACTGTTGATCCCTCCATGTAAGGCGATGTCTAGGAATGATGTATAGTTTCATTCTCTCTACATAATAGCTCAATGATATCAAAAATAGCTGATAAGTTGAAGTGACTAAGCTCGATCATGAATAAGACAAGGAGGAAATATGGATATGGTCCTATAGTAATTCATAGTAGCTAAAGGCATTGGTGTTTTGGGACCATGTTGGGAGGCCATATCAAAATAGAATCCACTTGAGTGGGTGTTTCCATGTGGGAAAAAACTATCAAAGTGTCATTTATTTTATAATGTTCTCCTCATGGCACCCTACATCCTCACCTTTGCAAATGGAATTTGTATTTGATATTCCCGCAAACTTATAGGAAGATGTTAGTTCATTTCAGTGACACCTACAACACATAAATGTTTCAAGAAATTCCAAGGTAATCAGGGATGGTGGTGATTTGAAGTGATATATGCTCTTCAGAGATTCCAAAGAATGAGAATAGCAATAGAGTGATAGCCTCGCATTTTTTTTATGCCAACAAGTGCCAGTGTGATAATGAAATAAGAGTCACGAGCCCTTCCTCTCTATATTTCATTTAACATACACCTCTACAAGTTTAGAAGTCATGGCCTGATGAATCTCAAGTCTAACCATTTGCAAGAAATCCATTTTCTCAGGCTTGAAGGTTCCTCCATACATGGGTTGGGTTGGGGTCTAATCTAATGTGCTATGAACATAGAGAGAGAGAGGAGGGCCTATAGAAACATAATACTACTGGGATAACCTTATGTTAAAGACTAGACCAATATTTGCATAGCGAGTTTCATCAGTCGTGGCCTTCAGGTCTTGAACAAAATATGATTTTATGCAGAGGAGTTGGGACAACTCAAGTGAGAGTAGTAACAAATAAATGGAAGTGATTAACATGAGGAATGCTAGCAAGTTCGGGTAAGAGTGGCAACTAGCATATTTCAATTATTTAAAAGAGATGTGATGAGTCGATGCAACAATCCATTATGATTGAACATCTATTAAAACTTGCAAGATACTTAAAGTCTCGAAAAAGTAACAAGTTGGGTATTGTTCCTCCTTATGTGGGTAATTAGTTGTAGGGGGATGTCGGGAGTAGGCTGTAGCAACAATGAATTTCTTGATGCACCCACTCACATGATTCCTCCTGCATGGCATTGCCATGGTGGGAACTTTCATTCATTCTTTCGTGCACACTCTTGACGGTAGTGTTGTCACTTTCTTCCCTAGCATTAAACCAAGGGAAGACCATTTCAGCCATAAAAGTATCATACAACATTGGCCTCCCTTTCATTCAAAATGGAAACCAATGTTGAAGATCCTTCCATTCCTTGAGCCATCTACTAACAAAATTCTAATGGTATCTTTCTGCACCCCTTCACCTGCAACACACTAGATGAAATCTTTCATGCAAGCTCCAATTCTCCTAGCATCATTCTGGTGGCTCATTCCTACACAATGTGTATACGTATCATTCCCGCAAAGGACCAAATGGTGTTATCAAAACTAGTTGTTTTTCTCATGAGGAATGAAGGATGAGGTTGGAATTTAAAGAAATCCCTTAGCATATAACCCACACTATACATTTTAAATATTTGAAGCAGAGTATGATTCAATAGAAGGAATGCACATGGTTGGCCATGGGTGATGGGCAATTGCCAATGTGATTGCAACCCCATCCTCATTTCAATCATCTAAACAACTACTATAAAAGGAATTATACTATCGGCTATGATGGAAAGTGTGATTCACAATGTCATCTAATGGCTTCTCGACATCACCTCTTTGATAGCACCATAAAGCATTCCTAGGTCCGCAAGACCATTATAATTATGAAAGATGCTTAAGGAAGACATTTTGGAGGCATTTAATGGATAGGAAATTTTTTATTTATTGGATGGGCCATGCCGAGTCAGGAACCAAGGAGTATTATGTTCCCCCTAGGTAGCAATCTTATATAAAATCGGTACATTGTGAATCACCAAGAAGGTTGGTAATTAGGAGGCCCTTCTAGATACTGTCTATGCACCTTTGAAGGTGAAAGGGGAGGGATCATTAATTGTTTCAACATTGATGATGAGTTCCTTAGTAAAATTACATAATAGATTCAACAAAAGGAGTTAGGACATGAGAGGGCCACTTGTTTGAATATACAGGAAGTTTGGAGGTTAAGGAGCACTAACATTTCCCTTAGGTTGAGTGGGTCTAGATTGTGGTTATGGGAAGTGTCAAAGTATTTTCATATTGAGACCCTTATTTATCATTATGATATTTTAAGCATTGCTTTCTCATAGTATCAACATATCCATGGTTAAGATTTGATCTCAGTAGTAATATTCTAAATGAAGTCCATTCTTTGTACAGGTTACTCTATGAAATGAGGTCCAGGAAATAAAAGATATCACTGCAAAAAGGATGATCATCAAGGACCACACATGGAACCACACCTAAAGAAATGAAAAATTTTAAGTATTCATGCACGCAATTGTGCCAGTAATAAAAGAGGATTTTTTCACATAGGGTGCCTCAGAATCTGTGTCTAAAGAGAGAGGTGCTTCAAACCGAATATGCTCAATTCATGGATAGTATGCCAAAGAAAGACTGATTAAAAAAATGGTTGCATGATAAAGGAGATCGGTACCAAGAAGTTAGAAGGCTATCTAACAATATCATAAATGGGATGGAGCTATTTTACTTTACACCAAATGATCATGATTTTTCAGGAGCTATCCGCCTAGATCAAGAGTAGCACACCCACTTCTCAAAAACACCAATCTACAAAAAGAATGCACTTTATTGGCTGGAAGAATGCTACAAACACATCAGACAAAGGGAAACCTTTAACAGTTTCAGCCACAACATAGAAAATATCTAGATGAAAAAATAGGCTACAAGAAAAAATAGAGAAGGGGAGAAAATAACCTATTTTAAATTGTGAAATATTTGGGGGTAGGTGAGACCCTAGCTTGTATTGAATTTGAGTCACACATTGTAATTAAATCCTAGCCATTCATTTGGGCTTTGGAAAACTATAAATAGGGACTTGCTTCTCATTTATAAGTGTTGGAGAACTGGTGTAAAGGGAATTTTGCAGCAATAGAGAGAAACATTTCATGAATTTTGGTGTTTCTTTTGAGTTTGTTCATTATTCATGCATGGTTCAACTTCCATGTTAGTTTTAGCTTTTATTTTCTTGAATGGATTCAATAATGGTGTTAGTTGTTACAATATTTGATGCACTTCCAACTCATGCTTTTTTTGATTTATTGATGATGAATCACTTTGTAAAGCTAGTCTGAGTTGACTTACTTATTACAACTTAGTTCAATTGTATGTTCATGACATGAATGCACAATCTAAAAATTAGTAGACCTTAGAAGATTTTATTGATTTTGTATAGTTGTAGGTTTCTCCTAGTAAAGAAAAATCTAGTTTTAGGAAGTTTTTCTACTGTAGCATCCTCCATTGTTACTGTTTATTCATAGCTTCGATTTAAAACAAATCTCTCAACCCTTTCCTCTTTGGATATTTGTTTTAGTCCTTTGTTAGAGGAGGATCGCAGGCATCACAACAATGCTAAATTTGATGAACATGGTGAGCTTTAGCTTGTTGTTTTGGCTAAGCAACCACTGTTTATTCATTTGTAGCACTTTGAAACTTCATTTGCAAACCAAACTTCACATGCTTTGTAAACCATAAAGTCCACCCTGTGATTACCAACAAATCACATAAACCAACTAAACTATTCCAAGCATTTTTATGACCTAACACCCAAAAGACCTTGGGGTAGTGATCTGGAACTTGTTTGCAGATTTCTACCTTTCAAGAGAGGTAGCATACTTGTGTGTTGCCTATGTTGAGGAGGTACAAAAAAACCCATCAATAGAACTAACACTAGAAGGAGGGTTGAACAAAGATATTTCTTTATTCATTCCATGCCCTTCTCCTCCTACCACCCATCAATAGAACTAGTGTTAGAAGGAGGGCTAAACAAAAATATTGCTCCATTCATTCCAAACCCTTTTCCTCCTAGCACCCATCAACATAACTAGCACTAGAAGGAGGGATGAACAAATATATTGCTCCATTAATTCCATTCCCTTCTCCTCCTAGCACCCATCAATAGAACTAGTGCTTGAAGGAGGGCCTGGAAAAGCTTAAGGCTACAAAGCTAAAAGTTGGGACTTGAAAAATGCATTCAAGTAAAATTTGAGATAGGGATATCTTATTATGTGTTGGAAATTTAAAATAAAAAATTGAAGACAGGAAAGAACTCAGTTAAAATGAAGCAACATTTGTAAATCAACATCACTTAGGTGCATGAAGATGTAAATAGTAAATTGAAGAGGCCAATACAACGCTTTGCATTGAGAGATAGATGTAGAATCCATGGCACTCACAGACATAATAAATTGGAATGTTTGAAATTCTTGGGTAGAATTGAGATGGTTCTGTAAGGAGAGATTCCCTTTTGGGAAATATACCAACCCTTGGCTCCACCAGACGTAGAAGAAGAAATGATTAACATGGCATCCAATGCTTTCCAAGAGTTGATCCAAGAGTAGTTGAGCAACAAGGATGGACTAAGATTGGAGGAGGTACTAATTTCTAGTTGGTGAAGGTTGCATAATGCACCTCACTCAGAACTTACTTGTGTATCCTATGCAGGAATCATCACTCAATTCAAGTGATTTTTAGGAAAGTTAGAGTAGCCAACTCTCAAACAAGAGGAGTCATCCACTGAGGTGGGAGAGCCATCAATATTTGGAGGACAAGACATTGAAGTTGAACCAAGAAATTTTACACAAGTCAGTGCTGGGACACCAAACACTGAGGCTGAAAATCTAAAGGAAGGGGTAGATTTCCTTAGGACAACAAGGATCTTTGATGAAAATTTAGTTAAAAGGGAATTAGAACCCCTTCTCTCCATCAGTAATGAGTATTCCTCCACTCAAGAAGAGGAACCATTGGTAGTTGAAGATGAATTAACAGAATTTGTAGCAGCATATGCTGGGACTACTAACATTGGTCCTAAAAGTCAAGAGGAAGAAGAGGTTGACAACGTTGGAGCAGTAGGAAACGATGATGAAAGCATAAGTGAAATAAGATTAGAGGACCTTTCCTTCATGAATGACAGTGATCAAGCACATAAAAGTGAGGATTTGGAGGAATGGGAACAATCACATGCCATGACTATCTACCATCAAATTTCCTTCCCAATTGACGATGAAGGCCCTATGGCGAAGAGATACAATGAACTTGTGTCAAGACTCACAAAGGATTGGTCATAACTAAGATACCAAGTGGATTTCAAGGTGCTACTATTGCGGAATTGGTGTAGGCTCCATGATTTGGTTCACTCAGAGTTCATGTGTGAGCTATTCCAAGAGGCCATCAAATAAGTCAAAGAAAAAATGAAGCAACCAAGTGCACCACTCCTTGCAGTTGTTTCAAGGACTAAGTTAGGGTTCCAAGAACATGAACACAATGGCAACAAAGTTGAGTGCATCTCACATGAGGATGTTGGGACAACAATGGAAGAAGGACAACAACATAGTCCTAAGCTTTCAAATGATGAAGTAGAATGAATGGGAATTTTGTTTAGTGGACATCAAGAACCTTTCCCTCTTGAAGAGAATTTATACACTATAGATGATAGGATTTATGGGGAATCCTTGGAAGTAAATCACATTGTAAATCTTGCCCCCCTTGATGATGTACCATCCATTGATGACTTCTTTCCATTCAGAGCTATACTTTGAGGGTATGCCAATACTAAAGAAGTGTACATTTCAAAAGATGGCAGTGGTGAAGATATATTACCTAAACCTCTAGACAGTGAAGCATTAGAACTCTCAGACTGGTAGAGGAGCCCCTTTTCCATCTATAGTGATAGTGAACAAGAGGAAACAAGTAAACATATTGATGAGCTACATGAACTACGAAGAGAAGAAGAATAAGAAAAGAATGTCTTGGAGGCTGACCAAAATGATGATATACCTTGCCAACTACAAGATGCAACTAGGAGTCCTTCTGCCTTGATTGATACTGATTGTCTTTTGTATTTAGAGAGCTACAATAGGATAGATTTGTCCATGTCATGTTTTTATGACATGGAACATCATAAAATGGAGATCAACACCACAAAAACAAGATGGGACAACAATTAAATGGAACCAAAAACTATGGAATATTGACGAGACGAAGTGTATCTCATTGAAGAATAGCTGACAGAGGCTACGGGTCCCAATGATAGCTTGAAAGGGATGTTTGTTGTTTTTTCCTCCTCTCCTTATGCAAACCTGAGATCAAGTGAAAGGTTCCTTGAAATTGAAAATTCTAATTTTTCATAGTGTCTATTTCCTAATCAATATTGTGATTTGTAGATTTGTAATGCAAGAGGGATGCTACACCATCCATTGTGTCCACTTGAGGCTACTAACGCAATGACCGGTGATATAGTGCTCGCTCTCGATGATCACACTTTGCCACCTTCAAATGGAGACATCCAAGTTCTATCTTTCCTTGTTCCTATGAATAATCATAGCTACATTTATCATTTTGATTATGGGAACGAGGGGAGATAGACTTATTTATGGATTGACCATGGGCTTAATGAACCACCTCAATTGTTGATATTTCTTGAATGCGTGATTAAATTTGAATATTGCTACATTAAGCTTCATTTTTTTGTATATAAAGATGAATTTTCATGGTTTAGAACTGTAATGATTTCCCTTATGCTTGTGCACGCATTGCAAATTCCAATGGGCATAAATGTTGGTTTTCCTTGCCTAAATATCATTCTTTGTAAATATCTTTGTACATAGGTTGGTTTTGGGGTAGTATAGGTTTCCTTGTGCATACTTCACTTTCCTAATTTTGTTAGGTTAGTTGGTTTGCTATAGGTTAGCTTTCTTTAGATTAGTTTCCTTGTTGTTTTCTTTTGATTTCCCGTTTTGGTTAGTGTAGGTGTTTTCTTCTATTTGCATTTGTTTTCTTTCCATTTGCATTGTATTTGCTTCCACTTTGCTGCTACTTTGCTCAGGGTCCCTCCACCTCTACTGGGAATGTTTGTGTGCACAACAAATATTTTATTACCTGGGGTTTGTTCTATGTATTTCTTCAACAAACTTTAATCAAGTTTTTTGAGCAGATGGTGAAGATCTTCTATTAGTGTCAAGTGACCTGGATGTTTGGTTTGAAGGGGATAAGTAATTGGTTTAATCTAATTATGACATATTATAAAATCTCATATCTCACATTCTTTAAGGATCTTGAGGTCATTGTAGGTCCTTTGTAAAGTCCAGTTAAGTGAAAAATCCAAAATTTAGCTTCAATGCCAATGTGATTCTCAGCCCTAAGTGCGAGCTTCACTATTTGCGGGTTGAAGTGAAAATAATTGAAAAGGAAAACCAAAAGAAAGGAAACATAGGAAATAAAATAAAAATATTGAAAATCAAGAGAAAGAAATTCAACTTTTTAGGGGGATCTGAGCAACTCTACCGAGCCTATGGACACCTAGCCAACAGTAGATCAATGTTTGGGAGTATCGCAACAACAACCTTATCGGGGCTATGGATGCTTGACTGGAAGTGAGGCAATGTCGATGATGCTTTTGAAGTTACAATAAATTATGTAGCTTAACTTGATGGACCTTGGGTTCCTATGGTGGCTTAAGATGGGAATTAACACAATTCAACACACTGGGATTTTCAGTTAATAAAGGTTGGGTTGACTAGTGGTTTTGATCCTTTGGTCAAGTATTTAGTTTGTTTGTCCTAGCATGAAGGTCAAAACCAGAGATTTTAGGTTCATGATTCCAATTTGTCATTGAAATGCTCTGGAGAATTTCCCCAGCGAGTTGCCATTTGTTGTGCATGTTTTGCACACCCACCCCACCAAAGACAAGGACCCCCTCTTTTCGCTCCTAATAGGTCATTTTCACTCTTGACGAGCTATTTTTCTCCCATCTCTCTTTGTGCACCCCTTCTCTTAAGCTTAAGTCGGTCATGAGTTGTAAAATGATTAATTTCCCATTAGCTGAATTCACCTATCTGAGTTTCACTAAGTCATTTTCCCTTGTGGGCTTGGTCCTGTGGGTTTCCCTTGCTCCATCACCTCGGTGTCTGTTGGGCCTCATTGACCCACATTTGTTGGCCTCCTCTTGTCATTCACCAATATGTTCCATCATTTTCCTGCAACCAAGCCCTAGCGTCTGCTCACATTGCAGACCCCACATCCGCTTTCACCATTGTGTCCATTAGGAATCACAATCCTGTAGTTGTGGGTCACATAGGTGGGTTTTTGCTTCTGTTTCATTGCTAGTAAGTGGCTGACCCTTGGCTTCTGCCCACATGGTGGGATGGGAATCTAACCCCTCCATCCCTGTCATTGCCATTACTGAACCATGCTTGACACACTTCAAAATCTTGTAAGTCCAAAATGTTTGCAGGCCTTTGCATAAGACTTTCCCACACTCGACTGTCATTTCTTAAGGGGTGATCTCTCACATCTCCCCATAATGCGAACCCTATAGCACCCCTCCATTTTTTTTATTTTGATCGGACAGTGTTCTTCTTTATTATGCTTTGTTTCTGTTAATACTTTAACTATGGTACTTGGTTACTATTTGATCATAATTTGTAAAGTGATGTGAATGTTATATTTTGTTAAGATGGTATTATATTATGATGTTATCATTATGACATGCTTTGGATTAGCTTAGTAGATATTTGAATTAATGATACTTTATGCTTTTCATTATATTATTGATGTTAGATTCGTTAGTTAGTAATACTGTATTGGTGAAGGGGACGGGATTGCACCACTCGCTTGCGAGCACCCTGTGATTTCCGAGATTTCCTCTTCATGGTGTGTTTTATTATGTTATATATATGCATGTTCAATATACTCTTTGTTCACAAGTTGACAGGTACAGGACATCGACTCCACCTAGTTTCACAGGTCTAAGCATGTCTGTTGGCCAATAGTATTCGATTGGGAGATAGTAGCTAGGTTTTTCATACCAAGTCATCACCCTGGTCATAGTGTGTCATCAGTTTGTGTCTGGTATGTTGTTGGGTTATGTCGTATTTGATGTTTTAATCATTTATTATCGGTGGAAATAACTACTTATGTATTTTAGATTAAAATGGTTAAAAGTTTTAAATTAAATTTATTTAATTTATTTATTTAATTAAATTAAATTTATTTAATTAAATTTAATTTATGTGATAAAGTAATTTAATTATAGTGGTTAAATTTATTTTATGAGTAAATGAATTGATTAATTAAACTTATTTTGTGGAGTAAATAAATTAAATGATTAGTGTTGTTTTGAAAAGTGCATGAAATTAAAAGTTTTAAATTTTTTTTGAAAAGAAAATTTTAAAAGTTTAAATTCTTTTGAAAAGAAATTTAAAAAAAAGTTTTAAATTCTTTTGAAAATATATATTTTTAAAAGTATTAAATTCTTGTTGAAAATAAATTTTGGTTTTAAACTTAAAAAAAAAAAAAAAACAAACAAAATATCAAAAAATGCATAGCGGGAAATAACTATGGTGGGTGAGAGATATTTTAGAGGATATTGACTAAATTTGGGGAGGAATTGTGGAGAGATATTTTTCATTCTTGGAGAAAATTTGCTGTGAAGAAGGAAAAAAGTTTTTTTTTCTTGTTTGGATACATTTTGGATTTGGAGTGAAGTCTTTGAAAGAATTTTGGCAAATTGGAATTCTGCAAGGAAGCTCAACTTCAGTCTTCTTCTTCAAACTTCAAAATAGGTTCTTCCTTGTTTTATTGTTTTGAAAATTTGGTTTTTCAATTTTGGAAAACTTGTTTGCAAAAAAATTTGAAAACCCTATTGAAATCATGGAAAAAATTTAGATTCTTGTGAAAAAAAACAAACTCTTACCACAAAAATTCTCAAGTTTTAACAATAGAAAATTGAAAAGGAAACAAAACAAATTAGAAAAACCTCTCTGTTGGATTTGGGAATTTCCAAAAATTTATATCATGAAATTATGCTTGAAGATTATGTTGATGTAGCTTTATCTATGGGAAAACTTGTCCAATTTGACTGTAAATGAAGATTTTTGTGTTTATATATATATATATATATATATATATATATATATATATATATATGTATGTATACAAATTTTGTTTGTGTTATTGGGAAGTTTTCCCATGTTTAAAAAAATTTGTGTTCTAGAAATTACAGACACAAGAATGTTTTTTTAAATAATTTAACAATTTAAAAAAAAAAATGTTAAGGGAAGGCTAGGGTTCTACCCCCACAACCACCCCCAACCACAGAGGAGGTAGATTGTGTGTAACGCTTGCACACAGGACGCATCCCCTGTGGGGAGGCGGACTATGTGCAACGACTACACACAGGCCACAACCCCTGTGAAGAGGTCTGCGTAGCAGCCCCACCCACAGCAGGGTTGACCTGTGTGCCCTTTATGATGGGGTTCGTCTTTTTTAATAAAATTTCATTTTATTTATATATATAATATATATTATATATAATCTTTAATTATTATATATATAATATATATTACATATATATATATTTATATTATGTTTTTTTTTAATTATTATTATTTATTTAATATATATATTATTATATATAATATTTGTATATTATATATATGATATATTTTAAATATTGGGTTTTAATTAATAAATTGAAATATGATTATGAATTGGAATTTAAATAGTTATTTTATATTTAAATATAAATATATATAATTGTATATACATTAAATATATAATTATAATTGGTTAATTTATATTTAAATACAATTTTTTGAAACAAGCTTATTGTAGAAGCAAAGTCAGTTTTGTAAGAGAATAATGTTATTTTAAAAAATAATAATAATTGTTAACATTTGTTGTAATCGAGGAAGTTGGAAGGAAACAATTAGTTTAAGCGTCTTATTTCAAATAATGTTAATTATTTTAATTGATTTTATACAATATGTCATTGCTTTGCTTGGATTTAGGAAATCTTGAAGTAGGTCATTAAATTGCCAGATTGTCCTTTCGTTATGATATCTCTCTCATTCTTGGTCTTGGGAAAATGGAATTATTTGTTTATGTTAAGTCTTCCATATGGGATTTTCATTTAATTGTGTGGGTTTTCGTAATATGTTAGTCAACCTTTGGAATGCCTTGGGTAGTGCATCTAAATGTATCAAGTTAGATACCCAGTTATCACGAACAGGATGTGTTGACTTTATGTCATGGATAGGGATTTAATATCCTTAGGTCACACTTGTGTACCCTTGGGTTATGGAGTTATTCCATGTGTTGTCTAAGAGGAGTGGCTTGCATTGAGGGTCGACACACAAAGTGGTGCTAGGGTAACTCATTGTAGGTTAGTTAATCCAGTGATAATGTAAATAAAATAATTAGAGGAATAGGTAGTATCAAACACCTAACAAGATTAATTTTTCCTCACTCATGGATGCAAGGGCTTGTATAGACTTGGGATGGGACGAGAAGTCTTGGAATGGAAAGATCATTATCTTGTCTTCATGAGAGATAACCGATTCCGCATTTTTTTGCATGATGGGCTAGGAATCATTAGAGGTTTCCAGGATATCCCGAGATGGGGGTCGGGACTTAGGAAGACTTACCAGGATATCCAATGTAACATTGTGATGACACTTCTCCTAAGTCAACATTATGTTTGTATCAGTGATGCAATTAATTATTTAACTCTGGAAGCATTGTAACCATTGTGTTAAGTGATGTATTTATATTTGATTCAGTTCAGTTATATATTAGCCTGTGTCTAGAGGTAGATGGTCTTGTCTAGGAATCCTTGTTACTATCTCCTAGCATGGGGGGTGAGCCTTCGAGTATCACTTGGTTGGGTGGAACATGCACCTTACTCTATTGGGTTTTCTTCTTGTTCATGTGGATGAGATTTCCAGTTAGAGAGCTCATGGGATCCATTTTCATTTCATGCTTTATTCATTTTAGTTGATCTTGTAATTTATTACCCCTCATTTGTTATCGAGGTGGAAGATGTAATATGTAACCATGCTCATGGGATTTACCTCATTTGGGGAATGAGAGTTGTAATCTTATTGTTAAATGACTATTATTTGAAATCATGAGGTACCTCTTATTCTTTGATGAAATTTATCATGTATGGAATGTATTAGTTCTTAATTCCTTAAGTAATTAAATGTTATGGTTTCAATTCATGTTTCTTGTTTTGGTTTTAAAGTAATCTTAGTCTCGTATCCTTAGAGATTGTTGGAAATGGGTAGTGAACTTGCATGTTGATTATACTTAAACAAAAAAAAAAATTATGTGTTTGAGTAGTTATTTGCAACTTCCTCTAGGGTTTCATGGCAGGGCATTACACATGGTATCAGAGCCTGGGTTTAAACACTGGGTACTATGGGATTATAATGAACCCATTAAGCTTTTAGTTGTGTAGGTTTTAAGTTGTGTACCTTGTATAATACCTTGATGTGTTTGTGCAGGATTATGCCTCCTAGACACGGAAGAGGTAGAGGGTGTGGATGTGGCTGTGTAGGCGATCACGATGGGAGTCAGCATGACTCTCCTCCTCATGTTTCACATATTCTAGATTAGGAAGAGCATCAGGGATCACAGAATGTCCCAAGGGGTAGTGATTGACAGTAGAATCCTCCAGGGATTGATGTTGTGCATAGAGCACTTGAGGAGGAATTAGTGCTCCTTGGTCAAAGGCAGGCTAAGGTTCAAGGTAATCTTGGTGAGAGGGAAGTTCCACCTCAGTCAGAGATGCATATGAGAGATCTACTTAGGGAACATCCACCACTGTATGATGGAACATGCACTGGGGTAGAGGTTGAGACTTGGCTTATAGACCTTGATAGGTGCTTTACTATGCATCCTTACGACAACAATACCAAAGCACGGTGCACTATCATGCATCTGTGGGGGTTCGCATGCACATGGTGGAGGTTGGAGGAGAAAAACCTCCACATTGACATTAACTTAGTATCTTGGGAGATTTTTCTAGAGTGGTTCAGAGCTTGTTTCCTATCCGAGCACTGGTGTCAACATCGAGGCAATGAGTTTCACACTTTGCATCAGTTGGCCTTGTCAGTTGAGTAGTATGAGCGATGCTTCTATGAGCTCAAACAATTTGCAGGGATAGGAGATGATGAGGGGATGTTGGTTCACCACTTTTTCAAGGGCTAAAACACCTGTCTTAGCGGAGGTGTGAGGGTTTTTGAACCCAAAACCATGGAGATAGTGGTGGAGAAAGAACATCTAGTAGAGGAGAATCTAGCCATGGCACTGGGAGGCCACATGGGTGTTTAGATAGGTAGTAGTTAAGCAGCAGGGTCTAGTGCTTGAGGAGGTTAGCCTCAAAGAGGTGCACCTTCCAAGGCTCAGCAGGGACCTTCGCAGAGTGGTCAGCAGTAGTAGCAGGTTTCTCAAGGGAACATAAAGGTTTCCAGTAGAGGCTGGGGGATAGGAATTGAAGGTGTATGAAATGCTTCAGCTTTGATTAGTCGGCATAGAGTTCTCAATCCACTTTCAGGGGTAGTGCACAATAGTCTAGTGCACCACCTGGAGGTAGGGGCTACGGCAGAGGTACTGGATGCTTTGCATGTGGCCAGCAGGGTCATATAGCTAGAATGTGTCCCAACATGGGCACATCTAGTTTTTCTCAAGGACCAATGGCATCTGAGCCGACAGTTGGAGATGTAGGCCAAGGGCATCATGTTTTTGTAGCAGTTGATAATCACCAAGAAGAGCATCAGATTATTATTGTTGAGACATATGGTATGTTGTTGGGTAACCCAATTACCATTTTGTTTGATTCTGGAGCATCAGACTCCTTCATTTCTTCTTCCATCGTGATGCGATGTAGATTGGGTATAGTAAGGCAAGTCAATAGGTGGTAGGTTGAGTTAGCTTCGGGTGTGAGAGTCACATCCCATTCCCTTTTACCAGAGTGTAGATTGGAGGTTGGACCTCTCCATACTACAATGGACCTCTAAGTTATTCCATTGGGTTCTTATGACATTGTCATAGGGATGGATTGGTTAGAGGCGCATATTGCAGTCATAGATTGTCGACGTAAGTTGATTCGATGCATTGAGGCATCTGGAAAAGAAGTAGAGGTAGTGGGAGTTCAGAGGCTGATTTCCTTGAGGGTCATCTCAGCTATGCAGTTGAGAAGGTGTGTGCATCGGGGTTGCTAGTTATTCACTGTTACAGTGGATGATTTGGATTTAGGAGGTGGAGGAGAGAAAGTCTCTCTCGATAGTCACCCCATTATTTAGGAGTTTTTTGATGTCTTCCCAAATGAGATTCTAGGGATGCCACCTCAAAGGGACATAGACTTCAAGATAGATCTTGTACCTGGATCAGAACCCATTTCATGAGCTCCTTATCATATGACCACCTAGGAGTTGAAAGAGCTTCGCTTGTAGCTTGAGGAGTTGTTAGAAAAGGGTTTCATTCACCCTAGTGTTTCTCTATGGGGAGTACCAATCATCTTGATGAAGAAGAAGGACGGTTCACTTCAGTTATGTATTGATTACTGATAGTTGAACAAAGTGACCATCAGGAATTGATATCCACTTCCTAGGATTGATGATCTATTTGATCAAATCAAGGGTGCCATGATCTTTTCAAAAAATGATCTTAAGTCGAGATATCATCAACTTCGCATCTTCAAATCAGACATCCATAAGACAACGTTTTGAACGTAGTATGGTCACTATGAGTTCACAGTAGTACCATTCGGGTTGACAAATGTACCCTCTATGTTCATGAGTTTGATGAACAGGGTATTTTGTATGTACCTAGATAGATTTTTCCTTGTGTTCCTTGATGACATTTTGATATACTCTAGGACAGTGGAAGAGCATGAGGAACATTTGCGGCAGGTATTATAGTGCTTATAGGATAATCAGCTTTATGCTAACCTCTCAAAGTGTGAATTCTTCAAGACTGAGGTCCAGTACCTTGGTCATGTGATCTTAGGGGAAGGTATTTAAGTGGATCTTGCAAAGATCCAAGCGATCTTAGATTGGCCTACGCCCATGAATGTGGTAGAGAGATATGTAGCTTTATGGGGCTAGCAGGTTATTATAGGTGTTTTATGTAGGGATTTTTGAGAATAGGGTATCCTATCACATCCCTTCAGGGGAAAGGGAAGAGGTTTGTGTGGTTAGAGAAGTGTGAGGTAGCGTTTCAGAATCTTAAGGAGAAACTGAACAATGCACCAATACTTGCAATACCTAATCTGACTGGGGACTTTGTAGTTTGTACAGATGTGTCCTTGGAGGAATTAGGTGCAGTGTTGATTCAGGAGGGTTGTGTCATTGCATACGACTCACAAAAGCTCAAGGATCATGAGCTGAACTACCCCACACATGATCTTGAGTTAGCGGAAGTTGTTCATACATTGATGAGATGGAGGCATTTCCTTCTTGGCCATAAGTTTGAGTTGCACAGTGATCACAGAAGCCTTCAGTATATTTTCACACAACCCAACCTTAATGCTAGGTAGAGGCGTTGGATGGAGTTTCTCTAGGAATATCACTTCGAAGTGAAGTATATCCAGGGAAAGGAGAATGTCATAGCAGATGCACTCAGTAGGAAGAGACATGAGATATCTAAGTTGACTCTTGTTGTAGATTTGCAGAGTTAGATTCTTTCCGCCCTTCCAACAGATAGTTGGTATCAGGAGGTTAGGACAAAGATTGAGGTAGGAAGACCCCTTGAGGGTAGGTATTCAGGATATTCTCTAGATTCAGATGAGATATTAAGGGACATGGGATGCATATACATTCCTTCATCAGGTGATCTTCGCACCTTGGTCATGACTGAAGCACATCGTGCACCTTATTCAGCCCATCCGGGGGTGAAGAAGATGTATGTAGATCTATGTCAGTTGTATTTATGGCAAGGGATGAAGTTCGATATTATGGATTATGTGTCGCGATGTCTTGAGTGTCAATGGGTGAAGGATAAACACTAGCATCTAACAGGGTTTTTGCAATTGCATTTAGTACCAAAGTGGAAGTGGGATATAATCTCATTGGATTTCATTGTTGGTTTACCCAACTCTTTGAGAAAGCATGATGCGATTATGGTGAGAATTGATAGGTTGACGAAGGTAGCACACTTCTCACCTATTCCCTCTTCCTATACTGCATTTTCCATAGCCAGAGTGTTTATGGAGGACATAGTGAGGTTACATGGTATTTTGTGTCAGATTATTTCTGACAGGGATCCAGTGTTCACCTCAGCTCTTTGGACTTCATTACAACATGCGATGGGGACACAGTTGAACTTCAGTTCATCTTATCACCCAGAGATAGATGGATAGACCAAGAGGGTCAATCAGATCCTCTAGGATATGTTAAGTATGTATGTGATGGACCAGCAGATGTGATGGAAGATTTTCTCTATTTGGTAGAGTTCACTTATAATAACAGTTTCTAGAGTTCTATCGGCATGCCTCCAATCCAGGCATTATATGGGCGACCATGTCACACTCCCTTGAGTTGGGATCGACTGGAGGACAGAGTAACTTTGGGTCCTAAGATGATGCATGATATGGAGCAACAAGTGGATAGGATTAGAGAGCACTTGGTGGCAGTGCAGGATAGGAAGAAGAAGTATGTGGATGCGCATAGAGTGGATCGTCAGTTTTCTATAGGTGATAGAGTCTTCTTGTGGGTGCGTCCGTGAAAGAGTCCAATCCATTATGGGAAGGACTCTAATTTGGCACCTCGCTTTGTTGGACCCTTCGATATACTCGAGAAGATTGGTCCAGTTGCTTACCGTCTTGCTTTACCACCCAATCTCTTGTGTATTCACGATGTTTTTCATGTTTCAGTTCTTCGACCTTACCATCTAGACATTTCTCATGTACATGATTGGAATGCATTGCAGGTAGAAAATGGGCAACAGGCTTTGGAGTCTATGGCCATAATGGAGCACACAACGCTCACTCTTTGAGGGCGAGATATTGATTAGGTTAGGGTCCAGTGGGAACCTAGGGATGATACGTCATCCACTTGGGAAGATGCAACTAGAATGAGGGAGCTCAATCCCTATTTGTTCACAGGATTCTAGGAATAAGCCTGACCCTAGGGGGAGGATGTAGCACCCCTCCATTTTATTTCTCTTTTGATCAGACAGTGTTATTCTTTGTTATGCTTTGTTTCTGTTAATACTTTAACTATGGTACTTGGTTACTATTTGATTGCAATATGTAAAGTGATGTGAATTTTATATTTTGATATGATGGTATTATATTATGATGTTATCATTATGGCATGCTTTGGATTAGCTTAGAAAATATTAGAATTAATGATGCTTTATACTTTTGATTATATTATTGATGTTAGATTCGTCAATTAGTAATACTGTATTGGTGAAGGGGACGAGATTGCACCACTCGCTTGTGAGCACCTTGCGATTCTAAGATTTCCTCTTCACGGTGTGTTTTATTATGTTATATATATGCATTTTTGATATAATATTTGTTCGTAGGTTGACAGGTAAAGGACATCGACTCCACCTGGTTTCACAAGTCTGAGTGTGTCCATTGGTCAACAGTATTCGATTGGGAGATAGTAGCTAGGTTTTTCGTGCCAAGTCATCACCCTGGTCATAGTCTGTCATCAATTTGTGTCTGGTATGTTGTTGGGTTATGTCATCTTTGATGTTTTAATCATTTATTATCAGTGGAAATGATTAATTATGTATTTTAGATTAAAATGGTTAAATTTTTTAAATTTAATTTATGTGATAAAGAAATTTAATTCTAGTGGTTAAATTTATTTTATGAGTAAATGAATTGATTAATTAAACTTATTTTGTGGAGTAAATAAATTAAATGATTAGTGTTGTTTTGAAAAGTGCATGGAATTAAAAGTTTTAAATTTTTTTTGAAAAGAAAATTTTAAAAGTTTAAATTCTTTTGAAAAGAAATTTAAAAAAAAGTTTTAAATTCTTTTGAAAAGAATGTTTTAAAAAAGTATTAAATTTTGTTGAAAAGAAATTTTGGTTTTAATTTAAAAAAAAAAAAAAACAAAATATCCAAAAATGCATAGAGGGAAATAACTATGGTGGGTGAGAGATATTTTAGAGGATATTGACTAAATTTGGGGAAGAATTGTGGAGAGATATTTTTCATTCTTGGAGAAAATTTGCTGTGAAGAAGGAAAAAAGTTATTTTTCTTGTTTGGATACATTTTGGATTTGGAGTGAAGTCTTTGGAAGAATTTTGGCAAATTGGAATTTTGTAGGGAAGCTCAACTTCAGTCTTCTTCTTCAAGCTTCAAAATAGGTTCTTCCTTGTTTTATTGTTTTGAAAATTTGGTTTTTCAATTTTGGAAAACTTGTTTGTAAAAGAATTTGAAAACCTTGTTGAAATCATGGAAAATATTTAGATTCTTGTGAAAAAAAACAAACTCTTACCACAAAAATTCTCAAGTTTTAACAATAGAAAATTGAAAAGGAAACAAAACAAATTAGAAAAACCTTTCTGTTGGATTTGAGAATTTCTAGAAATTTATATCATGAAATTATGCTTGAAGATTATGTTGCTGTAGCTTTATCTGTGGGAAAACTTGGCCAATTTGACTGTAAATGAAGATTTTTGTGTTTATATATATATATATATGTGTGTGTGTGTGTGTGTATTTTATTTATACAAATTTTGTTTGTGTTATTGGGAAGTTTTTCCCGCATTAGAAAAAAAATTATGTCAAAAAATTTCGTGTTCTAGAAATTACCGGACACAGGAATGTTTTTTTTTGTTTTGTTGTTTGTTTAAAAAAAAAAATTAATTTAAAAGTTAAAAAAAAAAATGGAAGGTTGGGGGCCTGCCCCCACAGCCACCCCCAACCACAGAGGAGGCGGACTGTGTCTAGCGCTTGCACATAGGTCGCAGCCCCTGTGGGGAGGCAGATTGTGTGTAACACTACACACAGGCTGCAACCCTACCCACAACTTGGTTGACCTATGTGCCCTTTATGATGGGGTTCATCTTTTTTAATAAAATTTCATTTTATTTATATATATATATATTATATATAATATTTAATTATTATATATATATATTATATATATATTTATATTATGTTTTTTTTAATTATTATTATTTAATTAATATATATTATATATATTATTGTATATAATATTTGTATATTATGTATATGATATATATATTATATATTTTAAATATTGGGTTTTAATTAATAAATTGAAATATGATTATGAATTGAAATTTAAATAGTTATTTTATATTTAAATATAAATGTATATAATTGTATATACATTAAATATATAATTATAATTGGTTAATTTATATTTAAATATAGTTTTCTAAAATGAGCTTATTGTAGAAGCAAAGACAGTTTTGTAAGAGAATAATGTTATTTAAAAAAATAAAATTAATTGTTAACATTTGTTGTAATCGAGGAAGTTGGAAGGAAACAATTAGTTTAAGCATCTTATTTC
This sequence comes from Sequoia sempervirens, assembly GCA_007258455.2. Lineage (NCBI taxonomy): Eukaryota > Viridiplantae > Streptophyta > Pinopsida > Cupressales > Cupressaceae > Sequoia > Sequoia sempervirens. The sequence continues at coordinate 12,621,194 of VDFB02252616.1, read as the reverse complement.
AAATAATGTTAATTATTTTAATTGATTTTATACAATATGTCATTGCTTTGCTTGGATATAGGAAATCATAAAGTAGGTCATTAAATTGCCAAATTGTCCTTTCATTATGATAGCTCTCTCATTCTTGGTCTTGGGAAAATGGAATTATTTGTTTATGCTAAGTCTTCCAGATGGAATTTTCATTTAATTGTGTGGGTTGTCATAATATGTTAGTCAACCTTTGGAATGCCTTGGGTAGTGTGTCTAAATGTATCCAATTAGATACCCGGTTATCATGAACAGGATGTGTTGACTTTATGTCATGGATAGGGATTTAATATCCTTAGGTCGCACTTGTGTACCCTTGGGTTGTGGAGTTATTCCATGTGTTGTCTTAGAGGAGTGGCTTGCAATGAGGGTTGGAACACAAATTGGTGCCAGGGTAACTCATTGTAGGTTAGTTAATCCAGTGATAACGTAAATAAACTGATTAAAGGAATAGGTAGTATCAAACACCTAACAAGATTAATTTTTCCTCGCTCATGGATGCAAGGGCTTGTATAGACTTGGGATGGGATGAGAAGGTCTGGAATGGAAAGATCATTATATTTTCTTCATGAGAGATAACTAATTCCACATTGGTTTGCATGAGGGGCCGAGAGTCATTAGAGGTTTCCAGGATATCTCAAGATGGGGGTCAAGACCTAGGAAGACTTACCTGGATATCCCATGTAACATTGTGATGACACTTCTCCTAAGTCAATAGTATGTTTGTATCAATGATGCAATTGATTATTTCACTCTGGAAGCATTGCAAGTTCATTGTGTTAAGTGATGTTGTATTTGCATTTGATTTAGTTCAGTTATGTATTAGCCTGTGTCTAGAGGTAGATGGTCAGATTGTCTAGGAATCCTTGTTACTATCTCCTAGCACGAGGGGTGAGCCTTTGAGTATCACTTGGTTGGGTGGAACATGCACCTTACTCTATTGGGTTTTCTTCTTATTCATGTGGATGAGATTTCTAGTTGGAGAGCTCGTGGGATCCAATTTCATTTCATGCTTTATTCATTTCAGTTGATCTTGCAATTTATTACCCCTCATTTGTTATCGAGATGGAAGATGTAATATGTAGCCATGCTCATGGGATTTACCTCATTCGGGGAATGAGAGTTGTAATCTTATTGTTAAATGATTGTTATTTGAAATCATGAGGTACCTCTTATTCTTTGATGAAATTTATCATGCATGGAATGTATTAGTTCTTAATTCCTTAAGTAATTAAATGTTATGGTTTCAATTCATGTTTCTTGTTTGGGTTTTAAAGTAATCTCAGTCTCGTAACCTTAGAGGTTGTTGGCAATGGGTAGTGAACTTGCATGTTAATTGTACTTAAACAAAAAAAAATTGTGCATTTGAGTAGTTATTTGTAACTTCCTCTAGGGTTGCATGGCGGGGCATTACAAGCCCCGCATATTCCTTTTCCTAGAATGAAACCTTAAGGTTTTTGGTGAACTCCTAAGTCAAAGATCACCATGTGGGTCCAAGCTCATGGGCCCCACTTACGGGAGGTCATCACCTTTATGTCATTTCATAATGGTGAAGCTTTGCTACCTCCCCATTTTGAGGAGGTGCAACCCACCAACGTTGTCGTCAGAGTACCATTTACTTGTCACAGGCTCCCCCATGGCGGGAGCCATCTGTTATCTCACCATTGAAGAATGGAATTCATACGTGGCATACCCGCATGATTCACCCACATTCACTTATCCCTTGTAGAATTTCATGACACCATGACCACCACTCGCTCGACTATTCTCAAATGTTATTCTTAGCGTCACCTTCAAATTGGTTCTCCGCATTGGGACTCATAGGATTTCTTTATTGCAGGGGCTACAAGCTACCTCACTGTTCATTATGTTCCTCCCTAGTGACTTTTCTGCAACTAACATGCTCACTTCTAACATCTGTGTCATTTTATCCAAGCTTAATATCAGGGCGATTATGGAATTCTAAGCCAATGTTGGTTATTGGCGAAGGTCAATGCCAAAGCTTTTCACTTTACAAACGATGACATTCAAAGAATGGCACTAATGAAAGTCATTTATGTGGAAGCCACGATGCGGGTCTCTACCTACCTCTTGCCATTCTCTTAATGACACTCCTTTGATTCCTTCCCACACACCTACCTCCATGGGATTCTTATCTACAGAGCCTGCTATTATCTCCGCTGCGTGCTCTAAGGAATGACTTCTCATCATGCGGGTGCCACCACCTTGAGGTTGTTCCTTACGACATAGCCAAATGAATTTCCCACACTATTCCCCCACACACCCAAGCTCTTTCAAGCTTCCACGTCTTCTTTTCTATGAGCTATGCAATTTGGTGTCAAGTGGAGCTTTTAAGATTTTGATGTATTCCCTGAGCTCGTCATGATTCTACCTATAGGCTAAAAGTATTCATCAATGTGCATTAGATTGGTGCCTGCAGGCATAGTTTTTCTTTCTCTAACCAACCAAATTCACTCATGATTAACAAGCAAGGGTGATGTAGGATGCAGCGATTTCTTATGGGTTGGATGTTTCTCAGTACAAAATAACTACCTAAGGTGAATTGGCTAGTATTACAAGGCTGTAGAGACTTGTTCCTCCCTAGTTTTGCATCCCATGAAATTCCCTACCTTCTTCATACCTAATTAACATGTGTATACATCCAAAATTGGTCTGGAAAAAATTAATTAAATACTAGTTATTTAATTAATAAAAATCTTTATTTCCTTTACTGTATAAAAAAATTGCAAATTTTATTTATATGGTTCACATTTCTTAATTCTTCCTATCTAAACCACTTTCTTCATGATTTAATTAAGTAAAAAAAATTAACTAATTTGTTTTCTTTGTTTAATTCCCTCTCATTAAATTTGAATTTTTAATTCAAATTTTGTCACATTTCTCCATATTTTTCTAACCTCCTTCCACCTCACCTTCCATCTCACCATGTGTCACATGAAATCAATTATTCCTAATTTCTAAAATGGGTATTTATCCTCAACAATATCAACAAACTCAAGGACACATGGCTTGTTCTTTCCATTTATTCTCTTCTACACTTGGCAAGCTTGTTCTATTAAAGGGAACAACTTCCTTGTTTCTCTCTAACCTCATTTCTCACTGTTGATCTCTCCAAAATGAATCCTGATCATCCATTGTTTCCAACTCACTTGATGCCTTAGTAAAATCTATAAATAGAGGCTCATTTATAGCTTTTCGATAGAGAGCATTGCATACAATTACTCTGCAGAAATCATCCTAGCATTTGAGAGTTTAGTTTACATTCTAGTTTAGCATTTGGAGTAGTTTAGCAAGTAAATTAGAATCATGGCTCCTTTTTTAGATGTATATTAGTTTACTTACACCATTTAGAATCATTATAATTGCATAATCTCCATTATCATCATAGCATCTCCATTAGTTTAGCACTTTACCATTCCATCATTTTCATAGAATTTTGTATACAACAACATATCATTTAGTTCATTATCCAACAAATTCATCAAATCATGTAGGTGTAGGAATAGTTTCTACATTCTAGTTTAATGGCTTCTCATTTCCTAGATGTCATCCTAGTAATTTAGTGCATACTTAAAATCTGAGAGCACCAATACAGGATCCTTAGGAATAGAGGAAGATGGAATGTCTTTAAGGAATCATTTTATCAATTGTGTTTTTAATTTAGATTTCCTTAATATAATACATTGCATCTATTGTGTGTTTTTGATTATTCTAATTCACATATTTTCTCATAAACATAAATTGGTGCCCACCGTGGGGCCTAAACCTTATTATTATTATTATTTTTGGAAAGTATGCTTTATAGGTTTAGATGTGAATTCCTTTGGTACAACCATTGATTCTTTTGACGCATTCACTAACTATTCTGATGCAACAACTAGTTTCCTCAGTGCATTCACACCATTTTGTGGTGCATCAGAGAGTTTCTATAGCGCATCTACTAGTTTCTATAGCGCATTTACTATTTTCTATGGCACATTCACTATTTTCTGCAATACATATACCTTTTTAGCAAATTGGCTTACTGGAATGGCACATTTGATTTTCGTTGCAAATTTCTCCTGAGTCTGAAAACTAATAAATGTTTTTCTATTGTGCAGCCTTGATAAATGCTATTAGAGACTTTGTTGAAGCTCTTGAACACTGTCAAAGAAACATTTGTTGCAAACTACTGATAAATTTGATACAAGGGCTAGAGTGATTTATTTCCTTTTGGCTTAATTTATGATCCCAAGGTTCTTCGTCAAAATTGAAGTTTCTCTTTTATCTTCAGAATCAACATCATTAGAAAGAGGGAAATTTTTTTACTACAATGCAACTTGAACAGGGTCATATGGAGCTACGGAGTCAAAGAAATGCTCAGTCAAACCTTGGTCAACCCTAGAGCTAGGTCAAAGAAAAAAAGGTTCAAAAATTAACATTGTCAAAAGATACGAAGGTAATAAAGGCAAGCAAAAGACTGATGCAGTGATTCAACAAGATCTTGGATCCAACTCTAGAGATGAAACTTAGATTGTTGCTGATGGGGTCCAAGGTAAAGGGAAAGGTATAACTCTTTCTTCTGATGCAAATGTTTCTAATGCAAATGAAAGTACAAGTAAAGTATCTACTCCTAAGGCTGATAAATAATGGAATGAATTGTTTCATATTCGAGTTGTAACTAAGCACTCTAAGATTGATACACTATTTGATATGGGTTCTCAAGTCAAATTAATATCTGAAGAAGTGGTAAAGAAACTCAATCTAGCTACAACACCTCATCCAAAGCCATATCCACTTGGATGGGTTTGCAATGATGCTCAACTATAGGTAACAAAATAGTGTAAATTGAAATTTTCTATCACTGCAAACTTTGTTGATGAGGTAGAAGTAGATGTTGCTCCTTTGGATATTTGTGGGCTTGTGTTAGGGAGTCCTTATCTATATGATATAAAAGCAATATTTTATAGGGGGGAGAATAAGTATCACCTCTTTAAGGATGGGATAGAATACATTGTACGTACACAAAATGGTAAGACTAATCTTGCACTAGTTAATGCTGGTTAGATGAAAAGGTTGGTCAATTCTAGTAAGAAGTTTGTGTTAATGCTTGTAAAACCCAAAGAGGATGAAAAAGATGAAGCATTTAAGAGGTGTGATCCTAAGCATAAAACTGAGATGGTCAAAATAGTTTTTGTTTCTGATGACTTATTTCACAAGCCAAAGGAGTTGCCACCTAAGAGAGAGATACAACATGAAATCCAATTGCAGTAGGATGTGCCTCTTCCAAATATAGGCATGTATCATTTATCAGTTTTGTAGAATGAGGAAATGAAAAAGCAAGTTCAGGAATTGGTTGAAAAAGGATTCATTCATCCTAGTACATCTCCTTGTGGTTCTCCAATTGTGTTGGTTCCAAAGAAAGATGGATCTTGGAGAATGTGCATTGAATATTGAGCCCTGAACAAGCTAATGGTAAAGAACAGGTATCCCCTTCCGCGAATTGATGATTTACTTGATCAATTAAAACATGCAGTTTATTTCACTAAGTTAGACTTGCATAGCAGATATCATTAGATAAGAATTGCAAAAGATGACATTTGGAAAACTGCATTTAAGACAAAACAGGGACTTTATGAGTGGTTGGTCATGCCCTTCGAGCTTTGTAATGCACCAGCTACATTTATGAGAGTCATGAATGATGTCTTCCATCCTTTTATTGATGATTTTGTCATATTCTATTTAGATGATATTCTTGTATTTAGTCGAACTTGGGCAGATGATGTAATTTAGGTAAAGAAAGTTCTTGATGTATTGAGAACAGAAAAACTCTATGTAAATATGTCTAAGTGTGAATTTGCAAAGACATCTCTAGTGTACTTAGGCTATGTCATAGGGAATGGTCAATTGTAAGTAGAACCTGTGAAGGTCGAAGTTATTGTAAAATGGCCTAAGCCAAGTACAGTCACTGAAGTTAGAAGTTTCTTAGGTGTAGTCCAGTACTGGAGAAAGTTCATTGCAAACTTCTTCTACATTGCATCACCATTGCACACGTTGACAAGTATGAAGATAGCTTTTCAGTGGGGAGGTCCATAGCAAAAGGAATTCAACACTTTGAAGGAAAAGTTGAGCATGACACTAATTCTGGCTTTACCATATTTACACCAACCATTCGAGATTGAAACAGAGGCAAGTGGATTTTCCATGGGAGCAGTGCTAATGCAAGGAGGTAAACCAATCTGCTATCACTCTGAGACTTTTTCAAGTGCAGTTATTAACTATCCTACTTATCATAAGTAATGCATTAGTTCAAAGTGTTAAAAAATGGAAACACTACTTAATGGGGAAAGAAATTGTAATCCACACTAATCACTAGCCACTACAATACTTGCATTCATAGTCTAAATTGCAAAAAATTAGGCATTTCAGATGGATGGGATCTTTGCAATAGTTTCACTTAGTAATTAAGTATAAGAAGGGTACCCATAACAAAGTAGCATATATGCTTTCTAGGCCTCCTGTTCTGAATGCTTTGATTATCCTTAAAGGTAGTTCCATGGTACATGAATTTTTTTGAGAACAATATGCTAATGATGAAGACTTTAAGGAAATCTATCTAGCTCTAAGTGAAGGAAAACATGTAGAAGAGAAAGATTACTATGTGCAGGATAAATTGCCGTATCACTTGGGAAAGTTATGCATTCCAAAAGATGAACAAGCACAGGTAATCAGAGAAGCACATACCTCATTAATTGTATGAAATTTTGGAATAAGCAAAACAATTACTCAGTTGTAGAAATATTGTTATTGGCCTCATATGTAAGAAACTATATCTAACTATATTAGAGGTTGTGTCATGTGTGCAACTAGTAAGCCTAGTAACATAAAATTGGGGTTGTACACACCATTACCTATTCCATCCCATCCATGGGAAAGTGTGTCCATGGATTTTTTTGGGGGGTTACCTATGTCTAGGAAGGGTCATGACTATCTTTATGTAGTAGTTGATAGGTTCAACAATATGTGTATTTTAATGCCATGTAAAAAGAAAGTCATTGCTGAACCGACAACTCAAATGTACTTCCAATTTGTATGGGTTCATTTTGGGTTACCTAATTCTATTGTATTAGATCGAGATTCTCTATTCCTAGGGGAATTTTGGTTAGCTTTGTGGGGACTCATGGACACTAGACTGAAGAAGAGTACAACCTTCCATCCGCAGACCGACAAATAAACAAAGGTAGTAAATAAGACAGTTGTGCATCTACTCAAAGGCTACTACAACAAGCATCCCAAGTTGTGGGATAAGAATCTTCATTATGTGCAACATGATTACAACCATGTGGCACACTCTTCTACAAATAGGTCTCCCTTTGAGACTTGTTTTGGCTATGTGCCTAAGACTCTGATGGATTTTGCTTTTGGGAAAGATGATGTTGAAGATGGGTGCCATAATTCAGAGAAGGATTTGAAGTTCATCCAGAAAGTCCAAGCCATCCATTAGGCAGTAGAAGAATAGTTGAAAAAGAGCCAAGCCAAATACAAGGCTCGACATGATAAACATCGCACCGATCATCATTTTCAAGTCAGTGACCGCATTTGGTTACACATTAGCAAAGAAAGAATGCAAGGTGAAGGAAGGAAGCTCAAGCCAATTCAGTATGGTCCCTTTGAGATCTTGGAAAAGATAAAAACCAATGCCTTCCACCTTAAAATTCCCCCATACATGCAGATCTATTTAGTTTTCAATGTTGAGAACTTGAATTTGTATGAACCTCTGATGATATTGGATGAGCAGACTAATATTCAGGTTCCATCAGTGGATGATCTTTCACCATAGTACATGTTATAGTTTCCTGAAGATGTCATCCTAGATAGTAAAACAAGGACTTCATGAAGAGGAGCAGTTGAGTACCTCAGAGTGGGACTAAAGGGGATGAATCCAAGCAAGGAGAAATGGATGGAGATTGGTAAAGTGAGGGAACTTTAACCTCACTTACTTTCTGAGTAACCAAATTTCGGAGGTCCAAAAGCTCTCCAGTGGGGAGGACTAATTCGGAGACCCATTCATTTTATTTTATTTTATCCATAGAGGGCTTTCCTTGTGGGAAAAAGTAATCACCCAAGGGAACGACCCAACCGGTAACATGCTAAATCCAAGTGACTTCCAACCGAGATATAAATGTGGGTACTTGAGGAAAGTTCAAGTATCACAAGGATTGTTTTGACAAGAAGGGAAACAATGGTCTCTTGCCACATGGATAATCCCCCATGAACGAAATGACTATACTAGAACCCTTGTTGTAGAAAGGCCAAAATCCCTAATCTATTTGCCAATGCAAAAGGTCTAACCTTTGAAGTCATCCCACATTTTTGTGGCTTTTAGTAGAGATGATAAGTATGCCATGGGAGATTCATGGGTACTGATGTTTGGGTTCCCCGTAGAAGTGAGTGTTGTGGATGGGAGCCAGTGGGGTCAAACATTTAATCATTCACTAAAAGTAGGTGCAGCTAGAGTAAATCCAAGCAGGAATCTAGCAAATATAGTCTTACAAAGCCTTAGGATTGTACATGCTTGATGTGTTTACCCAAGTGTTTTTTAAAAAACTTCAAACAAAACCTTATACACTGGAAATGAAAAACTGTGATTCAGAAAACATCATTTGAAACAAACCATTCTCTAATATGAAAACCAAAAAAATAAAATAAATTGGCAAGCAACTATTATATTTCCCTATTCAGTGCATCCACTTCTTATTATGGCGCATACACCATATTCTCCAGCACATCCACCTTCTGTTGTAACAGTGCATTCACCACTTTTTCCAACACATTCACCTACTATTATAGTGCATTCCCAACATTTTGCAGTGCATCCCTTACATTCCCTGGTGCATTTGATCTATTCTATAATGCATCCACCTAAAACTTTGGCACATTTAAGCTATTCTATAGCAAATACACCTGATTCTTCAACACATCCAAACCTTTCTGTGGCACATCTAAGCCATGCTATAGTGCATCTGCCTTTTAGCACATACACTAACTATTACAGTGCATTTACCAAATTTATAACCATAGAGTTGAATTTGACTCCTATCCAACATTTTGAAACCAAATTTAGGGATCTTTTTCATAGAGAATTTCTTTCCTCATCCCAAAATTGTTGTAAACTTAGAAAAACTAGAATTTACAAATGAAATCCTTTATCTAAGCTTTGATCAAGCATCTAAAAGTGCCCAACCATCATCAAAATCCAAATTTGATCATCAAGTTGAGTTTCCCCATTAGGATTCACCATCCTTCATCCAGAAACAACACACTTTACATCAAATTTAATTACCTTAGTCCCATCAATATGATCAATATTTCTTTGGCACTCCTAAATAATGATCAAAATTTAGCAAACCTTCATCACTTGCATGCCCATTTTAAAAGGATACCAAAAGAAAAAACTTAGGGACAAGGAATTTGAACCTCAAAATACCATGGGTAAACCAGAAGAAAATCCCTTTCACAAAATTCCTTAAAATGAAATAGAAGAAATAACAGAGGAGGAAATAGAACAAGCAAACAAAGATCCCAAATTTCACAAATTCCTAGGAAGGATCTTTGAAAAGGATGGAGAAAAATACCTTATGTTGATGAGGTTTTCTGCACAACAAATACTTAGATAGAATACAATATCCTATCTCACTTAAAAGGTAAATCTCTATCAGCAAGCCTCAAGAGATAACCCCAAGGTATCTAATGTTAGGTCTTGACAATGCATAAACAACTCAGTGATAAAATGTGAAAATGCTGGTAATCACAATGGGACCTTACTACAAGAAAAATACTGGATCTCAATTTGTCATATCTACCAATATGATGATACTCCAATCCTAGATTAAGCCTAATAATCAAAGAAACAACAAAAGATAAGGGTTTCAAAGAGATATCCGAACTTAATATTAAACCTAAGATTAACAATATGAATGACCAATATTCAAAATGGGCCAATCCCTCAAAACTGATTTCCACTTGACCCAGATAAATCTATAATCTTATAGAAACAGTGCAATCTTCTAAGGTGTTAATGTTTTCAAATAATGAACATTCATTCAAACAACCCTATTGCAATTGATATGAATAAATCCCCACAATCGAACTAAGCACAACGAATATGAACTCCAGGCTAACTTTGCAAAGCAACTAACAATCAGTTGGTTGCAAAAAGTATGGACTGAGAGATTGCTACAACATTCAAGTATCAAATCAAAAACATTATTAAATTGAATCTAATCTGAATATTAACCTCCTCAAAGAAATTTTAAATATAGAAGAACAAGAACCATGCAAGACAAGAGAATATAAGTATGGCACCAAATCACAATGTCATTTCTTGCATTCAAATTGTCCACTGTAGCAACAATTCCAACTTTGTGTTACAATATTTGCTTGAGAGAAACTACTTACTAACTTCCTCTACTTAATTCACTACTAACTATCTCTGCCCTATATCGATCTGTATCTTCTAACCTTTACAAAAGAGGTGAAATGCCCAATATATAGAATCCCCCTAGAAAAACCCGTTGGCCAAGCAAGAGTTGCACAACATTAATTAGGCACCACTAGTCAGCCAAGATAAAGTCAAAATCGAATGAAGGAAAGCATTAAATGCATGAACTATACCCAGGTCGGCCTGCGATTCCCAATGTAGCTCGGACCAATGCAGGGCGGGATAATGGGGAAGCACAAATATCGATGCAGTTGGGCATTAACTACCTTCCCCTTTGTCTCTATTCCGATCTAACCCTTCATGGAATTTCAAGAGAATCCCATCCAAGTCGGCCACAGTTGGTAAAGGAAAAACCCTAAGTCATCTTTCAATTGATGCAATCTCTTCCCTTGATTTCTTTACCGACCTATCCCAATCCACCTTACATGTTAGGTATTTGTCAATGACAACAATGTATGTGGCCGCGTAGTCCAAATGATGCTTAGAGACAAAATCATCATTAGTTGGGGCATAAACATCATGCCACCACTTCCTCAACTATTCCAAGCTCAACTACTTGGGCACAATCTTCCTTCTCCCTCTCATAATTTCAAAGAAGGTAATGGATCCATTGTAAACACCGACTAGGGTATCATCAATCTGCCTCCTTTGTTTGTAAATCTTCTTCAACACTTTCTGCCTAATCTGCAAAGCCTCATACAACTCCCAAGGTTTGGCAGCCCTGGAGGCAGGAAGAATCTTATCACTTACCAACCTATCCTTGGTGTATTCCATGATAGTTTTGGTTTTCTGTAGAAGGAGATCTGTATCTTCCTTATCTTGTGTCAACACCGCCTTCAACCAATTAGTTGCCCTGATAGCATCCTTTCCAATTGAAAAAATCTCCCTGATAGCTTCATTACCCCTAGTTTGCACCCCTTGCAACCAATTTACAGTGGCAAGAGTGGAAAATTTCATTCTCTCAAGCTCAGTGATAGTTTCTTTAGGCAAGGGATTTGTAGTAGAAGCAGAAGGGTTGATGGACTGCAAGGGCTTCATCAAATCCTCCAAGCATTTCTTAAGATTTTCATTTTCCTTCTTCAACTCATGCTTGGTCTTTATTTCCTTCCTCAGCCTACCCTAGGTGATTGCACTAGAACCCTCATAATCTTCAATATCCTGTTCCACAGAAGTAGGCCCCAAGTTGAAATTCTACACATTATAATCTTTTCAGGCCACATCATCTCTGTTTTTATTTGGAGGAGGGGATACAATATGAACAACTCTGTTATGAGCTTCATCCCTTTTGATCCTTAAAATGACCCTAGCCTTCTTTTTACCTTTATCTTTTCCAATTTTGGCTAGTATCTCACCCCAATTCGGTGGAGTGTCTTCCACCACAACCTGTTTTCTCTTTATTTCTTTGTCCAACCAACTAGGGACAGTGGATTCCAACTGCACCTCAACTTGTTTTTCTTCCTGCTCACCCTTAGGTGCTTCTTCACTCAAATTCAGTATCTCAGGAGTTTCATTTGTCTTACATTCTTTTCCTTCAGCCTGCTCAACTACATGTATAGGTGAGGGAACCTTCACTGTTTCTTCTAATACTGGAGGTGATTTAACCTCCTTAGCCCTAGCGGGTGACTCCACATATGCAACCAAAGGAGACTACATTATCTTTTCAACTTCTGCTTCTGCACTATGGAGATCACCATAATGTAATTATTCTTCCTTAGTATCCAAAAGATCCTCGACATCCTTAGATTCAAATGGTTTGCTTTGAGCTTCATGAGTGGAAGGCACATCACCATGCTGCTCCTCATGAAGAACCACCAAAGGGAGATCTGCTTTAGGTACACTATCCCTAGGAGAAGGAGTCCTAGACCTCCTTGTATACACCTTGGCCTTCTCCTCTAAGCTTTCAACATTTACCACTGGTGGAGCAACTTCTTCTTCTCCCACCTTGGAGCTTGCCTTCTCTGATAATTTTAGGATTCTTTTCCTTTTAGGCATAGGAGCACCAACTTCAGGATTCTGTTCTTTAGCTTCCTTCTGTTCAAACTTCTTAGTCCTTGTTCTCTTCTTAGCCTTTGGCTTTCTTTGATTTTCAGTCTCTTGGAATTCCTCGATCTGAACACCCTTAATCTTGATCTTAAAAGGAGAATCCAGCTTACCTTTACCTTTAGGGTCCTCCAGCTCAGTTGATTCCTTAGAAGTGGAGTGAGGGTCCATATCTCCCATCAGACTGTAGGTGCATTTCACTCCCATGTTTCCCAACTCCCATAGTTTATGCCTTAACCACATCCTGGTAAACTTGATAACTAGATTTGTTAGCTGTTTGAACTATGTTCTTTCTTCCCCTAGCCAATCTACATCACCAATTGGCTTATCCTTCACCACTTCTTAGGCATGACCTTGAATCAAGTCCCCATCATCTTTAAGCTGATCAGGCACTTCCTTCACATTGTATAGTCAGACTGATTTAACTGAGAGTTGGGATAATTTCTTTTTCCTAACCTCAAATTCATCCTTGCAGTTGGCCCAATAATCCTCCAAATCAACCTTATGGATACATTCGCTACTTGCCTTCTTTTGGGCCTCTCCTATGATATCAAACCTGGATCTCTTGGAATGGAAAGACAAACCAAGGGTACTCATTTCCTCATCTAAAGCTTGGGAAGAAATAATGGAAGGACATGCCTCTTCAGTGCCAATCCTCAAAGGGAAGTCCACACCAAAACTAGTCTTATGCTTGTCCCTCTTGAAAATGGCATCAAAGTCACAGATCTACCTAGTTACTTCTAATAGTATGATATGCTTAGTGGGATACCTTGGAAGTATTTATGGGGCCCTTTGGCAACCATCAATCTGAATGTAGGAGAAAGTTGGGAACTGAATAAACCATGACCCATATTTCTTGATGAGCTCTTTTGCTTGATCTGAAATCCTCACATGCTCTGCACCCTGAAGTAATCTAGTGATGTGCATGGTGAATGCATCGTTCACCCTCCTATAGTTCGGGCTTCCTAAATGCAATTGAGGAAAAACCTCATAAATAACATCCTCTCTGAAGATTCCCCTTGTGTCTAATCCCTTGTAAGGATGGAATCTCGCAAGTGCATAGATCAGGTATGAAGTCATTGTGAAGGTCTTGGTCCGCAACACATTGGATAGCTGCTCATGGATCACCCAACTAATGACTCCTACCCAATGGTAGTTAATCATCTGTTGTTCCATCTTCACAATAGCATGGCACATCCAATTCTAAAACATGCCAGCACTCTTTAATCTGACCACCCTACTGAGTAATGTGATAGCATCATAGTACTCCTTGAACTTTACTCTGAATAGTTGCTTGGGCAATTTGGAATAGTGAGACTTGGGCTTCTCCAACCAAGAATTGATAAACTATTGTGACTTTACAGTTTGTTCATCATAGAACTCTTGGGCTACCTTCATGTTGAATGCCACCACATGAGATCGTTTTGGCATATCAAAAGCCTGTGCAATGGAAATAGGATTGATATTCGCCACAACTCTCCCTTGAGGACCAATTATTCTTCATGTACCTGGGTTGTAGTTCCTGGTACACTCAAGGAATAGCTCATAACACTGCACCGCAGGAGGGAAACAAGGTACATGTGACAAGCATGATTCCTTCATTCTTCTAGCCACTAAAGGAAGGTCATCGGCCGCTATTCTTTCTTTAAACTCCTCATAGTCCTAGAGGCCAACATTTGTATCTGTTACTTTTGACCAGACAAAAGTGATTCTACTTTTAGGAATCTTTCTCTTAATATCCATCTTAATCCTTTCTGCCTTGGTCATTGAAGACCCCTCCATTGCCTTGCTAGATTCTGCCTACACTCAACATGGAAATAATATTAAAAACCACATGAAAGCAATGTTAATCCATTAAAACACTATTAGAATAATCCTCATACAATCAAGGTGTTATTAAAACACATATAAAATGATCTTGATAAACTTCAAGTTTCAGGAGCACCCACGAAATTTGAGCTAGAGAGGAATTTCGGGAAATTCTGAGCCAGACAGATTCCAGTGGACCAGTCATGAAAACACCTGCTAATAATTAAATCTTATCATTATCAATCAATAAACCACATGGGAGATCATAAGATAGCATGAATAAATCATAAAATTCCTTTAATTTCACTAACACATCATGCTAATCCATATTCCATTGTACTCCCTCAGATTTTGGGAAAATCCGGGCGAGGCAGATTTCTGCGAAGACAAAGACATCTTGCAAAGTTTGGAAAATCCTAGCAACATAGGACTTTGGGAAAGTCCAGATGAAGTGAAAATCTAAGGGTAAGGTAAAACTCTGAAAGTGATAGCAAATTTTGGGAACTCAAAGGAAATCGGGAAAATGATGAGGCTGACGGAAATCCACGCAATCGTCTCAGCTCGCCAAGAGTCTGTCATCTCGCTGAGAAGTCTTGGCGACCACCAGGAGGTCACACCAAAGGTGGATGTCATCAGACGAGGTTTTGAATTCAATCAGAGGTCTTGTCGACTACATAGTGTTTCGCCGACATGGGGTCCCATTGGTATATCCTCTAGCTGACAACATGTGGTCTCCCCAAAAGAAGATCTGAGCTCGCCAAGAAATGAAGGCTCTGTCATGAAGTCTTGATGACTATTGGTAGTCTCATTGAAAGTGAAGGTTTCGGAAAGAGTTGTGAGCTCGCCGAAAGGTCTCACCGACCAAGCAGGGTCTCCCCGACTAAAATGAAGGAAGCTCGGTGAAAGTAGAATGCGCTTGGTGAAAGGTATCACCAAAGGATGGAGGTCTCAGCGAAAGTGAAGGTTTTGGCAAGAGTTGTGAGCTCATAGAAAGGTCTCACCGACCAAGCAGGGTCTCCCTGACTAAAATGAAGGGAGCTCGATGAAAGTGAAATGCGCTCAGTGAAAGGTCTCACCAAAGGATGGAGGTCTCAACGATGGAAAAGAATATTGGCATGACTAGTGGAGCCCGCTATGACCTCTTGCTGATGCATGTTTGTCTTGCTAATGGTGTATATGATAGTAGTAATTTTATTGCACCTCACCAAACTTTGGGAAAATCCGCCAGAGATGGATTATCCCAAAGGAATGAGAAATCCCAGATGGAGACTAAAAGCCGGATTGCAACATGAAATCATGATTTCACACATTGTATCATATTAATCATGAATTCCAACGATTTAAGCTTAGGGATAGTTATGTATGGACCTTCAAAATATTTTCTTTGCATTCTAGGCCTGTTTGAGAGCAAACTAGAGATGAATGGCAATGCCCTAGGTTTAAACCCTATACATCTGCCATTAACACACAGGAAAATCTGACTCAGGTAATTCAAATCTGACACCATACTAGGAGAAAAAAATCATGATTCTCAAGTAAGTTCACTAAAATGTAAACAAAACAACAAAATTAGAAATTACTTGGGAGATCATAAATTAATCAATGCTACACCACCCTAGTCATGAGGCAATCAAATATTTAGGAATTCAAGTCCCAGAAGCTCCTATAACATCAACATGCTATCCATAATCATCAATTCAAAGCAGTCAAACACATACCATTAAAAAGCAGAAATCGATCCAAGAATCAACAAATGTGAAGAGAATGGCGTCCACAAAGAACAGGGGGAAGAAAGTGCAAGAAATCACCACTAAATCGATCAATTCAAACCAAAACACCTCAAAAACCCAACCAATCATTCACAAGAAAGCATTCCTCAGCTCAAACGATGGAAAATGATAAGCATGATAGCATAAAAGACCTCAAAAATCAAGTTAAATACATCCTTCAAAGCACGTATGAAGTCATTAATGCAACTGATAGTCAGAAGACCTGAGAATCCAACGACAAGGTGAAATCCAGTGAAATCTGGCCCATGTGGAAATCGACGAAGACCATATTTCTGAACAATAGGGTCTAGCCGAAGTCCAAGCAAAATCCGGGAAAATCCGACTGGGATGGAAAATCCCGAATCCGAGTAAAAACCTAAAATTTACCCAGAACTTACAATTTTCAATGAATAACCTGGGAAAACACTTATGTAGTCAAAATAAAAATTTAAGCACATGCCTAAATAAGATAAAACCTCAAAACAGAAATGGCCAAGACACCAAAACCAAAGCGAAAGAGGGTTCCTTCTTTCAGCGAGGTGTGTGTGCGAAAACTACACAACAAATGGCAACTTCTGCTAGGAAAATGCTCCAAAGCATTTGATGACAAATAGGAATCGAGAACCTAGAATTTATGGTTTCAGTCCCACTATCAAACAAACGAATCAGAATGCAAAGATTGACAAAATTAGAACCAAAGGATAGACTGAACCTTCCATAAACTGAGAATCTGAGTGTGTGCATATGAGTTCATTACCCTCCTTAAGCTACTACAGAAACCTAGCTTAGTCAGAGTAGTCTACGTAAAGATTCTAAATTCAAAAGCAACCTAGATAGGGCCTCGCTACCAATCAAGCATCCATTGCCCCGATGAGGTTATTGTTGTGACCCTCTCAAACATGGCTCTACTACTAGTCAGGCATCCATAGCCCCAGTAGAGATACTTGAATACCCCTAATAAGTTGAATTCATTTTCTTTTGATTTTCAAAATTTCTCTTTTCTTTTCTTTTGATATTCTTTTCTTTCACCTTTTCATTCCAACTCGTGAACAATGAAGTTCACACTCAGGGCTGAGAATCACAGTGGCACTGAAGCAGAAATAAGATTTTTCACTTGGAAAAACTTCACAAGGATTCCTATAGTAACATCAGGATTCTTAAGATATATGAGAGATATAAGATTTCAGAGTATTTCAAATTCAAATCAAAGCCAGTGACCAATCTTCCATAAATTGAATAGTGAGACTATTGGCAATAGCAAAGACCTCAACCATCCTTTCAAGAGACAAGACTATAGTTCACCAACAAATACTTGGAACAATTCCCGACAATGATATTTGCCATTCAAGTGCAACACATCCAAGTGAAAACAGAGAAACCCCGATAGTAAGAGCAAAGCGAAAAAACAAAACAAACCAAAAGCAAACCTACACTAACCAAAACAAATGAAAGCAAAGCAGAAAGGGAAACCTAACCTAACCAAAGCAAAGCAAATAGAACAAAAAAGAAACCTAATCTAACTATACACAAGACAAGAGCTAAAAACAGCTCAAGATTGGAAATAATGCTTCAAATACTGCCCATTAACATGCAGTGGGATATCGTCTCCAGTGAGAGTTTTCAAACGGAAGGCATTATCTCCCATAATTTTTGAAATCTGGTAAGGACCAAGCCAAAGTTTATCAAATTTTCTATGCTCTCCCTTACGGTCATGGGCTTTATCCCAATAAAGAACCAAGTTAGAAATCCTAAAAGCTTTAATCTTGGCTCTTTTATCAAACCATCTCTTGACTACCCCTTGATGTTTAGCAAATTTTTCCAGGGCTTCGTCTCTCTTTTCCTCAAGGTGTAACAATTCAGCGAGTCTAGCCTGATGTTTATCTCCCTCCTCATAATAGTTATTAATGAACTATAAAGTGGGGATCCTTAATTGTATGGCAAACACAAGCTCTAATCCATAAACTAGGTGGTAAGGTGATATCCCTATGGAGGTTTTATGTCTTGTGCGATCTGCCCAAAGAGCAAATCTAAGCTGGGTATTCCAATCCTTCGGGTTTCTTTCTAACAGTTTGCAGATAATAGTCAGGAGGTTTCTATTGGATGACTTAGCTAAAACATTACCCTAAGGGTAATAGTTCGATGCAAACTTAATGATAATCCCATGATCAAAAGCTCAATTAGAAAACTTTGATGATGAAAACGCAGGACCATTATCACAAACTAAAGATATAGGACATCCAAAATGATTAATGATACCTGATTCGATGAAGTTAATTACTACATCTGAAGTACATTGCTTGCACACAAGGGCCTCAGCCCATCTTGTAAAATAATCAGTGACAATAAGGATATACCTGTGTCCTACAGAGGAAGGTGGATTGATGAGACCTATGAAGTCCATTCCCCATTGTGCAAAAGGTTTTACCTCGAAGACTAGTTGGAGTGGCAGCGTTGCATACTTCTCTTGGGATGTCGTAGTCTGAAACACATGGAAAGTTCTGACATGGTTGTGTATATCTTTGAACAACGTAGGCCAATAGTAACCAGCTCTGAGAATCTGGTTCACCGTAGAAGGTGCTAACCCATGGCCTGTACCATATCTGTCATGAAACTCCAACATCACTCTTTTAGATTTTGCCCCTCCTAGGCACCTTAAGTACACACCCTCATAATTTTTCTTGTACAAGACAAATCCTTTCAACATGAAACTGTCACTCTTTAAGCACAATGACCTTCTTTGTATTGAATTAAGATGATTAGGGCATCTCTAAATCAGGAGATAATGAACAATATCATCATACCACTCACTAGGAGAAACATTATCTAAACTATAACTCTAAGCTGTAAGGTTAGGGCCAGTTTCCGCCATAGTGTGTGTAAGCCCTTGCCCTCTTACCAGCTTCATGGGTTGAATTTCCATATCATACTCTTGTAACATAGTTACTCACTTGGCTATGTGTTCTCCCAGCTCATTCTGCATCAATAACAACTTAACTGCAGGATCCAAAACTATGGCAAAGATTTTATTTCTGAGGATGTAATACCTAAATTTCTTTACTGCTCTGACTAAGGCATAAGCCTACTTTCCACATTTGGGTATCTCTATTCTGCATCCTTCAATGGTGCACTCATGAATGCTATGGGATGCTCGTTTCCTTGATTTGACTTTTGAGTTAACATAGCAGCATAGGAATGATCAGAGGCAAATGAATATATATAGAATGCTTTAGCATAGTCTAGACTCACCAAAATAGGAGCTTCAGAAATAGCCCTCTTTATCTCTGAAAATGCTTCTTTTGCCTCTGCATTCCATTCAACTTTGGCCTCCTGCTTCAACATTGCATTCAGTGGTTTAACTATTTTCGAAAACCCAGTGATGAACTTCCTTACAAAGTTGATCCTGTTGAAGAATGATTTCATTTCTTTCTTACTAGCAGGTGGTGGAATCTTGAGAATGGCTTCTATGCATTCTAGATCAATGGCAATTCCCTTTTTAGAGAGAACATTCCCCAACAATTTACCTTCTGTCACTCCAAAGATGCATTTCTTTGGGTTGAGAGATATCCTAAACTCTCTACATTTCTGAAAAAAATTGCATAAATTTGAGATGTGATCACCTCTCTTCTTGGAAAAGATTGTTAGATCATCCATATAAATAATTATGCACTTACCAATTATTTCCTTAAAGGCAATGTCCATGGCTCTTTGGAACATGGCTCCAACATTAATTAGGCCAAAGGGCATCCTCTTGTAAGCGAAAGTGCCCCACTTGGTGGTGAAAGTAGTCTTGTGTCTATCCTCATACTACACCATGACCTGGTTGTATCCCGAATAACCATCCAATAAGGACATCATCTAAGATTCGTTGACAATATGGAGCACTTCCTCTAGTGAGGGTACTGGATAGTTATCTTTTTTTGATGCTTTATTTAGTTTCCTAAAATCTACACATAACCTGATTTCCCCATTTTTCTTTCATACTGGAGCTAGGTTTGCAACCCAAGTAGTAGAATGTCTGACTAGAAATATGATTCTTGTAGACAGCAATTTCTGCACTTCTTTCTGTATTATGGGTTCTAGTAAAGCATTGACGGGCCTTTTCCTTTGTCTGAAAGGTTTCACCCTTGGATTGAGAGGGATAGTATGGGTTATGATTGATGTATCATAAGTCTTTAAGTCTTCATAACTCCAGGATATCACATCTAGATATCCACATAATGCATCGATGATTCCCTTCCTTTCTTCTAGAGTGCATACTTTGCCAATAAAAACATTTTTGACATCATCCTAAGTTCCCACATTATATTTTTCACACTGTCCACTAATGGAATCTTTCCTAGTATCCTGTTCTTGATCCCTAACCTTGTCTAGATCAAAGATCCTCTCTAATTGCACCATTCCCCTAGGAATTGTGTTAGTCTTCAGATTAATTACCCCTTCTAGATCTATCTCTACTTCTTGGAGCTCAGTTTCATCAATGATTTGAGAAGCAAATTCATCAGTACTAGTAATGACATCTAAGATATGTTTGTCATCTTCAAATACCTGGAAGTTAGTGAAATTATTGGGTACTGAGGGTACTGGGGTCAACTCCACTATAAATTTCTTTAGTCCAAAAAGGGACAGAGGTTGCAGGGTACTAGCTACCTGGGCCAAAGAGTCAGTCATCTGGTTCCTACTTCGTGTGATCAACTAAATATTGAAGGCATCAAATCCTTCAATGAGATCCCATACTCTATGTCTATAGTTGGTCATTCTCCTATCATGGAAAGAGTATCATCTCCTAACCTACTTGACTACTAACTCTGAATCTCCAAAAACTTGCAAGATCCTAACCTTTTTCTTCAATGCCATTAATAGTCCATGGAACAGGGCCTCATACTCTACTACATTATTCGTACAATGAAATTGAAGTCTATGAGCAGCAAAAAATGTCTTACCTCTTGGACTAATTAGCTTGAAACCAGCTCCAGCCCCTTGCTTTGATTTGGACCCGTCAAATCTTAGAGTCCAGTAACTAGCACCTGTAGACTTCTCCACCTTTTCACTTACACTATTACTATTGGATGGCTCTTCAGAAAGCATCACACCTTTTCCTTTGGGATCTTTTGGGACATTCTAGATATTAACTCCAACTATAGGAGAGGGGTTGATACACTTTTGTATTTGTTCCACTGCAGTATAGCATAAGCAACAGTCCAATTCTGAATGAGAGGTATTATGCACCCTGCACCAATTGGGAAAAAGTAGTTCTCCAAAGTTCATTCATTTTCCTAATTGAACCTTGTCTTCAATGCATTTCTGAATAAACTTTTGAAAACTACTTAGCAAAGCTAGCTGACTATCTTCTGGATCATCATTATTTTCAGCTAGTTCATCATTATTTTTAACTAGTTCCACTAGGGCTTCAGTACTACTGGATTCTATCATGAGGCCATTAGACACTGTATGCAACATGAGGATCTCCTCCACATCTGGCTCTTTAGAAGGAGTAGCAAGCATATAGTTACCCATACTTACTTCTGATACCAGAATTTTAGTTGAAGTCTTTTGATATTTTGTGATCATGTACTTCATTCGGGGCTCTCTTTCAATTCTAATCTGGTTTGGAACTCCTTTCCAGGGAAGCCACATATGGGAGTTATCAGTTGAGACATATCCATTCAAAGCCCTGGTAAAGTCTCTTCCCAGGATTAGGCCATAAGCATCAGGTATGTCAACCACTTGTATATTGATAACCTGCTGAATCCTAGGATCAGAAACAATCTACATCTGAATCATATTTAACTCTCCTACAACATTGACTTTAGTCCTATCCAATTGTGTGACTTTCTTCTGTGAGTCAGCAGGAGTAATTTCCATCGCTTGATAGACACCGAAAGGCATAACATTGGTTGAGGCACCATAATCTAGCAGACAATTATGCAAATTCTTACTGAATATTCGAACATAAATCAGGAATGGGGGTGTGTCTGTCTTTCCTTGAAATAGAGTCAAGGGAGTATCTACTTGAGCAATTTGAGATTTTTCCATTTCTTTCCCAGCATCCCCAGGGGGCATATGGACTTGATTATGAGTCTGATTGTGTCTTCCTACTAATTGAGAACTAGATGCTCTATGGGCACTTTCGCTCACTAATTTATCTTGTGACATTAAACTTGCACTACAAGCTCCTAGGATTGCATTCCTAATAGTTGGAACTCTTAATAACTCAAACGCAGATAGGCTCACCTTTAATTTTTTGAGTTCCTTAGCAACATATGTGGCCAATTTTTCTTCATTTAAATCAGTAGGAGTCTCTTTTGAGTATTTGATCATCTTATCCTTATTTGCATCAACATTTCTCCCTTTTTGCACATCAGCATGCCCTTCTTGAGATAAATATTTCCTGGACTTCAGAGGCAGTGGTGGATTATTGCTGGCATTAGGATTTGGAAGTATGTTGAAATTGTTTGGTGGAATGGAAGTAGTGAAGGGGCCTCTAGCCTATGGACACCTATGTGGCAATTCCCTCAAGTCATACTTTTTGATAGGTCTACACTTCTTCAACACAAGCCTCTTCTTCATCCCTAGGACCATTATCATTCACTGGACTTTCATCAAATAATTGTATCATTTCATCCCCATTGCATACCTGGTCTACCTCTTCCTCCAACTGGTTAGATTCCTCTTTAGGTACATTCTCCTTCCTTTCTGGAAAAGGAGCATGATTCAACACCAACACTGGTGAATCATAAGGGTTAGATGGTACTATCTCCTGACCACTTGCGTTATTCTCCACTTCATACTAAAAGATCGAGGCTGCTGTTTGGAATTCTTGACAATCTAACTGAGAATGTTGACTTGTTTTTTGGAGCCTAAACCACTATGATAACATAGCCTCAGCTAGATATACGCTACTAGGAGGCTTCTCTTGATTAACTGGTTGGTTGATAGACTGATTGACAGGTTGATCTAATGGTGTGGGAACTCCTCCATTGTTGGGCCCTATGTTCCAAATCCTGTTATGTCCTAGTGGCTGCCTCCTATCGAACCCTTGTCCACCACCTTGTCCTCTATCAAAATTCGGGCCTGAGGACTGTCCTTTATCATAGTTCTGCCTTTTGTCATTATTATATCCCCTATCGTTGTTGTATCATCTTTCATTGTTGTAACCTCTAACCTAATTATATCCTCTTTCGTTGTTGTATCATCTTTCATTATTGTAACCTCTAACCTGATTATATCCTCTTTCGTTATTGTATCCTCTTTCATGACGTTGCCCTCTATCAAAGTGTTGCCCTTGTGGAGTCTCTTTGTTCTGATTGGACTGCATATTCCTCTTAGCAGCCTGCAATTGACTATACTAGTTCCTCAAGTAAGTCACCTCCATATTCAGCTTCTTTATTTGTTCAGATAATTCATCCAGTCTTTCCTTGTCAGGATTACCATATGGAGGCTGATTCACACTATTCTAGGAATATCCCATGGCAGCACTAGCATTCAGTGATTGATTCAAAACCTCTGAATTCTACAGGTATGAAGGGTAGCTAGCCTGAGGCTGGATATGTAGAGTTTGATTCACATTTTGCTGAGGATAACTAATTGTAGATTAAACTTGCCCCACGAGAGGTCCTAGGTGAGGGACCAGAGGCAATTGAGGTACTAGGTTCATGATCGGAGTATGGTTTGCCAGAGCCTAGTTGAGAGCTAGAACTTGTCCAGGGTGGGCAACGGGTTCTACTGAAGGTAAAGACCCAGAAAAATGTTACCTTAGATTAGTGCTAACTTTCACAACATCTGTATATGCATCAAGTAGACTAGCAGGGGGGTTATTACTCCATTTCATAAAGGTAGCTATCAAACTATCAAGTCCCTTATAATAAACTTCTAGGGCAGTAGGCTCATCAATAGCATAAGGGGCCTATAGTCTGGTATAGGCACAATGAAACCTATTATTAAAAGACCCTATAGACTCATTGAATTCTCTTTTAACATTAGTGAACTGACAGTAGAGCTCATTGGAACTAATGGGAATTCGAAACTTCTGCAAAAAGGAAGTCTCTAGCTCAGTCCAATGTTGGATAGATCCGACAAGTAAATGATTATACCAATAGAAGGAATCCTCCCCAAATGAATAAGGAAAGAGTCTACAGGCTACATCCTCATGGCTTATCCCTCTATCCTTAAGGCCAGTCTAAAAGATCCTGATGTGTTCCTCAGCAGTTTTATTGGGATCATGAAATTTTGAACAAAAGTGTTCAAGGTTTTTGGGGATGAAATTGTAAACAACAAAGCTCAATGGGGATGGGTTGGTTGCTAAGAAAGCCATTCGTGGAGGTGGGGTTGGTAATGGATGATTTATGACTGGCTGATGTTGTGGAATGGGAATACCCTCAGACTCAGATGAGCCTGATGAAGATGAGGATGATGGAGATGAAGGAGGTGGATGGGATGATGATGATTCTACCCTTCTGTTGGCACTTCTAGACCTAGTGGGGTCAGGTAATTTCTGAAACTCTTCCTCTCCTAGAGTTAATCTTGTTCTCCTTCTGAATCTCTTAGGAGAGATGGTGTTCAAAAATTGATCCAGCTTGCTCATTCAGGCCCTCCCTCTAGCGCCAATCCTATTCGTGAGGTTTTCTACATAGCAACAACTCAAACAGAATACAATATCCTATCTCACTTAAAAGGTAAATCTCTATCAGCAAGCCTCAAGAGATAACCCCAAGGTATCTAATGTCAAGTCTTGACAATGCATAAACAACTCAGTGATAAAATGTGAAAATGTTGGTAATCACAATGGGACCTTAGTACAAGGAAAATACTGGATCTCAATTTGTCAGATCTACCAATATGATGGTACTCCAATCCTAGATTCATCCTAATAATCAAATAAACAACAAAAGATAATGGTTTCAAAGCAATTTTTGAACTTAATATTAAACCTAAGATTAACAATGTGAATGATCAATATTCGAAATAGACCAATCCCTCAAAACTAATTTCCACTTGACCCAAATAAATCTGCAATCTTATAGAAACAGCGCAATCTTCTAAGGTGTTAAGATTTTTGAATCATGAACATTCATTCAAACAACCCTATTGCAATTGATATGAATAAATCCCCACAATTGAACTAAGCACAACGAATATGAACTCCAGGCTAACTTTGCAAAGCAACTAACAATCAATTGGTTGCGAAAAGTATGGACTAAGAGATTGCTACAACATTCAAGTATCAAATCACAAACATTATTAAATCAAATCTAATCTAAATATTAACCTCCTCAAAACAATTTTAAAGATAGAAGAACAAGAACCATGCAAGACAAGAGAATACAAGTATGGCACCAAATCACAATGTCATTTCTTGCATTCAAATTGTCCACTGTAGCAACAATTCAACCTTTCTGTTACAATATTTTCTTGAGAGCAACTACTTACTAACTTGATCTACTTAATTTGCTACTAACTATCTCTGCCCTATATCCAAGATGGCCCGAGATTCCCAATCTAGCTTGGACCAATGTAGGGCGGGATAATGGGGAAGCACAAATCTCAATGCAATTGGGCATTAAATGCCTTCCCCTTTGTCTCTATTCTAATCTAGCCCTTCATGGACTTTCAAGAGCATCCCATCCAAGTCGGCCATAGGTGGTAAAGGAAAAACGATCAGAGTGGCAGGGGAAGCAACACCTTTTCCAATAGCTTCAATAAATGCACACATCAACTTCACTATTCCTTCCAACAAGAAACTTGATCACCCAACTCAACTCACACAACCAAATAGGTTTGAAGGACTTGGGGATGCTGTGTACACTCTCAAAATGTCAAAACAAGACCAAATAACCTGACTTTACACTCAAAAACTCCCATTCTCTCATCATTCTTACACAAGCCCATGCAACCTTGCAACATTGCCAAATAGGACAGTCAAAATAAAAAATTATTAAAGGAATTAACCAAACAATGAAATCAGGTTTTAGACTTCTAACAAGATCCCCCACAAGTTCCCAAAAGCACAGGATCAAACACCCAAAACAAATGTATCAAAAGATTGATTTACAAGCCATAAACAAGGCTTAACTAGGCATGTACAAGGAAGCTTTCAACTTGTCAAGGCACACCCCAACACCCCTAATGCCTTTAAAAGACTCCAAAAAGTTCCCCAAGACCCCTTTCACATATTTCATTCATTCTATTTCTTTAAAATACTCAGAAATCAAAAGAAAAGCTTACAAATGATC
The DNA here is from genome assembly GCA_007258455.2 of Sequoia sempervirens. NCBI lineage: Eukaryota > Viridiplantae > Streptophyta > Pinopsida > Cupressales > Cupressaceae > Sequoia > Sequoia sempervirens. The sequence continues at coordinate 12,594,819 of VDFB02252616.1, read as the reverse complement.
ATTTTCTGGACTGTTTCAAGGTAAAACCAGACCTAGGGCATCACATAACTTTTGCAAAACTCCATTTTTCAATATGAAAAAAATTGAAGAATGTAAAGGAGTCCTAAATATACCAATCCACCAGTTTTTAGATTTTTCCCACGGTGGAAATGGGAATTACATCCATTTTGGTGACCAAACCCTTGTTTTGCAAGATTTCAGACCCACTTTCACTAAAATTGATGTAACTTATTCAATTCTTAATGAAAACGAGAAAAATCACCACCAAAAGAAAGTAGATTCTTCCCTCTTTCAAACCATTTCAATTTGGAGTCCGTACAATGATGTACCAGACCGTACCAAGCACGGGATCAGGAAAAAATGCTGTAAAAAACAGAAAAAACAAAGTTTTCTTCTTATTAAATGCTTCAAAACTTCAAAACTGCCAACAACAGCCCAACCTCGACCCAAGGGAGGCTTCTTAAACTTGTTTCCCATCATTTACAACTGCCCTCAACTGATTTTTGAAGGAGGGAACCATTAGTTAATGAAATTACATCATTAATGCTGATTTTACGCCAAATTTCCTTATGACAACTTTGCATTTTGAAGCAACTTTGCAATCCTAAAGACCTAAGACCTTAACAACCATTCAAATAACATTGAAACAGCCTTATTACATTTTCAAGACCCCAAACCTTGCACAATTACATAAAAATTCACATTTTTGCCTTCAAAGGCTACAAAAGCAACTTTTAGTGCAAGATTGCATTGTTGCATATTTTGACTCAAAACTCAAAAACTCACCCTAGATCCTTCTCAATGGTCTTGATTGACCTTATTAATGACAAAAATACTCAAAAATACTAATTCTAACCTTCTAACAACATTTTTTCATTAAATGAGCAAAAATGGAGGATGAGGTGTAGGTGCTCTTGCACCAAAACCCTAAGTCATCTTTCAATTGATGCAATCTCTTCCCTTGATTGCTTTATCAACCTATTCCAATCCACCTTATATGTTAGGTATTTTTCAATGACAACAATGTATGTGGCCGCATCGTCCAACTAATGCTCAGAGATAGAATCATCATTAGTTAGGCCATAAATATAATGCCACCACTTCCTCAATTGTTCCAAGCTCAAGTATTTGGGCACGATCTTCCTTCTCACCATCATAATTTCAAAGAAGGTAATGGATCCATTGTAAACATCGACTAGGGTATCATCAATCTACCTCCTTTATTTGTAAATCTTCTTCAACACTTTCTTCCTAATCTGCAATGCCTCATACCACTCCCAAGGTTCGGCAGCCCTAGAGGTAGGAAGAATCTTATCACTTACCAACCTATCCCTGGTGTATTCCATGATAGTTATGGTTTTCTACAAAAGGAGATCTGTATCTTCCTTATCTTGTGTCAACGCTGCCTTCAACCAATCAATTTCCCTGATAGCATCCTTTCCAGTTGACAAAATCTCCCTGATAGCTTCATTACCCCTGGTTCACACCCCTTGCAACCAATTTGTAGTGGAAAAAGTGGAAACTTTCATTCTTTCAAGCTCAGTGATAGTTTCTTTAGGCAAGGTATTTGTAGTAGAAGTAGAAGGGTTGATGGACTACAAGGGCTTCATCAAATCCTACAAGCATTTCTTAAGATTTTCATTTTCCTTCTTCAACTCATGCTTGGTCTTTATTTCCTTCCTCAGCCTACCCATGATGACTGCACTAGAACCCTCATAATCTTCAATATCCTGTTCCACAGAAGTAGGCCCCAAGTTGAAAGTCTACACATTATAATTTTTTTCGGCCACATCATCTCTATTTTTATCTAGAGCAAGGGTTGCAATATGAACAACTCTGTTATGAGCTTCATCCCTTTTGATCCTTGAAATCACCCTAGCCTTCTTTTTACCTTTATCTTTTCCAATTTTGGCTAGTAGCTCATCCCAATTCGGTGGAGTGTCTTCCACCACAACATGTTTTCTCTTTATTTCTTTGTCCAACCAACTAGGGACAGTGGATTCCAACTGCACCTCAACTTGTTTTTCTTCCTGCTCACCCTTAGGTGCTTCTTCACTAAAATTCAGTTTCTTAGGAGTTTCATCTATCTTACCTTCTTTTCCTTCAGCCTACTCATCTATATGTATAGGTGAGGGAAACTTCACCGTTTCTTCTTCTGTTGGAGGCGATTTAACCTCCTCAGCCCCAACAGGTGACTCCGCATATGCAACCAAAGGAGATTGCATTATCTTTTCAACTTTCACTTCTGCACTATGGAGATCACCCTCATGGAATTCTTCTTCCTTAGTATCCGGATGATCCTCGACATCCTCAGATTGAAATGGTTTTATTTGAACTTCATGAGTGGAAGGCACATCACCATGCTTCTCCTCATGAGAAACCACCGGAGGGAGATTTGCTTTAGGTACACTATCCCTAGGAGAAGGAGTCCTAGACCTCCTTGTATACACCATGGCCTTCAACTTTGAGCTTTCAACATTTACCACTGGTGGAGCAACTTCTTCTTCTCCCACCTTGGAGCTTGCCTTATTTGATAATTTTAGGATTCTTCTCCTTTTAGGCATAGGAGCACCAACTTCAGGATTTTGTTCCTCAGTTTCCTTCTATTCATACGTCTTAGTCCTTGTTCTCTTCTTAGCCTTTGGATTTCTTTGCTTTTTAGTCTCTTGGAATTCCTTGATCTGAACACCCTTAATCTTGATCTTGAAAGGAGAATCTAGCTTACCTTTACCTTTGGGGTCCTCCGGCTTAGTTGAGGGTCCATATCTCCCATTAGACTATAGGTACATTTCACTCCCGCGTTTCCCACCTCCCATAATTTATTCCTTAACCACATCCTGGTAAACTTGATAACTAGATCTATTAGCTATTTCAACTTTGTTCTTTCTTCCCCTAGCCAATCTACATCACCAATTGGCTTATCCTTCACCGCTTCATAGGCATGACCTTGAATCAAGTCCCCATCATCTTCAAGCTGATCAGGCACTGCCTTCACATTGTATAGTCAGACTGATTCAACTGAGAGTCGGGATAATTTATTTTTGTTGATCTCAAATTCATCCTTGCAGTTGGCCCAATAGTCCTCCAAATCAACCTTATGGCTATATTCACTACTGGCCTTCTTTCAGGCCTTGCCTGTGATATCAAACCTGGATCTCTTGGAATGGAAAGAAAAACCAAGGGTACTCATTTCCTCATCTGATGCTTGGGCATAAATAATGGAAGGGCATGCCTCTCCAATGCCAATCCTCAAAGGGAAGTCCCCACCAAAACCATTCTTATTGTTTTCCCTCTTGACAATGACATCAAAGTCACAGATCTTCCTAGTTACTTCCAACAGTATCATATGATCAGTGGGATACCTTGGTATTCTATATGGGGTCCTCTAGCAACCATCAATCCAAATGTAGGAGAAAGTTGGGAATTGAATAAACCATACCGCATATTTCTTGATGAGTTCTTTTGCTTGATCTAAAATCCTCACATGCTCTGCACCTTGAAGCAATCTAGTGATGTGCATTGTGAATGCATCGTTCACCCTCCTATAGTTCGGGCTTCCTAAATGTAATTGAGGGAAAACATTATAAATAACATCCTATCCAAAGATTCCCCTTGTGTCCAATCCCTTGTAAGGATGGAATCTTGCAAGTGCATAGATCAGGTATGAATTCATTGTGAAGGTCTTGGTCTGCAACACATTGGATAGTTGCTCATGGATCACCCAACTAATGACTCCTACCCAATGGTAGTCAATCATCTCTTGTTCCATCCTCACAATAGCATGGTACATCCAATTCTCAAACATGACAACACTCTTTAATCTGACCACCCTACTGAGTAATGTGATGGCATCATAATACTCCTTCTTGAACTTTACTCTGAATAGTTTCTTGGGCAATTTGGAATAGTGAGACTTGGGCTTCTCCAGCCAAGAATTGATAAACTGCTGTGACTTCATAGTTTGTTCATTGTACAACTCTTGGGCTGCCTTCATGCTGAATGCCACCACATGAGATTGTTTTGGCATATCAAAATCCTAGGCAATGGAAACAAGATTGATATTCGCCACAATTCTCCCTTAAGGACCAATTATTCTTTGTGTACCTGGGTCGTAGTACTTGGCACACTTAAGGACTATCTCATAACACTGCACTGCGGGAGGGAAACCAGCTACATGTGACAAGCCTAATTCCTTCATTCTTCTAGCCACTAGAGGAAGGTCATCTGCCGCCGTTCTTTCTTTAAACTCCTCATAGTCCCAGAGGCCAACATTTGTATCTGTTACTTCTGATCAGATAGAAGTGATTCTACTTTTAGGAATCTTGCTCTTAATATCCATCTTAATCTTTTTTTCCCTGGTCATTGAAGACCCCTCCACTACCTTGCTAGATTCCGCCTGCACTCAACATGGAAATCATAGTAAAAACCATAGGAAAGCAATGTTAATCCATTAAAACACTGTTAGAATAATCCTCATACAATCAAGGTGTTATTAAAACTCCTATAAAATGATCTTGATAAACTTCGGGTTTTAGGACCACCTGCAGAATCTGAGCCAGAGAGGAATTTCAAGAAATTCTAAGCTAGACAGATTCTAGTGGACTCGTCATGAAAACACCTGCTAACAATTAAATCTGATCATTGTCAATCAATAAACCACATGGGAGATCATAAGATAGCATGAATAAATCATAAATTTCCTTTAAATTCACTAACACATCATGCAAATCCATCTTCCATCATACTCCCTTAGATTTTAGGAAAATTTGGGCAAGGTGGATTTCCACGAAGAGAAAGATATCTTGCAAAATTTGGAAAATCCTGGTAACATAGGACTTCGAGAAAGTCCAAGTGAAGTGGAAATCTGTTGGTAAGGTAAAACTCTGAAAGTGATAGCCGATTCTAGGAACTCAAAGGAAATCGGGAAAATTTAGGGTTGACAGATATCCGTGCAATCATCTCAGCTCACCAAGAGTCTGTCATCTCACTGAGAAGTCTTGGCGACCGCCAGCAGGTCACACCAAAGGTGGATGTGATTAGATGATGTTTTGAATTCAGTCAGAGGTCTTGTCAACTACATAGTGTTTCACCGACATGGGGTACCATTAGTATAGCATCTGGCTGACAAAATGTGGTCTCCCAAAAAGAAGATCTAAGCTCGCCAAGAAATGAAGGCTCCATCATGAAGTCTCGACGACTGTTGGTAGTCTTATCGAAAGTGAAGGTTTCGACAAGAGTTGTGAGCTCACCAAAAGGTCTCATCGACCAAGCAGGGTCTCCCTGACTGAAATGAAGGGAGCTCAACCAAAGCGGAATGCGCTCGGTGAAAGGTCTTGCTGAAGGATGAAGGTCTTAGCGATGGAAAAGAATATTGGCATGACTAACGGAGCCTGCTATGACCTCTTGCCGATGGTATATATGATAGTAGTAGTTTTATTGCACCTCACCAAACTTCAGGAAAATCCACCAGAGATGGATTATCCCAAAGGAACGTGAAATCCCGAATGGAGACCACAATCCAGATTGCAACATGAAATCACAATTTCACACACATCACATTAATCATGAATTCCAACGATTTAAGCTTAGGGACAGTTATGCATGGACCTTCAAAAGATTTTCTTTGCATTCTAGGCCCATTTGAGAGAAAACTAGAGATGAATGGTGATGCCCTAGGTTTAAACCCTATACATCTGCCATTAACACACAGGAAAACCTATGACTCAGGTAATTCAAATTTTGACACCATACTAGGAGAAAAAATCATGATTCTCAAGTAAGTTCACCAAAATGTAAACAGACCAACAAAATTAGAAATTACTTGGGAGATCATAAATTAATCAATGCTACGCTACCCTAGTCATGAGGCAATCAAATATTCAGGAATTCAAGTCCTAGAAGCTCCTATAACATCAACGCGCTATCCATAATCATCAATTCAAAGCAAAACAATCAAACACATACCATTATAAAGTGGAAATTGATCCAAGAATCAGCAAATGCAAAGAGAATGGTGTCCACAAAGAACAGGGGGAAGAAAGTGCAAGAAATCACCACTAAATCAATCAATTCAAACCAAAATGCCTCAAAACCCAACCAATCATTCATAAGAAACCGTTCCTCAGCTCAAATGATGGCAAATGATAAGCATGATAGCATAAAAGACCTCAAAAATCAAGTTAAATACATCCTTCAAAGCATGTATGAAGTCATTAATGCAATCAATAAGATAGTCAGAAGACCCAAGAATCTGATGACAGGGTGGAATCTGGGGAAATCCGGCCCATGTGGAAAGCCGCAAAGTCTAGATTTCTGAACAATAGGGTCCAGCAGAGTCCAAGTAGGATCCGAGAAAATCCGACCAGGGTGGAAAATCCCGAATCCGAGTAAAAACCCAAAATTTACCCAGCTGTTAAGATTTTCAATAAATAACCTGGGAAAACACTTAGGTAGTCAAAATAAACATTTAAGCACATGCCTAAATAAGATAAAACCTCAAAAAATAAAGGGTGAAGA
>VDFB02252616.1:12291201-12588203 GCA_007258455.2 Sequoia sempervirens | reverse complement strand
GAGATATTAATATTTAATTGGATTTTTAATTAAATATTAATTATTTTGAAGATATGTTATAAAAGTTATAATATTTAATATAATATGGGTCCTAAGTGATCCGATGAAGGGGTCACTTCATCATGGAAGGCCATTTGACGCATTAAATTCTATAATTAAAAACTACTGAGACTATTAAAAGAAAATGAAATAAAAGTTCGAACTTTAATGATTCCCTATTATTGAGGAAATCGCACTTTTCATGAGTATAAGCATTTTACTTGGAAATTCGAGCCATGATGATTATTGATTATTGAAAATTGTTGAAGTCTTCAACCAGAGCACGGAAGCCAAGGGTTTCAGTCTCAGTGCATTGGGAAACGAGCCATCTCCAGTGAGAGCGATTCAGAGGGTGTGAAATATCATCCGATCTATTGCCAGCAAAGAGATTTCTTCACTCAAAAGAAGTTACAGAGCATTCAGAGTTATTCACCTTCAGAGTTTTGCAAGGGTTTCATCCAAGGAGCAGTTATTAACAAAGGCGCACCATATTTTAGAGTCTGGACATTGATTTCAAAGGGAGCCATACACTTTGCATTTATTGCTGCTGCTGCAGCCGTACCATCTGTCAGGCCGTACCATTCAAAGGGCCGTACTTTTCACACACAAGAAAGCGCCTTCTCTTTTGGTCATCCAGCTTCACTCATTCAGGCGCCTAGGCTACTGGATCATTTCTTGATCGTCAGACGGAAGGAGAAAAGCCTAATCATTGCAGCCGTACCAAATCAAGGACATTCTTTTATTGCAGCAAATCAAGTTTTCATCAAATAAAATGCTGCCTTTTTGTTTGCATGTACTTGGATCTTATTTGTAATTGTTCCAGAAGTTGAATACATAGTCTGGCATCGAAAATTTCAATAGATTCCATCTTTTCCAGAGTTGTATAATTTTTTTAGAATTTATTTACAATTTCTTTCAAAATCGCCATCTTCTTCATTTATGCAAAAAACTCAAAAAACAGTCAAAAAACCAAAAACCTTCAAAAACATCACAAAAACAGTCAGAATCAGAATCAGGGGGAAACTAGGGTTCTCGGTAAAAACCACCTAAAAAAACCCATGCATCTCTTGGTGAACAACCCATAAACATAGTAAAAACAAATTAATGTTCACATGGACATTACATGGGCACCCAACCCATAGCCAATCAAAATTGGTCAAACTCAAGTGCTCCATTACCCTTTGATGGATCTAATGGCTACAAAATAGAACATGCAAAACATGCATGTTAGAATTCTGAAACAAGCACAAAACCATGAGCCACTGGATCAAACAAAAAACAAGTACACCTTCCACACAAGAGATTTACAACAATATATGCAATACTCTTCTCAACAAAGAAAAAGTTACTTAAGAGACTTCAAGAAGATATGAAAGCTCCAAATAATATCTTAAAAGATATTTTACAATGAGGGTTGAGTAAAGTTTATAAAGAGCAAAGCCCTCTAAATGAGAAAGGAATCAGATCGGCGACAAGTGTCAACATCACATGAGATGAGACATAATGATCTAATATTAACTCAACTAATAAAGTATAAAACACTCCTAAGTTTAGCTTAAGTGTACGAGAATAAATTAGACTAATAATCAATTAAAGAGTAATTAATTATTAGCTAATGCATGATAACTCTAACAATGCACACTTAGTCACCCAACTTTGGAAGACATGCAAATGACATATGTCAAAATGCATAAACATGCAAGTCCACATGTACTCCACTCCCAAAGTGGATACCAAAATGCAATATTCCTCTAAGATGCTTTGTAACTACCACCAAACATGTGTCCACCTCTATGAATGCAATTACAATTTTCCATAGTAAATAAATATTGAATATTTTAACTCTCATGTCCCATAGAACACTTTCAAAGGAACATGGAGACACATGAAAGAATGCAAGTTTAATGTCACCTGCCCTAAAATTATCCCACTTGATATTATACATTGCAAGTACATCCATGAGATACATAAAAATAATCAAGTACAATGATCAAGGCCCATGGCCTTCCTGCATCAAGAGAACTTATCTATGGCCAATGGCTTCATAAGAGAATCTACAACATTATCCAAAGTGTCAACTTTTTCAATCGAGACCTTACCATTCTCAACCATTTCTCACACAAAGTGATACAAAACATCAACATGCTTAGTACAAGCATTATACATGGCATTTTTGGTCAAACATATGGCACTCTGACTGTCAACATTTGATCCTCACAATCTTGGAATCAAAACAAATACTCATATGAGTCTTTGTAACCATGTTGCCTCCTTAGAGTCATGTGTAGTAGCCATATACTCTACTTTTTTTGTGGATAAAGAAACTATAGGTTGGTGGATAAAGAAACTATAGGTTGTCTCTTACTCATCCAACTCATTGTACCTCTAAACAAAGAGAAAACATAGGCACTAGTGGACCTTCAACTATCCAAGTACCTTCCTAATCTTCATCAAAAAAACCTCATATGTCTAATGACTTAACCACATTATCAGTACCATGATAAGCCAAATAGTAATCAAAATTCCCTCACAAATATATAAACGCCCATTTAACAAAAGCCCAATGCTCTCTACCAAGGTTAGACATAAACCTGCTCAAAACTCTCATTGCTTGGGCTATATCTTGTCTAATGTAAACCATTGTATACATTAAACTACCATCATCACTAACATAAGGAACCTTATACGTCTCTTCAAAATCATCATCAAAATTAGGACACATGTCTAAACTAAGCTTAGTACCAATTGGAAATGGAATATTTACTGGATTACAATCATACTTATTAAACCTTAGCAAAATGGTGTCAACATGCTTACTTTGACTTAACCAAAGCTTTATGTGAACCTAATCCCTACTAATCTCCATCCCAGGGATATATTTAATATCCCTCAAGTCCATGTCAAATATACCAAAGATTTCAGTCTTAATCTCCCTAATCATCACCTTGTTGTTCCCCATAAATAACATGTCATCAACATATAAGACAATAATCAGTGCTTGATCATCAATAATCTTAATTTAAACACAATGATCTGCCTCTCTCCTAATAAAACCCAACTTCAATGCAAAGGAATCAAACTTATGGTACCACATCCTAGGTAACTATTTTAGACCATATAATGATCATTTTAACTTGCAAACCAACCATTCCTTTCCTTTCACAACAAAACCATTGAGTTGTCCCATGTAAATATCCTCCTCGAGATCCCCATGTGAGAAAGTAGTTTTCACAAGCAACAATAATAGATAATAGGAATCTAGTAGAAGTTAACTTAGCTATAGGAGATTAAATTTCACCAAAATCAATTCCCTCTCTTTAAGAGTATCCCTTGGCCACTAGTCTAGCCTTGTATTTCTCTAACTGACCATCTACACCAAATTCCTTTTTATATACCCACTTGCAACCAATGGGCTTTCTTCCTTTGAGAAAACTAATAAAATCCCACATGTCACAACTATCCAAAGTCATCATCTCCTCTTGAATGGCCTACATCCAAGGCTCATTTTCCTCTGAAGAGAGAGCCTCCTTGAAAGATCTAGGTTCATCATTGACACTTAATAAAGCAAATACATAATGGAAATTTGGTGGGTTATACCTATCAACTAAATTTGGTATCTTGACCTTCTTAAGGAAGGAGTAATGTGATCCACTTGTCTTTGCACCGGCTACAATGGTGGTTTATACCCAAGAGAATGGATTTGAAATGAAATCACATATTTTAGAAAATATAATGATTTGCCTTAAAAGTTCCATTTTAAGGATTTCATTAAGAGGGTTTGATCAAATCACCTTAGATCAAACCCCCTTTGATAGAACCTCGCTAGTTTTAAACCATACCTATAAATGCGTCTCCTTTACACCTATCAAAATGCTGATAAAAAATCACTTTTGATTTAGCTTTTGGGGATCAAATGAATTCATTTAAAATTTATTTTAAATGATTATGGTATCATTCTCAAACAAGTTATCCAATAAATATAATTTTCTATTATATGTTTTGGTTTTGTTATGTATTTACTTTTTAAGTTTTATTAAACATAGGTTTTTCATCGAAAATGAATTTCTTTTCGCTCTTCACATGGAAAAATAGAAGCATTATCAAAAAAAAAAAAAAAAAAATTTTGAAAAATATGAGTGCAACTAGATATTAAAGTCCTTGATCCAACAAAAAATAAATAAAATAAAATTGACATAGACAATAAAAGTTTTCACGTTAAGAATGCCATACAGGTCTCGAATTATAATTTTATTTGACTTTGAACTTGATTTCATTAAGGAAAAAATATTCAATAAAAATCCGTATTCCAAACTGGCGGAAGGACACTAGGATATCGTGAGTTAAAAAATCTAAATTTGAAAGCAGAATTAGAATTTTATCCCATGGAAAAAGTTATGTTATAACGGCAGTGTCACTTTTAAAAATGTTTGTTTTCCTCAAAAAAAAAAAAATCAATTTTCAAGTGGGAGATAAGGAAAAATTTGATTCCGTGACTTTGAAAAAATTATTTTAGAATCTACAAGACAAAATTTGATGAGGACTCTAGTTTGTTCACATCTTCAAATTCCTCACTCTGCTTAGCCGCTTATAGGTGCCCAAATGTAGCTATTTAGTTAAAACACAATTTCTGTCCATTTTGGCCAAAAATTGTAAACCATCATTATAGATCACCCTTCTTTGTATGCTTGTCTTGCATATCATCTAAACTATTTGAACCTGCATCTTCTTCTCCATCCTCTGGTCCATCTAATTGTTCTTCCACGTGTGCATCCCCCTACTTTTCTATTTTTGTCTTGAAGTGCACTATTTTAGTTTTTTCTTTCTCCTTTAGTTTTTCTTCACCTAAATAAAATCTAAATTCCTTGAAAATCGTATTGTAGAGCTTTCCCTATGTCCAATCAATTCATATAGATAGAATACATACAACTTAATGAACCAACAAATCCCAAATTAAGCAATTCATTATTCTAGAGGTGCTTCATTTAAATTGTCAACTAGGGAATCGTAATATTGAGATGATGTTGGCACTATATGTACGGCTAAGAATCCTAAACCTCCCTAATCAGTTGAGTACAAAAAAAGCAGTAGAAGTAATTCTAATTAAAGACAAGTGATTGAAATAAATTCTACATAGAACTAGATTTAAGTGAATACTGTAACTATAATAACTACTACAAGTAACTATTCCTACACAGCTTGTAATTTAACATCTTTCTATGCTACAACATAATTCTATAATAATAATTATTTATTCTACAACTTAAGATATTGTGAATCAGAAAATATAATTAAGAAATTTAACCAATAATATAAACTAACATGGATTTTGTAGTACCACAAGTGGCCCTTTCTTGAGCTAATATCTTTTTTCAAATCTCAACTCAAAGATTCGTGGAAATTGTTGTATTCCTCTTTATTGAAAGTTTAACATATAAAATATTAAAATAGAGTATTTGATAACAATATTTATATTCAAATCTACTTCATACAAAAATCTAGCCAGCTATGGTTTCTCACGTGATCAAACATATATACAAGATCTTTGATAGACCCCTTATTTTTGGACTAAAAACTAACTACAAGTAATTTTCAACTCTCCCCAAAAAATAGGAAGAGGACTAGATCTTATTTCAACGATAAATAAAAGCTAGTAGAGATAAGAGTGTAAGAGTCTTATCAGGACTCTTCATCAATTAAAAAGATGGTTATAACTGAAGACATGCTTAATAGGGAAAAACTTATTGCAAATAGCTAACCACTATTAGTACAAGTCTCTTATTTTCTCCATAGTTCAATAATAGCATAAAGTGAAAATATGGAGTGGTCCATGAATAATCATGTCCAGACTCTCTAACCATCACCTACATCAGCTTTGAGAAAAATGCATGTATTGTTGTTGATCACCTCCTCTAACTACGATAGACTAACATCCTTCTACTACGGGTTAAAAGTCATTTTGTTGCAAGTTGACAGATTCTTTGTTGTAGGGGTTAGCTTACTCTAAAGGCATTTCTCATCATTAAAAACTATAGTTAATCATAAAAATCCATTAAATTCTATAGACATGTTTGGAGATCACACAATCATTTATCAATATAATATATAATTTTCAATGTTTTAAATGCTTAGAATATATGAAAAGATCAAGAAATGCCTTTGGAACTTAGCAAAAATATAATAAAATGTATGAAACTAAAGCAAGGAAACAAGAAAATTTTAGGGCTCATCATTCCCCCACTTAGCTCTTTGCTTGTCCTCAAGCAATTTAGAGTCTCTGATTGTATTGCAATACAATTTCCCTATAGTCCATTGTGTTAGTGACCCCTTCACCCTGCTTTAGGTAGAATCCCTTCTATTTTGATATCCTCTCCCATTTTTCTTTCTCTACTACCCCTATTTCCTCCCTTCTTCCTATTCAACATGAAATTGGAAACAAGGCAAGGGAAGGATGAAATTGTTGCAAAGTGTGTGCCCTTGGTTTCCTTGTGTTGTGCAGCACAACACTTGGGTTCGTGGCATGGCTTAATTACCTCATGTAGATTTATTAACTCTGGCGGTTGTATCGGGCATTAACAGGTTGACCTTTTGGTGCAACAACAATCATCTTTGCAACAATTGGTATTAAAGCCCGGGTCACGGGTTCGAACCCCTTGCTTGTTCTGGGGGATTGTTGCAAGGTGTGTGCCCTTGGTCTCCTTGTATTGTGCAACACAATTCTTGGTTTTGTGATATGGCTTAACCACCTCCTATGGATTCATTAAATCTGGCGATTGTATCGGGCATTAACAGGTCGATCTATTGGTGCAACGACAACCATCTTTGAAACAAAAGCGTTAGAGGGAACCAATTAATATTATGTTGAAGGGAGGTTGTGATATACTTATGGGTTATTTTAACTACTACCAAGTAATTGAAAATAGAATGAGGTTTTTTGATAGAAAAATCTTGACTAGAATCTAACATTTAATATTCTATTATATGTAGTCAACCTTTATGTGATGTAATAAAAAGAGAGAACTTAGATATGCAAGAAGTAAAGACCAAATTATAATAAATTGTATGGATCCATATATATACACCCATAATATCATATATTAATATACTTTAATGTCTTATGCATGTCTTATAATTTATTTATCATGCTTCATCCATATATATCTTATATATATCTTCCACACTTCCTTATTCTCACATATATTCAATCCATATGATTCCACACTCTTTCTCCCACTTTTCCTTTCTTTATATAGCCTTTTAATGCCTTTTTCTAATGTATTTCCATCATATCCTTTCATAATAACACTTAATTATCTTATTCCCATGAATTTACCTTTTTCTCTATAATATTTTACACTTTTATAGCTTATTTAGTCATATTAGAGGTGTTTAATGCCATTTAAGTGGTATATAATAGATATATGGTTCTATAAATGACCCAACTAACCTATGAAGTGCCTCAGATCCCTCTATATCTTATCAACATTCTCTCGAGGCCTATAACATTGTCTTGTCCTCAAGACAACTTGGTGAAACTACTTGTATCCTTCATGACTTCCTTTCTTTATATGGTTCTTCCTTAATAGAAACCCTCTTTATGTGCTCTACTTCTTCCTCAACTACACCCACTTGGCGTGCTTAGCAACACCCACCTTAGAACACTATATCTCTACTCAAATATTTAAACTTTTCTTGATTGCTACCATTTTAAATTACATATGAATATTTATGCCTGTCCAACCTATTAAACATATATGTTATATTTTTCCTATTGGATCCATCAATCCATCCATAATTCATTTGCATATATTCCATCATAGATTCCTTCTTCCACTTTTTATTCCAACACATTTTTTTAGAATGATTTTTTAGTCCACAAATACTACAAGGATATAGATTCCAACATATTTATTTGAACTATGTCCTTTCCTATGACAATGAGAAAACTACATTTCTTGAATTTTGTTAGAACTTGTTGTACTAGTAACACCATCCTCTTTTTCATTCTAAGGGGCTTCATTATTTAACCTCGCAAATGGTATAATGGGCTCTTTAAGAAAAAATATTGCATATCCCATTCTTCTTGTCATCTTAAAACCAACATCCTTCGAATAACATCCTTTCTCATTATCATCACAACTATCAAGACTTGTAGATTCAAAAATATCATTATTGCCAACCTCACACTTTTTGTCAAAAGAAGCTTGAACTTTATCACAGTTATCAAATGGTTCATCAAATGAATAACACAAATAATTTGTGTCACATGAGACATTATATAATGTAGGCTTAGACCTTAGACATATATTTTCATTTAGGGTTTCTTCAAGTAAATAATCTAATAGGTTACTTTCTTCTTTTAATTTTGATATTTCATCCTTTTGTAAACTATTTTCCTTTTTTAATTCTCCATTTCTCTTCTTAAATTTCTCCAATTTTTCTTCTAAAATGTTATTTTCACACATTAATTTTTAACTTTTTTCTTCACTCTTTGTCCATTGCTTCCCATTGAAACAAATTTATTAAAAAACAAAAAAAAACAAAATTTTCACTTCTTAAATCTTTAATTCTAATTTATTTCTTTGGAATGATCTCCCTCCCTATGCAACAACAACCAAGGTGCTCGCAACGAAACCGAATATTGATAGAAAAACCTTGATTGGAATCTAACCTGGTTTAATATTTTGATATATGTATCCAACCTTGGTATGATGCAAAAAAATGAGAGAACTTAGATATGCAAGAAGTATAAACCAAATTATAATAAATTATATGGATTCATATATATACACCCATAATATCATATATTAATATACTTGAATGTCTTATGCATGTATTTTAATTTATTCATCATGCTTCATCCCTATATATCTTATATATATCTTCCAGAGTTCCTTATTCTTATATATATTCCATCCATATGATTCCACACTCTTTCTCCCACTTTTCTTTTTTTATAGCCTTTTAATGTCTTTTTATAATGCATTTCCATCATATCCTTTTGTAATAACACTTAATTATCTGATTCCCACAAGTTTAGCTTTTTGTCTATAATATTTTACACTTCTATAGCTTATTTAGGCATATTAGAGGTGGTTTAAGGCTATTTATGTGGTATATAATAGATATATGGATTTAGAAATGACCCAAATGATCTATGAGGTGCCTCAGAGCCCTTTATATCCTCAACAAGGTTCCTTTTTTTCCAGCTCTTGTGTTAACTCCTTCCATCTATCCTATCAAAAGTCAAGTGCTTCTCTTCATGTTCCTATTGTTAGTTCTTGAAATTCTCTATAATCTCCTTCCTTGCATTCCAAAATATTCCTCTCCACCCAACGTCTATCCATGAGGTCAATCCATTCCTCCACTACCCCTTGGATATCTTCTACCTCTGCTCTAATATGAAGGGGAAATGACCTCTCCCTTTCATGATAATCTCCTTGTAGGTGTCCTCTCTGATGTTCATTCCTGATAAATGAGGCTAATTCCTTTATTTGAACATCTCCCACAAAAATAAGTGGGATTCCACACAATGTCATAGAGAATGGCCAAATTATGCAAATAAAATTCACACAATTGATCTTGCATATCTAGTGTGGGCTATTGGTAGGCTTTCAAAAATAATGTGAGTGAAGATAGGGAAACTGGGAGGTCATTGATTAGCTAGCTGAATTGAAAACTTAAAGAATTCTCCTACAAAAGTAGGGTGTAAACCCTAGTAGGCAGTTTGCATTTCAAAAGTTGAACTGTTTTATTAGCCATTTCTTCCATTTTCACTTTTAATATTTTAATCTCCACATCCTTTTTCTCAATCTTTCTAATGTGTGTTTCTATCAACTTATATTCTTCCTTGTCCCAATTCCTTTGCGACTAAGAGAATTCTTATAGTTTGTTCCATAATTGAACTGTGAGGGTAACCCTAGTAGCAGTTCTTGGCATCATTGGAGTTGCATTTCGATTCTCAGGTTGTGGAGTTTTCTTATTAATTTTAATGATGGCCAATTATTTCAACTTCTTGAAACCTTCTCCTTGTTGTTCATAATCATGTAGCTATTTCTCCAATTATTTAACCTTATTATCCAACCCATTCTCTCTTTATTTTTATGCCTTGATTTGTTCTTCCAGTCCTCTTATTTTTTGTAGAGTTGCCTATAACTCATTATTTTTAGGATTTCTTATTAAGAACAATTCATTCCCAATTCAAAAAAATATTTCTTCATCAACCTCAGTTGGTCAAACAAATTCTTCAATAGCTAGACGGCTACAAGGTTTACGCTTCTTCCTTACTGTGAATAAATCTTCAAATTCAGAATCTGAGTTGGTGCTTAGATACATAAATTACAAGGTTTTAGATTGCTCTTGATCATTGGGAAAATTTTCTTCTTGTGAGTCTATTTCAAACTCAACTATAATGACCTTTTCCTATTGAGGCTTGGATTTTCCTTTTGTAGTGCCCTTATTCTTAAGGTGTGACAACTTGTAGCATTGTAAAGTGTCACCCTTCACAATTTCACACTATATTTTTCTCCCCTTTAAGTTATTGGACCTAATTTCCAAAATTATGCATTTCATGGCTTATTTTAAATATTTTTTTGACAATTTGCAAGCACAAAACAAATTCTCTCTTTTAATACTTTGTACCTGACACTTTAAACCCCCAAAATAGGGTTGGGACACTAGCACCTAGGGTGCCTATGTCCCCCTATTTTTCCTCCAAATTTAAATATGTCAGTGTCAGCATTTTATTATTTAAAATTCAAATATTTAAAGTTGGTTGTCAAGATTTAATTTTTCAAAAATTAGAATGATAGCATATAAATACCTAGTTATTGCATCATTTGAACAAGGAAGTGAGATTAACAAGCATTCATGAGAAACTATTGTCAATAAATTTTTTAGAGCACTATTTAACAAGTCAAGAGTAACTATTAGAGTTTTATTGTAGCAATAAGATCCAAGATCCTTGAAGTGATGTGTATGACTTCAGTCCTTCAAGGAATCCATTGAAGGGTGGTGAGTTGTAGCACTTTGTGATTTCATCGTTCCTTCCTTCCATTTATCCATTTATCCTTGACATTGTCATTGTGGAAGTGGAAACACTTACACGGGGTTTGATTGAGGAAATCCCCTCGAATGGCCCAACATTTCCTCTCTTCGCGAATGTGTTGATCTCAGGTTGAAGAGGATCAAAGGAAGTTTGAATATACTTTATTCTGAATTGTTGCATTTGAAACCCTAGGCCTTGACAACTCACGAAAAGTCAATTACAAAAATATCTAGAAGTGGTCCGACAAGTTTGCAGACAAGAAATATAATTGTAGATCCAACATCAGAGGACTATGAAAACATATATGAAAAATACCTAGTAGGATAGTGGCACCCCTTGCACCAACATCCCGACAAAGTTAGCTGAAATTTATATTGCAGGTGTACAGTGTCCTCTTTTTGATTCTATTGTCCGATTTCCTTTATGATATTTCAAAAAATTTATATTCAGATTAGAATGTAGTTTTGCATCATTAAGTCAATTAGACCATTACACTTCATTATTAGGTCATTTCTAGATTTGGTTAAGGGTTGGTTGATTCACCTATCAGGTTGTGTAATTCAATCACATACATTGTCCAAATCCATCAATCCCCCATTCCTTTGCATTTCCATCTTTACACACAAGATCTACATATCCCCCATAAAATTAGGGAAAATTGTGGAACCTTAAGGTGAAAAGTAAAAGGGTTCTCATTTCCCACCATTTCATTTTGGTGAACAGACCTATTAACAGTATATAGCTTCTAAAAATTTACCCTAGATCTAGGTTTTTCTTTGCATTGCTTTGTATTTCTCATTTAGGGTTTTTTTTTGCATTATAAAAAGACATACAAATACAAAAATATTGCATTCATATAGTATCATAGGTTGAAATAGGGCTTTTTTTAGTCATTTTAGCTCATATCTACATCCAAATTGCATTCATTAGGTCACAAAATTATGAAATTGTGCATTACATGCATTTAGGCATCTTTCATTTAGGTCAAAAAGTGAAAAAAATGCATAAAATCATCATTTCAAAACTTTGCATCTTGGAATTAGTCAATTATTGCATCTTACATCTAAAAATTGCATTCAAAATTTATTATTCACTATTCACACATTTGCATACTTGCATTTTCCATTTACATAGTCATAAAATCAATAAAATATGGAAAAATACTCATTGTTAAATCTCTCTACACATAGAATTGGGAACATTAGATAGTAACAAACATAATCACACTTTGAATTTACAATCACCCTATCTAGAACAGAGGTGCCATGAGCACCTCTATCCTACATTTTGTGATTGAAATTTGAATCAACTCTCTATTTTTGTGTCCTTTATTGGATTCTACTATCTAGATTATGTTTCTACATTTTAAAATTGTCATTTATTTTCAACATTGTTGCATGTTTATATTCTTAAGTTCGCAATCCTAAAATTGAGCAAAATCTGAAGAAAAAAAATCACTATTAAACCTGTTTGCACATAAACACATAAACCTTAAACAATATAACAAACAATCAAACTTTTAATTTTGTAAAACCCTGCCTAGGACATAGGCGCCATTGTCCTGCCTTTTTTGGCTTAGTTTTTTGTTAGATATATGTCTTTGTGTTTTCTATTAGTTTTTGGTATCTGATTTTTGTTTCTAGTTATTTTGTCGTGTCTATTTGTTAGTTTAGTATTCATATTGGGTATACTTAAGTGTTTTGGAACTTGTATGAGTTTCACAATCTGGTGTCCTACTGCTAATACTTTGATGAGATGTAGTTATAGACTTATGGAATCCCACATTGGCTTTACATCCTCTATGGATCATGAGTCTTCTAACTCTTTCATTATGAGTGTTGTCAATATAATCAACCCATTTTGGACTCTATCCTTGACACTACCATACCAATGACAACCTCACAAACACCTATCTTTACAAATGTTGATACTATGGTTGTCCATGTTCCTGAAGACAAAATAAAAAAATTGGACAAAAACTTAGGACTCCAAGACTATGTGAGTATTGAATCTCTAACTGGTCTTGCAGTCCCTACGTTAGACAACATGAGGAAATTGATTAGTGATGCCCATGGATTAGAGGCTTTGCATGGTCTAGCTCATATAGTTGATTTCAACATTCCTATCATAGCTAGTTACACTCAAACATTGATAAACATTCAAAATCAAGGAGGACATCAAGTCTCCCTCCCCACAACTATAGCCTCTAAATTCCTACATACACAAATCCAATTATTTCTTCAACAAAACAACAAACCGTTAGTATAAATCCAACAATAGGTCTTTCCAGTAGAAATCCTTATAGTTTTGGACCTTCACATGTCACACCTCAAGTTTCATTCCCCTCATAAATTTGTAATATAGTAGCCGACCAATCACATACACAATTCCACCATATTCACCACATTCCCAAAACGTGTCAACCAATGATTCCATCATCAACTATTTTTTGTAAAATGTAACCTTACTTCAACAATAAATCTCAACTTTGAACCAAAACCAAAATGGACAACCATTACAATATGTCAAATGGAGCTCATTGTCACTTGAAATATTGAAAGTACAAATGCCACAAAACATAGAGATACCCCAATTTTACAAGTACAATGGTAAAGGGGACCCTAGCAATCATATATCGACATATACAACCTTATGTAGTGACTTCATCTTTGAAGATAAGCTCATGGCTAAAATATTTCTTAGGTCATTGAAAGACATGGCTTTGGAATGGTTTTGTTCATTGCCGAATAATTCAATCCACTCATTTAATGAGCTTGCTGATGCATTCCTCAATCATTTCCAAGTAAACAATTGTCCTAATATTAACATAACTAATTTAAAATGATGCAAACAAAAGAGAGGCGAAATTTTCACAAATTTCAGAATCTGCTATCAATTGCTTTTATCACAAATCAATCTTATGCTTCCTAATGTGGATGTCCAAAGAGTGTTCATTGAAAAATTGCAATCTAATGCAAGGGATAAAATATTACTAATGAAATTCCCATCCTTCATACATTTGTGTACAACACTTAGTGATTATCAAAATTTGACTAGTTAGTATGAAGAGGCATTTTCATCGGCTCATACTGAGAAATCCAAATCCGTGTACCTCAAAACAACTATCAACCATTCAAAAAGCAAAATAATTTTTTTATCAAGTTTCATATGCCTCAAACAACCAACCAATTTGAACCTAAAGTTGCTTCCATAAGTCTAACTCCATACCAATTTAGACTAAAAGATAGGCAATTCACCCAGTTACCTAACACTCTTTATTCAATCATGTTGCAACTTTTGAGTAAGATCCTAGTCTAATTGCCTCTTGTTAAACCTTTGGACACAACCAAACCTTTACCTCCAAAATTCAATCCAAATTCCTTTTGTCAATATCATTGCACAAGTGGACATGATACATAATTATGCATGTGTCTTAAACATAAAGTTCAAGACCTCATTGATTCTAATCACATCCATTTGGGTGGTGTTAATGATCAAGGAAATAAGTTTGTTGCCCCACCTAACCAAAACTTGCAAATTTTTACCAACCCAATGCCCAACCATTCACCCAACTTTGTGCAAGTTTGTGATATTAAGAAGGATGAGATTAAGGTTGATAAGACCAATGACATGAGTGATGATATGAACGAGGACAATAATGATGAGAAGGAAGTAGATAGCATGGTTTCTTTAATTGATGTTCAACCTCATAAGGGCCAAACCACTGTGTTACCTATTATTGCTTTCACCAATAATGATGCACTTAGACATGCACCTGATTGTCCTCTCTACATTGTTGATCATATCAATGAAAACTTATATAAGGAGTATTCATTGATCTCATGTGTGTAAAAAATGTGATCACTGAGGAATTCTTGTTTGTGTAAGAGTTTGATTAAGATTCTTATGAACAATCAAAAGCATGGATAAAAACTCATGATGGTTTCGCTCACCCTACAATTGGTTCCATCACTCCTCCTCATAAAGTTGGACCAAAACAATTAGATATCTCATTATCCATCATCTTGATGTTGGACCAATTTCGTGTGAAGCTAGGCTATCCATGGCTACGCTCCATGAATGTCATCCCATCAGTTATTCACAAATGCGTAAATTTCCCCTTTGAAAATGAGATATTTACAGTGCATCATATTGGCTTTAATACTTGTCTTCTCATGGGAATTTTTCATTAGATTTATTTTGGACTCAACCTATGGAACCTATAAAGTCTTGTGAAGATTCATTTTTCAAGTCATATCAAAATTTTAAGGCAAAGCACATAACAAAGTTATCTCTTAGCAATATTCCTAAGAATGATAGGTCCATTGTTGTTCTTCCTACTCCAATGGTTGTGGATGAACCTATGCCTCAAGCTAAGACCCTTCCAAGTAATCAAGGAAAATATGTTGCAGTCCCTCCACCTATCTCCTATAAAAGACCAAGATATAATAAAATGATCCCTTTTGTGCCTCCAAATATAAAACAAGTGTATAAACCTAAAGAGACAGTGGTTTCCTAACCCCCAGTGGTTCCTTTAGTTCCTCCCTTAAGGGAAGAAAATAAACTAATGGTTGACAAACCCACTCCTACCTTGTCACAAATTGAAAATCATGCAAAAAGAAATTGAAATGCTAAATAGCGTAGGAATAGACATTGTGTTGTTGCTCGCCAATTGGAAGAAAATAACAAAATAATGCATGCTAATCCAATACCTATGGAAACAACTCAACAAGAAATACAACTTTCACCAAAATAAGACATGGAACCAAAATAAGAAATGAAATAAGAAGATTCAACTTCTATTGTCATAAAAGCTCCCATTGTGATTAATCTGGATGATGAAGATGAAATTGCTAAAATTGATGAAGAGGTGCATAATGAGCTTAATGTTTTATTTCCAAACAAAATGAATTTAGATGGGGGAAACTATGATGATCATCTTGATGAAAGTGACCCACCATGTATTGAACTTGGAGATGATCCTAATATGACACTTGCTATAGTCCCCTTGGCTAGTTTTCCACTTTCCATATATGATGAGCAAGATTGGGAGTAGACAACCTACTTTAGGTTAGATCGCATGTGTGGTACTCCTTTATGTTTGTGTCATGTGTTCTTTGTGTTTGCTTGCATGTGATGTGATCTCTTAGGTTGTGCTACTTGGCGTGTCTTTATGTTTGCGAGTTTTTTTGGATGACCCTTGTTGCTCTATTGTCACAAGGATACAAAGAAAATGAACCTATTGCAACAATATTTTATGCATCGTCAACTTTGTCTTTTATTTTTGTCTTGTGTTTTCCTTTTGGGGATGATGCAAGGCATTGAGACATTTAGGTCTCTTCCATGTTGACCCAAAAGTTTGCTTGTCTTCTCTCTCTCTATGTGTCATTCCTCCTTTGTGTTTGTTCTTCCACAAGTATTTGGGGAATCTATAGCAAAGACATATATTGACCCTGGATCCAGGGATCCCTTATGTGTTCAATCTATTTTTTTGCATTACATTTTTGGGGAAATCCCTTCTTGTGATGTAGCTTTATTTGGAAACATATAATTGGCATAAGGCTTTCCATATAAGCTCTTGTAATCTTTTGTTGCATGACATTTATCATTTTTCTACTTTAAATTAATTGCTTACAACATGGTGTTTTGCAATTTCTTTAAAGTAGGGGCATACATTGGCATTATTTTTGCTTCACTTTGTTCACAGGTGTTGGACTTAGTGGTGCATTAACATTGACATTGACATTTTCTTGGCTTCACTTTGTTCATAGGCATCAAACTTAGTGTGGCGTTGGCATAAAATTATGATCATTTTTTAGAACCTTATCAAGGTTATCAGGGAGTATAACTCTTGGTATGTTATGGGTACACACCTAGTGAAAAATGGTCCTCACTAGACCTAGTGTGTTTCTCATTTTGCTACCCTATCTTGGGGGCTCACCTAGTGAAAAATGGTCCTCACTAGCTCGTGTGACTTCCTGTTTGTGTTCACCTACCAAATATTAGACTTTTCTATTGTGTGAGTCATGAATGTATTTTGTATGGATCCTAGCACAACACAACTTTTAGTCCATACCCTCTTTTAACATTTCATTTTTACATTATATGTTTGTGTATGTTGTCTTTTTGCATATCATACATGTGTGTTTTTTTGTGCTTATGTTGGTTTGCCATGGGATCTTAGATCTCGGGGGCTTGGCCACCTCCTTGGTCCTTATTCATACTATATCTCTAACATTTGTGTAATTAAACCCCTCTTGACATATATTTATCTACTTTAGTGTGAGTCTGAGTGTAAGTTCATACTCTCACTAAAGTGGGGGATAAATGTAGCATCATAGATTGTCACCCTTGATAATTTCACACTATGTTTTTCTCCCCTTTAAGTTATTAGACCTAATTAGGCTCCTAATTTCTAAAATTATGCATTTCACAACTTATTTTAAATTTTTTTGATAATTTGCAAGCATAAAACAAATACTTTCATTTAATACTTTTCCCTTGACACTTTAAACCCCCAAAAATAAGGTTGGGACACTAGCACCTAGGGCGCCTATGTCCCCCTATTTTGGCTCCAAATTTAAATATGTTAGTGTCAATATTTTATTATTTAAAATTCAAATATTTAAAGTCAACTGTCAGGATTTAATTTTTAGGAAATTAGAATGATAGCATATAAATACCTAGTTATTACATCATTTGACCAAGGAAATGAGATTAACACGCATTCATGAGCAAAAACTATTGTCAAGCAATTATCAAGAGTATTATTTAGAAAGTCAAGAGCAACCATTAGAGTTTTACTGTAGTAATTCAAAATCCAACATCATGTCAAAGTGTATGTCAGTTCATGTGTTATCACTGTTTTGTGAAGGCTAACCTTTGTTGTAGGTCTCTAAAGTATTCAAGCATTCAAGCCAATCAAGTAAGTAAGATCCAAAATCCAAGATCCTTGAAGTGATGTGTATGACTTTAGTCCTTCAAGGAAGCCATTTAAGGGTAGTGAGTTGCAACACTTTATGATTTCATCATTCCTTCCATTTATCCTTTTGTCCTTGACATTTCCATTGTGGAAGTGGAAATACTTACACGAGGTTTGACTAATACAAGCCCCTAAAATGGCCCAACATTTCCTCTCTTTGTTAATGTGTAGATCTCAAGTTAAAGAGGATCAAAGGAAGTTTGAAGACACTTTATTCAATGTTGCATTCAAAATCATAGGCCTTGACAACTCATAGAAAGTCAGTTACAAAAATATCCGATAGTGGTCTGGCAAGTTTGTAGACAGGAACAAAATTTCAAATTCGACATTAGAGGACTGCAAAAACAAATCTAAAAATACCTAGTAGGACAGTGGCACCCCTGTCACCAACATCCTGACAAATTCAGCTAAAATTATATCATAGGTGCATAATGTCCTCCCCTTTTTGTTTCTGTTGTCTGATTTCCTTTATGATAGTTTTTTGTATTTACATCAAAACTCTATTTTGCATCATTAAGTCAATTAGACCATTGCATTTCATTATTAGGCCATTTCTAGTTTGGTTAAGGGTTGGTTGACTCACCTATCAGGCTATAAGTCAATCACATACCTTGTCCAAATCCATCAAACCCCCATTCCATCTTTGCATTTCCATCTTAACGCACAAGATCTACATATCCCCCATGAAATTAGGGAAAATTATGGAACCTAAGGTGAAAGCTAAAAGGGTTCCCATTTCCCACCATTTAGTAGCCTTTTATGTTGCACCAACCTTTTCTACTTCTTTTTGGGTGTAGAAAAAGAGGGTGTGATTTTTTTATGTTGCTCGGGTTTGGAAGATTTTTTGGTGGAAGCTGGGTTTTTTTTTTACTTCGTAGTTGCTAGGAGTTGTGCCTCAAAAGCTGTAGGTTGGGTTTCTTGCATTTCTAGATTTGATTGTTCGCCAATGCTATAGGTGGGTGATGCAATGAATGAGGAATAGGGTACATGTTTCTCTTCAACAATCGTGGATGACTCCTTCACCTCTTGAGTCTTGTTTGTTTCCTCTAACCTTGGTCTCACAAGTATATCATTATTATTATTATAATCTAGAAAAAATTCCCAAGGTACATTAGGGAATTGAATTCTTAGGCTTATTTTACTCAACAAGGTGACCAAGCAGTAATGGGACATATCAAATTGATTCCTCTTTCTTCTATATTCAGTTGGCATTCATTTCAACAAATTATACAAGAAGTTGGGGACATTCACTAGTCTTTGATGGTGTCTGTGACTTAGAAGTTTAAAATGTGTTGTATATAGAAGAGACTTCCTACCATCACAAGTTAAATATTTAACTATATATATGAAGAAATAAATGCCCATAACCATGGTAGGGAAAGTCTTTTAGTACCTTGTGCCGAAGAGTCCAATTCCTCTTCTAGTTATGTAATGTCATTGTGTGTTGTGATTACATTTTCTCATATTGGAAATTCTTTTCCCATTGTGGGAAATTTAGAGACTTTTGTGATTGTTGCTTCAAAAGCATCCACTCTCATCCCTCTAGCTATGGCTTTATCATTCTGTTATACTGGTGAAGTATTGCGATTACTTAATTATACTCCATGAGATGAAGGAAATAGTCCAACCATCTATCTCACTGGAAGACGAGCAGACACAACTAGTCTTCTAATAACAAATTGTGTTGTTGGTTCTTGTCTAACAATGTCGCCTCCCATCTTGAAGTTCTATAACCTTCACCAAGAAAATTATGCTTCAAACTATACTTCGATCTACTTACTGCCTATAATACTTCAATATGTATGTTTCTTTTCTTAATACTACCACTTCTGTGTCTACAAGTTTTATGACTTTGCAAAGGAAATTGAAGCTGGTGTATGCAATTATTTTCAATTTTTGAAAATGAAATTGACAATGAAAACCAAACCAATTCTCCCTCTAACTTAAGTTGTTATTTATGGACTCAAATGGTAAGGTACAAAAATTACGAAGGGGATAAATTTCAAAGCATTGTACATATTGATATAATATATATTAAATGTTACATGAATGTGAATTCTAGAGGAAATCTTGATAGAATTTGATTTTAATCATAGTATATAATAATAAAAGTACCTACAATGATGCAGTGATGGAAAAAGGTGGCGCGTGTGATATGATTTGAACACTGTCAATGTAATAAATTAGTGAAAATTTTGAAATTATGGAAGTTAATGGAAGGATTATGTGTAGCTTTTCCATATAGAGAGCTTATTAGAATGATAAAACATGTCCAAAACATTAATATGGAAAAAGAAAGTTGTGACGTGTATGAGGTTTATTCATAATGAAATGATATGTTGCATGTAGAAATGATGAAAGTGATGTGTAGCTAAAAGTGTTAGTGAGTTGGAGGCAGTTGGTACAAGTAGCAATAGAACATGTCCCATTTTAAATACCTTAGGACTGTTGCTACAAGTCTCGTGCACTTTTGTGTATCCAAAAATAGTTGTTATTGGTCGTATAATTTATTGGTGGGATAGTGTATGTGCGTGTATGGTGCAGGAGCACCTGGCAAAGGACTATTTTGTTTGAAGTTCTTAATTTTGTTGTGCTATCATAAGGTCATGTTGACCATTATTTTAGGTGCTTAGGGTGTTTTTGAACATTGGGAAAGAAGGTGACAAGTATTAAATAATTTTACATCATATTGCTAGGTTGGCAAAAGTTGTTACATGTATGAAAACACAGCGGGTTTTATAAAGGTTGTTTTTAGGTCATCTAGAAGCCTGACCCAAGCATCTAAACTGCTTTGGAAGCCTATTTAAGGCATGAATCGACCCTGGGGAAGGGTTAGAAGCATTAATGTTGAGTGACATTTTTGAAAATTGAAAAAAAAGCGTACAAAGACAATTTTTTCTGCATTTTTGTGTTAAAAACTAAACTTTAATGGCGTAGCTCTGCTGTCTTCTTGTTTGTAGTATGTAGTATTTACATTGTATAAGCTTGAAGTGCCATATTTCTGTCTTTGTATACCTTTTTCCTTCTTTTATCTATAAATACTTTGTTTTATGTCATTTTCAGTCCTGTAGCAGGCTGTTTTTAATAATGGAGTCCTAGGGTGTCTTCCCACCGTACAAAGTGTACGGCCTTTTGGGAAATTTTCCTAGGCTCCGTGCTTGTAAATATGGTATTTGTACATATGGTAGGTGTTAGGTTTTCTTTGGTTGCAGGAGCTGGAAGAAAAGCCTTGCCCTAGGAGAGCCAGTGAAGAGCCCGGCTAGGAAAGGCTACAGGACAACGTTAATAACTTGCAGGGGAGAAAATATTTTTGAAAAATTATTTTTGGAGAATTTAGGGGAAGGTCTTTTCCATGTATGGTGATAAGGAAGAGAGCCCAACAATCTGTTTAGGAGGAGAACTTTTCACAAGTCCTAAAACTGTTTCTGAGCAGTTTAAAACCCTAGTTGCTTGACCAATTTGGTGTTTGGACAGCACACGGCCTGAGAAAGACTAAAACCCTAGAAATATTGAAGGTGTAGATAGGGGAAACACATTACCTAAGTCAAGAACCTAAGTCCTTTGGTGGGTTTAGGAGGGAAAAGCAATTTACTTATATGTTCAAAGGCTTAATGGCTACTAGTCTTTCAAACCCTACGAAAGCATCTTGTGAAAGTGATGGAAAGATGGGAACTTGTGGGTGTATAAGAACCCTAGACAAACCATTTTGAAGTCTTTGTAACCTTTTTCTAACCCCTGCAAGAACCTAGAAGAAGGTTGAGTTTATTTGGTTTTTAGGGCAGATTAAGGGCCAAAGGAGAATGAAGCGTTGAACCAGGGATTGGTTTG
Organism: Sequoia sempervirens; assembly: GCA_007258455.2. Lineage (NCBI taxonomy): Eukaryota > Viridiplantae > Streptophyta > Pinopsida > Cupressales > Cupressaceae > Sequoia > Sequoia sempervirens. The sequence continues at coordinate 12,566,310 of VDFB02252616.1, read as the reverse complement.
GATGTTCAAAATTTGTCAAGATAGTGAGCTTGGCAGGAGAACCAGGGGAACTTAGACAAGGTAGAGTTCCTATAGGTTAAGGTGGAACAACAATTTCACCAAGGAGGTCTATGACAAGGCCTAGCGCAGGAATCTGTGGTTGCTTCCTGCAGCTTCTAAAACAGTGTGATTGAGTTCCTGCAGCCTCCCTATCAGTGTATATGAGATTTTGTTACTTAGTGGGAATTATACATGTTATATATTAGTAAGTGAGATGATTGGCTCATCTACAAATGTAGCAATTGGTGATTCATGATTTGCAAGCAATGTTGATTCTATATATGGTATAAATTGTTGCTACAAATTGTGTAGAAATTATTCCTTATGCAATGGATTTTTATAAAGATTTAATCTATGTACATTGACCATCAAGGATATGTTGGAACACATTTGTCATTGCACCAAAAGATTGACCTATTAACATCCATTACAAATGCCTTAGACAAACAAATCCATGTGAGGTGGTTAGTCGATGCATTGAATCGAAAGGGAGGTGTTGGCAATTAGTCCAATAACCCCCATCAACATCACTTGAGGGGATTCAAACCTACAACTTGGATCTGATACCATCTTTTAGAATACATTTTTCGTTGCAGGAAAATATCTACTTGTTAACACTTGATACAAATGCTAGAGATAAACCGATCCATGGGAGGCAGTTAGTCCATGTCTTGAATCCGAAGGGAGATGCTAAAAATTAGTCCAACAAGATAATCTAATTGAATCAATTATATTTAGTTATACTATTCCATTTTGAAAGACATGTTTAATTTCATAAGGACCAAGCCACCATGTTTGTAATTTACCCTTGTGGTCCTTATACCTTGAATCATAAAGTAATTCCTAGTCTTGTTCATGGAATTCCTTGGTTTTCATAAACTAGTCATATCATTTGATTCTCTATTTTTGTAAAAATATTTGTTTGATGGACTACAAACATCCTTATTTCATCAAGAGCATTGAGATTGTGGAATCTATCTTTTTAAGCTTCAGAGAGATCCATTCTAAGTTGTGCTATTGTTCTATGTGTTTTATACTCAAATTCAATGGAAAGGGAAAACTTTTTCCCATACATCAATTCATATGGTGTGAATCCTATGGTTTCCTAGGTTGTTATGTACGCCCAGACAACTTTTGGTAACCTTTCTGCCCAATTATTTCAATGCAATTGGATTGTCTTTGTTAGAGTGGCCTCAATCTCGGGTTGTTTGTGACCTCAACATGCCTATTTGCTTATGAGTGGTGGGAAGTTCAATTTCTATGTCTAATCTCATATTCTTCGATTAGTTGGGTAGTTACTTCTGAAGTTAATTGGGGTCCTTGATCTTTAACTATCTCCCTAGGCATGCCATATCTTGTGAAGATTTACTCATGAAGGAATGTTGTGACCTTGCTATCTCTAGCAAATTACAATTCTTTAACCTCCACCCATTTTGTTTGGATAGTCTATACAAAATAGTATCTATTTCCTATTATTAGAGGTGGGAGCTATTGGTCCAATGAAATCCATCATCCATTTATCTAGTGGTGCACTGACCAATTGTGGTTGTAGAGGCATTTCATCCATCTTTGCAGGTCTACCCATCCTCTGGAATCTATCACATCTCCTTGTATATTTGATTGCATCTTTATGAAGTGTTGGCCAGTAGTAGCCAATGTTTAGAATCTTTAGAGTTGTTCACTTGGATACAAAGTGTCCTCTACAAGGCCCATCATGAAAATACTTAAGTATATCATATACTTCATCTTCCCTTATGCACCTTCTCATTATATTATCTAGTCATGTATAAAATAGATAACCAACCACCTAGGAGTATGGAAAGTTGTGTTCAACTAAATGATGCATTTCTCTAGGCGAGATATGTGGGGGTGTCTTTCTTGCAACCAAATAATTAGCTATGTTTGCATACCAAGTTGTTTGCAATAAGAGACAAAAAAAGTGTTCATTTAGAAAGGAATCATCCACAAATTCATTTGTTTTGATTTTCATCTTGGAAAGAAAATCAGCTACCATGTTTACTTTCCTTGGCTTATCTATAATGGTTATATAAAACTCCTGCAACAATAATAACCACCTAACAATTTGTCCATAAACCAGTAGTTTGTTCATAAAACATTTGATTGTTGTATGATTTGTATGAACAAAGATAGAATATCTAGTAATATAGTTTATAAATTTGTTAATAACCTATTCCACTGCTAACATTTCATTCTCTATTACAGTGTAATTGAGCTCATCAACTTGAATATTTTTACTGATGTAATAAATGGTGTACTCCAAACTATATTTCTTTTATCCTAAAATAACACCTATGGCAAAATTAGAAGCATATATTTGTATGTGGAAAGGGACTGTCTAGTTAGGGCCCCTCAAAATAGGTGTCCTTATGAGAGTTATTTTGAGAACTTCAAAAACTTCATGGTAGGTAGTGGTTCATTCAAATTCAATGTCCCTAGATAAAATAACAAATAGGGGGTTGCTATTTTATTGAAATCCTTAATAAACCTCATATAGTATCTTTCATGGCCAAGGATACTCCTCACATCTTATTACTTTTGGGGGGTATACAAAGTGGAGATCACTTCTATTTTGTTAGGATCCACCTAAATCCCCCTATTGGACACAAAGTGTCCCAAAACTACTCCTTTAGTCATCATTATGAAACATTTTTCATGACTTAAAGAGAGTTTATGATCCTGACCCCTTTGAAGAACTTTCTCCAAATTTTCTAATGCTTCTTTATAGAAGTTTCTATAAGTGGTGGATTCATCCATATATATTTCCATGGAGTCATGTGTAAAGTATGAAAATATGCTCAAGATAACTCTTTGGAATGTTGCAGGTGCATTACACAACCCAAATGGTAAAACCAAATAGGTATATGTACCCCATGGACATGTAAATGTGAATTTATCTTGGTCTTTTGGAGCTATTTTTATCTAGTTGTAGTCGTTAAACCCATCTAGGAAAGAAAAGCATTTCTTCCTTGCTAGTGAATCTAACACTTGATCAATAAAAGGAAGAGGGAAATGATCCTTGTGGCTACATTTAGATCTTTGTAATCTACACACACTTTCCATTTACCTCCCTTCTTAGGTACTATCACCAATTGGGAAACCCACTAACTATCTGAGATGGGATAAATGAACCTTACATCCAACAACTTCTGCAATTATGTCTTCACTATATCTTGCACGACTAGGTTCACTCTTCTTTGTGGTTGTCTGACTAGTTTGTATCCATCACCGATGTATATTTTGAGCACACAAAGACTAAGTTATATGCCCTTCATGTCATGGTATTCCCAGACTAATGTTGTTATGTGAGGTTGTAACATTATGAGTAATCAAATTGTTGGGAGGCTGTCAATTGGTTATTGACATTGAGCATTTTTCCTGATGTTATTTTCATGGCTATGATAGAAGTCATGACAAAAGAAACATCCAGTCCTAATATATTAAGATTACAAATGTGTGGGAGTAATGTATGGAATAGTTGTGAAATGGTTCAAAGGTGATTGTAGGTATTATATTATGCAAAGGGAAATGTAAACATACTAGATAGTAATGTTGTTGCAAGTCCCTACCATAATAGTTTTGCATGATATGGGAAATAATTTCATCTTCATCCTAAATTTCAATCATTGGAATTCGTTCTATAGTCATAAGTATTTGTAGGGAGTATTGGTCATCTTCTTCCATGTTGGCCAAATAGTTCATTCCAATTCTACACATGGTTATGCTCATGAGTAGAGGACCAATTTTTTGTCACATTCCCATCAAAGATTATCATGTTGCTAGATCTACATTCAATAAATGTGTCTACAATGGCTAACCATGGTCTACCTAGGATTAAGGGATATCCTTCACGGTTGGATTTAGGTTTCAAAACCATAACATTTGTTGGATATTCCCATGAATCTAGCATGATAACCAAATCCTTAATACCCTTTGGCTTGATTGTTGACCTATCAGTTAACTAAAAACTATAGGCACGGGTCTGAGATCCATTGGTTGAAGTTGTTGCATTGTTTCCCTTGTCATTACATTGATGATTTCTCTAAATCAATCAGGGTATTCTTGATGAGTGTGTCATTAATCTGTATATCTACAACAAGACTGCCAAGGTTTGCATACTTTGGGACAACTATGTTTCCTAGCATAATGTCAACCAATTGTCCTAAAACATGGATAATCTAGGGGTCTTTTCTTTTCCCACCTAAATTTTTGAGGTATAATTCCCTCATAGTTTTTGTGTAAATGGGCACTTCTTTAATGGCTTGGATCAAGAGTATCTTGACACAAACATTCTTAAGTTGGCTCAAGAATTCAAATTCAATTTTAGAATAAAAAATTGGGTTGCCAGTCTCTCTAGAAATGGTGGTTCCTTATTTTTGAAGTCTAGATGTAACTTGTTTTGTTTAGGTGGTTTCATTGAATCATTTGTAGTTTCTATTGTTGGCTACTCATCAGTAAGTTCTATAATATGAGGAGATGATGGCCCAACAAGCATTCCACTTGAATGTAGGTAGATATCACTAACTTCAATCCCATAGGTTGGGTATTTGATAGGTTCGTTAGTGTAAACCTAATGTACAAACTTATTATTAGGGTTTAGTGCAGGTTGAGCAATAAATCTTGGTTATCTTAGTTATGTTGGGGTAGATATGGTTGGGTTAGGCATTATGGTTTGTTGTTGTTACAAATATTGTCATGGCTACAGGTAGCTTACATTTTGGTTCTGCCACTATTGGTTCCCATGCCATTGTGGTGGTCATTGGTTTTGAGAGGATTGTCGCTATGGATTTTAGTTTGGGGCTTGATATGATTGTTGTTGCCACATCCTCTATTTTGGATTCCAATTAGATGATTGGTAAATTGGCCATAGTTGATTTTGTATGGTCTTCCACGATTCGCTTATTTTAGTTTGAGAGAAGTTTGTATTAGTCCCAAGAAATGATATATTATAAGACAAAAAAGTTTTTGGCATACCTTGTCCTTATTCGATGGTTTGTGATGAGAAACATAGAACACTTGGCCTTCCTCATCCTCCATAGTATGAAATTTAGGTTTCCCTTGCTTCTCCTTAGAAATGTTGGAAATATTTTTGCATTCATAGTTGTGGACAATATTCAGTGAGAGCAGTCTCTGCCTCCTCTTGTTTATTTTTAATGTGTAGACTATCTAGTTGGGTCGCTATATGACTTATTATATCCTCCTTCATGTTGGATAGAAGGTTGTTGAATTCCACCCTGGAAACACTCGTAGATGTTTTGGCAGAAGATAAATCTCTAGCACCCCTAGTTTTCTTCATAAATGATCTTGAATAATTTCTACACGGTTGGAAATTTTCATCAAAAGGTAGTTGAGAAATATCCACTTCTCTAATGAGGTTTAATGAATCCTTACAATCTTCATTTACCCATCATAGAAATACAAGCTTTAGGGACTCTGAGGAGAGCCTATTCTAATGTGACTTTTTGAGGTAGAATTGGAACCTCACCACATAGTCTTCAAGTGGTTCTTCTTCCTTTTGTGACATTACAAAGATTCATGTCATGGGAAAACACACACTCTGCATATGTTTGTGCTCCACATGAACATCCCAAATATATTCTTGACTACAGTAGCCATTGAGACATTGCGTTTCTCGCCTATCAACGAATGTAACGCCTCTGCTAGCTCACAAATGGGCTAGAACGACTCTTGCATGTATATACCTTCCTAAAAGATTTAATTTTGAAGGGGAACCAGTCAATTTCTCTATCTATAAATCTTCTCTAGGCTCTCTATCATCTCTATTATCTTTCTCTTTCTTAATCTCTCACTCTCATAGCAAAGATCTATAGAAGTTATCTCTCACAAGTTTGCCATGTCCATCAAATCAAGAGGAGAATCATAATCTATTGGTAATGCTCTTTTGTTGTTTTATTTTAGATAATATCATCTATATAATCTTGTCTTTATTCATTTTATTACATTCATGATAGGGGTTCTCCTCCCTTGCAGGGTTTGTTTCTGTAGACACGTCAAATTTGCATTATGCATATTCATCTGCTCAATAAATAAATCAAATGCATCACATCCATTCACCTAGTAAATCAGGTTCTTATCATTTAAATAAATCAAAAGCTCACATCATAGTTTAATTAAATAAATCAAACTTTATTTAATTAAAATCTCAAAAGTGCATCTTCCATCCTTTTCTGATTTAAATAAATCAAATATCAAAGTCCTAAAAATCAAAATCATCTAAGCACCATTAAATTAGCATAATCATCATCTATTTAATCTAACCCTGATTAAATACTAATCTCACCCACTTGCATTCTCTAGATTTGGCCACTTGCACATGAAATTGCATTTAATTGATTTATCAAAATCTTTATTTTCAACTTGGCATAAAGGAAGAATATTCTCCAAGTTTGAATCTCCCCCCAAGTGGACATGTACACCCAACAGAGCATTTATGAGGCCTTACATGTCTCTTACATGTCCCCTTCCAAAGGTCAAACTCAGCATTTATGGAAAAATTTGGATTCAAATTTTCCCTCTCATGGGAACTCTTCCCAAATCTTGCAAACCATTGGCCTATCATCACTTGACAAGTGGCCTTATCTTATTGGCTTGATCTTTGTCCCACATTGGTCCATTTTCAACACTTAGCATTTTGAAAATCTATAAAATAGAGGCTTCATCTCTTATCAAATCCTTCACCATCTCTTCACAATCTTGCAAGGTCACTCTCTTCATTTGAGATTTGATCTTGTCCATTTAGCATCTCCATGTCCATTTCATCATCATCATCTAAGCTTATTAATCAAGGGTTGGGAAAGGGTTACTAGCACATGTAACACCAATCCAATATGAGATAGTTTGCATCATGTTTTCTTATGATTTTGCTTTAGATCTTTTGTCATTTGTTTGCATTTTGAACATGATGTAATATTTCATAAGGATGTTAAATATTTTAATTTGTTGTTGAAATACTAATGATTCTGCAGATTTTATTGTTAGATTTCTAACCACATTTTGCAGATTTTAGCATCCACAGTTTCTATCACACATATGTGTGTTATATGCTTTATCTATCTTGATCCTACTTGACTATTTGTGGTGGTGGAAACACCAAAAAAATGTTTGATTAAGGAAAGCCCCTAAATAGCCCCAACGTTTTTCCTTGGTCTTATGTGTGCAGGTATTGTAGAAATTTCTTTGTTGGAGGTTTTATCTCTTGGTTCCCTGTGAGCGTTGTCTTCCTTTTCTCTCATTTTACTACAAATTTTATTTAGTTTACATTACTTCAGTTTATGTTATTCTCTATTATTTTCTTGCACTATAAGAGTTCCTATTAATCAAAATTGTAGTAGTTACCTAGCTATTTTTTGAGGTATTCTTGATTTTTGATTCATACAAGATGCCCGCACGCCATAGGGACGTCTATGCATTGTGCTATCGTCCTTGGCCAAGAGCTCATCAATTTGTATAGAAGACCTCTGTGACCTAATCTTTTGTTTTTTGGAACTTCCACCTTTTAATTATGCATTTAAAACATAAATAAACACCCTCTTTATCTTATCTTTTCACTAGAGTTGTGTCCTTTGAGGTAGTTGAGGGCTATTTTCTCCTTGTGACCTCGTCATCTTGGGAGTATCAAACCTCCTCTATATTTTGGTGAACCTGACGTGAACTCCTTTCAAAATTTTGGTCATTTTAAAATTCTAAAACTCTTTAGCTCGTCTTAAGTTCTTCTCTTTTTTCTTGGAGTTGGCAAGGTTGTGTGCGGCAAGCGCTCTTCTATGAGCTTTACAACCCAATATACTACCTACAAACACATTGTAAGAAGAATCTTGAGGCCCACCATACCCCCTAACAAGTATAGTCCTACAAGATTTGGTCCCATGTTTTCTAGAAACCTTGTTCCTTTAGTTCTCAGCCAACATTTGGTGGTATTTCTCCTTCAATTTCTCCTCCAAGGTCTTCATTCTCTGAAATTTATGAATTTTCTCTTAGGGTCTCCTTTGAGCACGTTCAATCTTTGAAGGAGAGGCTTAAGGAATTTTAATATTTTCTAAATTATGGTAACACCTAGACTCAAGCTACTCCTGTTGTAAGTAGTCTAAGGATCCTACTTATCTCAGACTGCAAGGGACATGAGTTGTTTCATGTACTACCTAACATAGTCGAGACCCATGTAGCTTCATACATGTCAATCTTGAGTCAATCCCAAGATAACTAGTCAAATATCATTGGTAATTAGTTGAATCTTTTGATGCATAAGGTATCCATGCATATGATGGACACTAATCCTTCTATACCTTCTATGACTTTTGCTGATGACTATTTGTGCCCCCATTAATCCCAGAATCAATGTATCTCACACTCCTTTGGTGTAAAACATTCCTCCTCCACCTAAATCCACACCTCTAACCTCTACCACCATGGATAATCTTCCTCCCCTATCATCTAATTCTCTTTTAAATACCTTATTACAAAATATGGGTTTGATGCATAAGGTATCCATGCATATGATGGACACTAATCCTTTTATACCTTCTATGACTTTTTTTGATGACTATTTGTGCCTCCATTAATCCCAAAATCAATGTATCTCACACTCCTTTGGTGTAAAACATTCCTCCTCCACCTAAATCCACACCTCTAACCTCTACCACCATGGATAATCTGCCTCCCCTATCATCTAATTCTCTTTTAAATACCTTATTACAAAATATGGGTTAGATGCAATCACAATTATCCAACTTAGCGATTGCCACCTATCATTCTACTTTGCAACCTTACTACCATTGCAACCCTTTGGCCCTGAACATTTTGAATATCCAAGCTATCCCCCAAGGGTTGGAGGTTCCAAATTTTGTAAATATAATGGTAGAGGTGATCCATAGACTCAAGTCTTATCATTCATTGCCATGTATAGTGATTTCCTCTATTAGGATGAGTTGCTCGCTAGACTGCTTTTACGGTCCTTGAAAGACACTACATTGGAATGGTTTTTCTCCCTTCTTGACAACTCTATTTTCAATTTTGAGAAATTAATCAACTAGTTCTTGCAGTATTTCCAAGATAATATTAGGATGAAGGTCACATTCATTGACCTTTCCCATTGTAAGTAGGGAGCTCACGAGAAAGTGACCGATCTTTTATTTCTTGTTATCAATCTTTATTTTCTTAGATCCCCTATGCCCTGCTTGATTCTGATATTAAACATGTATTCATGGGGAATCTGTACTGACACTAAGGGAAAAAGTCCTTCTAATGAAATATCCATTCTTTGCTCATTTTTGTATTGTGTTTAGAGACTATCAGTAGATAGTGACACAATATGGGGGTTCCTTCCTATCTTCCTATCTTGATAATCAAATAACTGTGTCTATTCTGGGAGAGTCTAAAAAGAATAAACCAATAGTGAATGTTGTTTCCATTCCTACAGAAAAGAACATTGCAGTACATAATATGATTTTTACAAAACTATTTGAATCTTATGCTATTGTTCTTCAAAAATTGTTAAAATATAACTTAATTACTCTTCCAAAAATCAAACTATTGTCTGATGATAAGCCATTCTCTAGTTGGTATGATGTATAGATTTTTTGTCAATATTACTATGTTCTAAGTCATGACAGTGAACACTCTATGTGTCTCCACCATATAATTTAGGACCACATAGATAGTGGCGCCATCTAGCTCGGTGATAGAAAACAAAAATTGAACAAATTTGTGGCTAAGTCTAATAGTCAACTACAGATTTACATAGATCCATTTCCATCCCATTCTACTAAATTATAGATACTTCTACATCTTCTGAATCTAGTCATTGCGAGTATGTGAATATAGTCTCATTTAATCCTATTCCTCCTATGAGTCGTATGGATAAGGTTCCCGACATAAATTTCACACCACACAAATTTCCCCTTAACAAGGAGCCTTATCCTCTTTACATCCCCACTCAAGTCAATGGTAACATCATAACTAGTGTTATGGTTGACCTTGCCAATAGGGTTAATGTTATCACAAAGGAGACACTCTTTATTAATGGTTTGCATGAGAAGAAATATGAGGATTCAAAGGCTACAATATGTACTCATGATGGCCTTTCTATACTACCCATTGGTTCTATTTTTTTACAGTATGATGTTTCATTTATCATGATTCCCATTTTATGTCCAGTTTCTGTGAATGTGGTTGTGTCGGTAGTCCATAAGTGTTTAAAGCTCCCTCATTATGACACAATGAATACTATTCATGACATCGAATACAAACCACTAGTGTCATGTGGGGATTTTCTTTAGATCATTTTTGGCGCACTCATGTTAGACCTTTATTGCCCCATGGGGACTTGTTCTAAAGGGCTTATTTTAGGTACAAGATTAGATCTTTGGCTCCTAATGTTGTCTTTTCTCCTCTATCTCATGCTATTTTGATGAAGGAATCTATGCATGTGCAACAACATGCTTTATCTTATGTGCCTTTCTCCTCAAAGGCTGCATACACACATGCTCTCATAGATAGACCTTCTTCTATTGTGGTTTCATAATTTCGAGTGGTGTCCTCCAACCCTTCTACTATGTCTAGCATAGGAAAAGGAAAGATGTCTGCATTAGTGAAATTTAAGCCTTAGGTTTTCCAACTCCTAGTTTTTCATATAATCCCTCGCCTTACCTTGTATAGTAAGGGGAAGCATGTAACTAACATTATTTCTTCTCATGTTTCTCCTACATCTCGACCCCTAAGGCCTCCTCCCATTCCTCCACCTACTTCCAAAGTGGAGAAAGGAAATGAGTTCACGGTTGAGACTCGGGTCTCTATTTTTGTGGAACTGCTTAGTAGGACACCCCAGAGTGTTCTCAAGCTTTTTTTCCTATTATTCATAATTGTCAAAACCAACTTGCATGCAAGCATAAGTGTCGCCCATGAGTGTTGGCCCTAGAGCGTGATGCCTTTCAAAAGATTGAGGGTGATACTTTTGTCACTATTTTTTATTGTCCTTGATTTTATTGGTTCTATTTCTATTTCTATTTATGTTTCTATTTCTTTAGTTTTGCTTCTAGCCTCCTCAATGGATCTTGATGAACCTTACCCTAAGCGGGTGCAAGTGTTCATTTCTCCCTCTTCAGAGCCTCCTTTGATCACTTCTCTTCTTGTTATTCCTCTTTTTCTGAGCCTGTGGATATGCCTCACACAAAGGTCATATCTATTGTGACTCATGTTTCTTTGATTTCTTTTACTTCTATCGTGACGGTTTCACATTCCCATCGTAAGCGTAAATTAGAGCACGTCCTCATTTCGAATGATGGTTGTAAAAAATCTTCTTCATCTTCTTCACCTCGTTCTAGTTTGGTTTTTCTATTCTTGTAATGGAGAAGTCTCCTTCCTTGGAGTTTATCACTATGCCTCATTTAGAGATTAGTAATGACTCCTTGGTTTTTTAGCCTCCTTTTGTTCAGTCACTGCACTTCACTCCAAAGAAGTGCATGTTTCACTCATTGGAATATTCTGACTCTATCATCCATCTTTGCTAGGTCAATAATGTTATCCTTATAGGAGCTCCTAGATAAGTACATCCAAGAAATCTCCTCCTTGGCTCTTGTTGCAAGTGAGTCATTGACATTGCTCTCATTGTCCTCCCTTTGCGAGCTCATCCTCCCTCCCCTTACAATGACCTATATTGGGAGCAGGATGACTTGTTAGAGATGCTCAACTAGACTAATCCCTCTTCTTATCTTTAGATTAGATTTTAATTTTTTTGTGTTCCCCTTGTACTTGTTTGTTTATGTTTGTGCTCTCCCTTGGAGGACCTTCGATACCCTTGTAGGTACTTGGATATAGGAGAGAAAATATGTCATAACTTCTTCTATATATTTCTTCATTATTCTATTTATCATAAATTGATCTTCTTTCAAACCTAGGACGATGCAAAGCATTGGGGCATTTAGGCCTCTTCCATGCTGACCCAAATTTTTATTTGTCTTCATGCGCTCTTCTTCTCGTTTTGATCTATTTGTGGGTGATGAAAATTTATATAATTTACACTATATATATACATTTATGATGAATTTTGACCTTGAATACTTGGATCCCCTTATGCTTTCAATTTTTTTATCTCTATTTTTTTATGTTGTGGATTATGTGTTATCCCTTGTGTGATAGTATTCCATGGATACATCTCACTATATATGTCATGACACAACATCCCTTTGTATTTCTTCTCCTTAGAATGACTTGTGCTCCTTTATGTAGAACATATCATTCCAACGTGGGCTATCATATTTTATTATATTTGGTTATTCTTATCTTTCAAAAATATATCTATCTTGAAAAAAATTGTCTTATGATATCATCATCTAGCTTGGGGGTAACCTGATTAGACTTGTCTTTTATCTTTATCTCATTGTCTAGCTTGGGGAAACCTAACTAGACTTGTTTTTTCTATGACTATCCTACAACACAGTTTGTAACAACCACAACCTATTAGCTTATTGTATGGTACCTAGCATAAGACATCTCACTAGCCATACTTATCAGCACCATCTTTATATCTGATCATATTTATCATGTTTATTTTTTACTCTTTTGCCTGAAATTTTTGTCTGTAACTAACATGTTTGTGGTGAATTTGTAGTCAAATTTTTATATAGAAGACCTATGTCATCTTTGTGTCCTAGCTCAACTTTACAATTGCATCTATAGGATGAAAGACTTGCATCTCTTCATCTTGGGTATATTCTCTTCAATCTCTTTCTCTCTTTACTTTAGCTCACACCTGCTAGAATGCATATGCTTGCTAAAGTGGGGGAAAAATGTAATGTCGTAAATTGCATCCTATGCAATTTAACATTCCACGAGCCTTTCCTTTAGATAAATTAAAGATAATAATGCAATGTACCTTTTATCTAACTTAAATTTAATCCGTAATTGCTTAATTTGTTTGTTTTCTACTGTTAAGGTGGATTTATGTCACAAATGAACGTGCATTGTGTGGACATTTGTGCATCACACATTTTTTAGATATTTGCATGTTGTGCAAATGTCCCAAATAGATTCTTGACTGAAGTAGTCTTGTGAGGTTACATTTCCTACCTATCAGCAAATGTAACAACTTTGCTAGTTCACATACACACTAGAATGACTCTTGCATGCATATACCTTCCTAAAAGACTTTATTTTGAAGGGGAATTGATTAATTTCTCTTACTATCAATCTTCTTTAGGCCTCTATCATCTCTATTCTCTTTCTCTTTCTTACTCTCACTTTTGTTGTGAAGCTTTGTAGAATTTCTCTCTCACAAGCTTGTCATGTCCATCCTCACTTGGGGGAGTTTTTCCTAATGTCATCCTTGTGTTTATCACATGTGATTTCTTTTCCTATTAATTTCATATTTACTTACAATCCTTTGTGCCTTGCCATGTTTCTCCACATACCTTAACACATTTAGGTTATTTATATGTTACTCTATTTTTTTGTGATCTATGATTTCTTTCTATATACAATGACCACTATGAATATTCATGCTTCTTTTTTATAACCCACATTTACTTATCTTGGTTTTAACATGGTTACCTACTTAACACTTCATGGTTATCACTAAATCATGCCCATGCTTTCATGCTTATGTTACTCTGTAATGTCTTGTGTGTGAAGGGTTAAACCCCAATAGATTAAGTTGTCATGTTGATAGGCATGTACCTGATAAATAGACTATGGGGCTCAATGACCATATTTATACTATGCTCATGGCTTCTATGCCTTCACCTATGAGGTTGGTGGAACACAATGTGGGAAACTTGTGTTGTCATTGATGTCAATAGAATGTTGTTGCATTGATATCATCCCCTGAGGAAGTATGTTGGTTGCATTATGTTGTCATTAGTCTTGTCACTAGTGTCAACCTCTAAAGTAGTAATGATGAGTAAGTTCTTGTGGATATCAACCTATTGTGTGGTTGAGATGTTGAGAAGGTGTTGAAAATGTTGAGTTGGTGTTTTGTGGTGCTTAGTTTCCAAGTGCTTTTGAGAAAATTTGAATAAAAGAGAGTTTAGTGTATTTGAGTGTTTTGGTTTGTGCTCTGCATTTCATCTGTACTGAAGCTATGCTTGTGTGGTTCAAATATGTTGATTAGAGGTGTTTAGAGGTTCTATATATAGAGTTTTAGGTTCTGGATCATATGGAAAAAGAAGTTGTGTTGAACACTATGTGAACAATGGAAAATAGGTTCTTTGGGAGAAATGAAATTGCTCCGCATTTCTCCGTAGTAAAGTTTCAGGTGTTGCGGATTTGGGAATGTTCTTATATTGTTTGTATCTAACTTCCCTCAAAGTTTCAAGTGCTAAGTCATTCCACAAGGTTGCTTGGTATGTTGGATGTTTGTGCCAATGTTTCTGGTTGTACATAATGAAGATGTTATTAAGTTTCAGGTGGTTGTAGTAGTAGTGGTGAATATTATGATGATATGGAATATTTTGAGATGCTGTATGAAGGTTGTAGAGTGTTGTTATGTGTTCCACAAGTCATCTTTGGATTTGATGAAGTGTATTAAGGGAATTGATGCAGGTTTGGATAACCTGGCATGTTAGTGCTAATTGAGGAAGTGGCGTGTTGCATATGGAGGCTTTGCAAAGTGTGTCGACATGGATTTAGGTCCTAGATAATGGTGTGTGTGGTCCACCTTCATCTATTCCCACCACGGAGATGTTTTGTGCTGACCTATTTTGAAATTATATGGTTAAGGTGTATAACTGACTTTGGAGAATGTTTTTAAGGTTGTGAATGACATAAAGGCAAGGTGAATTGTTGGAGAAGAGGGTGTGAATGTGAAGATGTGTTGAGATGTGAGTTTAATTAGATGTAGAGATTTGAGTGTGGGCTTAATGCCTATGATTACCTAAAGATGCGAGCAAAAGGTATCTAAATTTCAATGTATGTAGGTTATAGATGGTGTAGAGTTGCAGTGGTGGATCTTCTTATTGCTCTGAGATAAATTTCTCTTTGTAATAGTCTTCTTTATTATTCTTTCTAATATGATAGTGAGCCCTTCTTTCTTTTCGAAAATGGGCATATTATATTCAGTGTTGTAATTACTTCATATTATGAGCTAATCCTCATTTTCGTTTTTCCCTTCTTGGGTTTTCCACATAAATCTAGTATTCTGTTGTGCACAATGTTTGGTGAGTTGTTTCATTTATTTACTTTCATGCAAAATTTGATTAAGGGTTTATGGAATAATAAGGATTTGAATGCTAATGACAATTTTACTATTTTAATGTACAATTAATTCATCCCCCCCTTAGTTTTCTTGTGCATTCAACACACAAATCTCACCCTTAACACCTTGAGTAGTCATCCTCACTACTAGGCCCATCTTTTGGTGTAGTGGTTTGGCCTTTGTGGTATGAGAACCAAGGTCTTGAGGTTGATCCCTACAAAACATGGGGGTTGTAATGTACCATGCATGAAGGGCTTAACCCTAATGGATGTAACCCATTGTGCTCACAGGCGTGTACTTGATAAACAAATGGTAGGGATCTACAATCACATGTCCACTGTTCATGTGGCTTATATGCCTTCACCTCTGAGGCTAGTGGAATGCAAACCTCACCCTTAGCACCCTAGATAGCTGCCATCACTACAAGATCAATCTTTTGTTGTAGTGATTTGGCCTTAGGTGGTATTAAGCATTGTAATGTCCCCTTTTTTGGGTTCTCTTGCTTTATAGTTGGCATTGACTTTTTAGGTTTGCATCAGCATGTAGAGAGGGGTAAATTGATGCTACCTGCGAGCTTAAGAGGTTTAAATGAGTCATGTGATGCTTTTAGATGTTATTTTCATTTTTCGGTTTGGGTTGCAAGATTCATGGAGGGGCATCTGTTTTTAGTAAGTCACCCAGTCAGGTTCATTTATCATCTTTCATCAATGGGATCAATCTTGCATAGTTAGTTTTTAGTTATGATGCATTTGGCCAATTTCACTAATTGGGTGTAATATTGAGCTATATTAAATTAATTTTACTAAGGTAGCCATTTTAATTAAAATAATTAATTGAACACCTCAGTATTATAGCTCGTTGGAAAGAGAACAAAAATATTTAAAAGATGAGACACTTAAAAATGAATTTCAATATCGAAAATATTTTAAAAATAAAAGAAATCACTTTTTGGAGTTAAAAGGTTTAATAAATTAATAAAGTGATTTTAAAAAGGATTTTTTGGAAAGTTTCCTAAAAAGCTTATAAAAGAGGAATTGAGAGCTCATTTGGCATGTTGAGTTTATTCTATTTCTCTGATCAAAACCCTTGTGGTTTTGAAAATCAAACTTGGTTCATCTTAGCCTCTGGAGAACAAAAACCCTCTTGGGAAGATCAGTTTTGATGGTGAAAGATTCCTCCCTAGCTAGTGATTGGTGGAGTCACTCAAGTTTCATGATTGGTACTTCAATGGTTATGGTATGAAATTAGTGAAGACTTTGAAAAGATAATCTCTTAGGTTTGTTGTTGTGATTGATCTTTTTCCAAGAAAGTTATTTCAGGATGCCATATTATGAAATATGGGTTTTGCAAGGGTTCATTATGTTAGATAAATACTTTTAATAATTTATGATATTTGTGAACAAATACAAATTGTTTGAGAATTTATGAAAATATTAATAAAGAGTTTGAAAGGGATGATGAAGGGAGGCATCCAAGTATGAGGGAAATTTATATGAATGAACATGGTTTAATTTGCTAGAGGGACGTTGGAATAAACAAGGGCTGGTTGTTGCCTTTTATGGTCACATATTTCACATTGGAAAGGTTGTGTGGGGTTCATTGAGGTATGGTATGTTGTTAGGAAGTGGCACAACTTCCTACACTCATTTGTGGATTCATTGGAGCTAGCCATCAGGTGATTTGGAGCTATTAATAGGATTTGTTGCTTTAGGAGAGTTTAATTTTGTAACTTATATTTTTTTCCAACCATTTCAAGGGTTATGGATCATCCATTGCATTGTATGTGGCATTTGAAAGATTATATATATTGAGTTGTTAATTTTTCTTGTATTTTTTTATTTATATCAGCATTTCCAATTGTTATCATATTAGTTTCCAATGGTAATGAAGCGCAACAAATTGTTTGACTAATGTCCATATTTTATCCATATAATTTGATATGCAATGGTGAATGTTTAATGATCTAAATATTGTAACAAGTTGTCTTGTAAATCTCACAATTAGAGATTCATAATGGTAAGCATATTACAAAGTGCTTAACGAGTTTCCAGCTCACTAAAATCAAAAAAATTGAGTTTGTTTCACAAAATTTGGG
This sequence comes from Sequoia sempervirens, assembly GCA_007258455.2. Classification (NCBI taxonomy): domain Eukaryota; kingdom Viridiplantae; phylum Streptophyta; class Pinopsida; order Cupressales; family Cupressaceae; genus Sequoia; species Sequoia sempervirens. Next base: position 12,548,956 of record VDFB02252616.1, on the reverse strand, counting down.
TTAGGGATTTTACTGTGGTATTTGAACTAAAGTTTCTGCTATCCTTCGGGTAATTTAGGAAATTGTATTTTAGTTTGAAGCATGGCTTGACAAAATATAGAAAATGGTTGACAAGATTACTCTACAAATTAGGTAGTAAGCTCAATATTCTATCTCAACCAGGGAACGATGCTTTGATTGCATAATTGAAAAAAGTAGAAGAATGTTTGATCCTTGTTAAGAAATCACCTTTTGAATTGTTGTAGACAACTCTTATTCATACAGTGACTTATTTAAGTCAGCATAGGTGGTTGAAACACATAGAAAAGGAGATAAAGCTCATGATTACTTCATGTTTGAGTGAAATCGTGAGAATTTCAACACCTAAAGCTCCTTGTGATGATAATACATTAAAAAAGATAATTTAGCTATTGGTGGACAATTTTTAGGATTTGGATGATATCAAATATTCTCATTTTTCTTGAAAGGTTGTCATACTTGAAATATTTGTAAAACTCAAATAGGGAAACATCATGTTGGATTTAGGCTTGAATAATTTTATTCACTGAATGTTTCACCATTTCCTTGCTACAATTAGAAAATATCATGCTAATAATGTTATTACAACTGTGTAAACCATTATGATTTTGGTTATTAATGAAAGTGATGATATCTTCTAGTCCAACTTATCTATGTTATTGGTTGTTTTGAGGCAAGAATGGGTTATTCCTACAACTGCATATAAATTGGTTTATAGAGTTTTCAAATAGTTTGAGAAGAAGCTAAAGCCTCTCTTGGAAAATGAAGAGCATGGGGAAGAAGAAGAAAATCAAAAGTTACCCAAAAGATCATTGAGAAAAAGGAAGTTAAGAAGAAAGAGAAGAAAGAAGAATTTCTTCCTTGTGATTTGCAGCCTACAGATGATCCTAAGAAAAGAAAAAATTAGTTGAGGAGAGAACAATGTTGTTTCACATGCCAAGGTGTTTGGATACCTAGTCATACATGTGGAATCCCTAAAGAAGGTGAAGCCATGATCATAAGTTCACTTCAACAGAAATGATATGGACAAATAAGAATCACTTCATGCATGCACAAGCAAGGATCACATGATTTTCCATGATAACAATGAGATTGAAGGGTATATGTTGTTATGGAGTTTGCCAAACCAATAGTGATTGATCAACCACATGAAGGTATGGACTCTTTTGATGATCCATTATTGGAGTATATCATTATCTCACCATCTCTATATAGTAGTTGCAAGGAATCAAATTGTGAGTTGGGTGACTTTGAAGGTGATATTGTTAATTCATATGAAGGCAATGTGTTATATGATGAGAAAATTGACTTGGAAAAAGTGGATCAAAGTCAATTGGTAGGGAAAGAGTTGAAGGTAAATGAAGGTACAACTTGCAACCACTAGATAGAAGTTAAGACAAGTAATACACTTGGTTTTTAGCTGGGTACAAATATTGGACCAACACTTGATGATGAATGACCAACAATGAAGGAAGATGATGACAATCTTGATTGTCTAGTTATGGAAAGCACTCCATTACCCTCCCATAACCATGAGGTGATAGATGAATCATATGAAGATGATAGTGGTAAGAAGCCTTACCTTATTGATACTCAAGATTCAAGATTAAGTACAGTCTTTGGGTTGATAGGGTCACTTTCAAGCAAGCTATGTGTCCATTTAAATTGGTATATATGAAGTTGAGGCTAGGAATCACCTTGGAGTTTCTAGTGTATCAATTACTACAAGATACAAATGAGAATCATTATGATGTGGTGTTTTTAAGAGTCATGGAGATAATTGAGTTGGATGAGAAATAAAGAGCAACACAAGTTATGAATTTGTGACATAAGCAAATCATGAAACATTTGCATGATAAGGAGATATCGTCAAGGGAGTTCCAAGTTGGTGATTTGGTTCTTAAATGTGGAACATAAAGTTAAAATATAAGGGAAAGCACAGAAAATTTGACCCCTTATGGCTTTTGATATAATGAAATCATTGAGAGATATGAACTTCATGTATATCATCTTATAGAATTTCATGGAGAGTTATTGGAGCTCCTTGTGCATGGTCAACATATAGAGCATTACATTTTGTAAGTGACGAAGCTCAAATTTTTGATTGGTGCATGCAATGTTAAAACTTCCATATTTTTCTCATGTCTTCATGTAGTCTTGATTGTATTTTGGTCAAGATATCATTTTTTTAATCCCGATGGAATTTTTTGGTCTACTTGGAGGTCTAGATTCTCATCATGCCTGTAGGAGGCATCTGTACCAACCAGATCCATTATTGAGACTCAAATTTGTAGTGCCTCTTTTTCTTGAGTCTCATGTGATGTTCCATATGTTATCTTGGCCTTTTCAACCCCTATATTAATAATCAATCTAAGATAACTAATCTAGGTGGTCCCTTGCTAAATTTCTTAGCATAGTTGGGTAAAGCATGGAAAATTAAGCCCAGTTGCTTTTGGAAGTTTTATAAAAATCTCTAAGGGAAGAAGTTATGCCTTTGTAACTTTTCTCCTTTCAACTAGCCAAGTGTAGTTCAAATTCCTTTTCTTTCATAGTGTTGTCTACTTGGGTTTTCTCACAAATGTTAGTTCAATTATTGATCTTTGCAAAAGGTAGAAAATAATAAAAAAATTATTTTTAATTTTTCAAGGAACTTGATGTCCTACCGAACTTCCTCTTTCATCCATAAGTGACTGGTTCAATTGCTTTTCCTTGTAATATCTAGTTTAGTTGAATATTTTTGCATCCATTAGTTTTTGCAAGTTCATGATGCCCAAATGAACTGCATTTTTTAATGTTCTATTTGATTCACTTATCTTTTCTTGCATCCAAACCTTATTTAATCTAATTTAACTACTTGTGCAAGTCTAGGCCCCATTTGAACTTATCCATTAACTTTACCTATCATCTAGTTTAGACGAAAAGTTTCACATCTCACCTTTGGTGGCGTTGTCCTGATGTCATCAATTAGTCATCCTTCCCTTGGTCTTTTGAATTGAACCATTTTCAAAACCTTATTTAATCAGTTATGTTGGATTTGCCTACAAAATCTAGTTGCATTGTTCCTTTTCATATACAATGATGATGTTATGCTGATATCATCTCACCTTGCTAACATCATTGGACCAAATTTTTTCATCTGAATTGGATATTTAAGCATTGTGAAGTTGGTGAGTTCAGTTGCATTTCCCTATAGAATCGATTGGGTGACTTTTTTCACAAAGGTGCAATTCAAATGAAAATTCCCACAAATGGTCTAGATGAACTCTAAAAACTTGAAAAGCTTCATTTCAACATGTAGAAGGCTCCAAAGGCATCCAAATGTCTAGATTTTTATGGTTTTTCTTTGTGATTGAGTCTCTCACTTGATCCTCTGAATGAATTGAGATGCCATCGATGATTTTTATATTAAGACTAGATAATGAAATTTAATTCTTGAGACTAAAGAATTCATGTCAAGCAAGGGTGAGAGTGCTGACGACATAGAAGTGCCAGTAAAGATAATGAAAATCCTTGGCCAAGGTATGTTGCGAGATAGGCATTGGTCAACTATCATGAACTAGATATACTTCTGGTCAAGATGATCCTTCTGGTTAGGAGGTACGTACAGAGGAAGGATCGATCAACAGTATAGGTTCATGACACCAGGCTTAGAGGCATGATGATAAACTAAGATCCTTGTTGATTACCCTCGTGAAGGGATGGGTTCCTTTAGTCGAAGGAACATGGGAGACCAATAGGTCTTCTATTGGGTGGTAAAGACTCTGATGATTTCTCCTTTTCCCATGAAGACAGTGTCAAGATAAATGCTTCAGCTTCTTAATTGTAAACTCCTGAAACTCTCTCTCTTATAATATTGAATGGTTACTTAGCTTGTAATTGACCAATTGTAATTTTATTTGAAAGCATTAAAAATTTAGTTAAAGTTCGTTTGCACTTATGTTATTGGAAATCAGTAGATGTTTCTTTTCAGTTAATTTAGTTAGACATTTCTTTGCAACTAAACTGGACTTAGAAGTTAGTTGAAAAATTGGATGTTATGTAAATAATTAGAATTATTTTCATTAAAATGAAAAGAGAAAACCCTAGTTTTGTAACATGTTAGTTACATTTTCAACTGAAATAGTTGGTTGGATTTCCTTATGTAGCTATGGGAAGGATAGTATATTACATATGGTATCAGAGCTACCAGGTTCAACATTGAACCTCAGGCTCTTCATGTGAACCTAGAAAACTAAAATCTATCCTTGGTATTTTTCCAGGATGTGGATATGGAAAACACCTCGAAAGAAGATCTCAGATCTGGTATTCAAATGGCTATGGAAAATGAAAATTCAATATGATTATTCCAGATGCTCTATGCCTGTAGACTCGGAGACCATGGTTGAAGCTTTGAGGAGACTTATGTGAGAAAGAAAGAAGTGGAAACCTTCCAGTAAGGAAGCCGTTAAAGCAACCATTCTTGCTAAATTGAAACAAACCAGTACTTTGAACCTAAACCAAATTAGAATCAAGTTGTTTGAATCTTTTGGAAACAAAAACCAACCAGTGGATATGGACACCTAATTTGTTTATAATGAAAACTTATCACAGGAAGTGATAGATGCCTTTTTGTAAAAAAAATTGTAATTAAACCTATCATAGGAGTGATAGTTATTTATAATCATTTTGTAACTAAATCTATCACGAGGAGTGATAGTAATTCTTTTTGTAACTAGATCTATCACAGGGAGTGATAGCTATTCATTTTGTAAATCAAATCTATCACAAGGAGTGATAATTATTTATAATCCTTTTGTAATTGAATCTATCACAAGGAGTGATAGATATTTTTTAATCATTATTGAATGGAATCTATAATTAATTGATAGCATATTATGTTGAAATCTTTGTGCAAATGTTGTTTATGTATCTTATTGATAGAACCATGGAAATAAAACCAACATAGACTAATAAGTAATACCTAACTCCATGAACCTCATTGGAATGGAGAATTCTAGAAATGGGTTCAGAGGAGATCAAGACAATGATAACCCTATGGCCAAACTAGACCAACTGTTGAATTTAATGAGTGATACTCAAAACTGATTGCTAAATCTGGAAAGGAAAGTGAACGGATAGACTAATATGCATGAAGAAAGATCTGAGATCTGTAGTGACCAAAAGGAAGAAAGTTCTAAAACCATAAGCCTGAGTAATAAAAGGAGCCAATTGGCTAATGAATTGGCCAAGGATATGAACAAGATTAAATCTCTGAAGTTTGAGGGATCTCATCAGGAGATGCTGCAAAAGAATGGCTAACTGAGATGGAGAAATACTTTGAGTTGAGAGACTACTCAAACACCTCCAAGGCCACCTAGGTAGCTTACATGTTGGCTGGTGAAGTTGCAACGTGGTGGGAAACCAAAAAGCAGAAATGGATCTTGAGGTGGCAGATGTGACTTGGGAGTAGTTTGTAAGATTTTTTTGACAACGATGGCTTCCACAATTGTTTTATGATTAGAAAATTTTGGATTTTGAGAATCTTAGGCAGCAACCTCTATCCATTAATGAATACTGGGAAAAATATACTCGGTTACTGAAATATGTACCTCAATATCAATAAGGTGAAATTTTTTGAGTCTGAAAGTTCATTTTGGGATTGAATAACTGCATTTGAGGTCCGGTAGATGTTCTGGCACCTCGTACAATGGATGAGGCTTACGAGAAGGCAGTTCATTAGGAACAAAGATTAAAGAAGGATGATTCCATTTGGGATAGGAATCACAGTAAGAGCAAATGGAAACAATCTCATCATAACTTCAACAGAAAAGGGAATAATAACAATCAATATGATAACAAAAAGGATAAAAAGGGAAATAACAACTAGAAAGATGAATCTAATGCCATAAAGGGTACGAAAAAGAAAGGACCACCTATGGGATGTTTTAACTGCGAAGGAGAGCATTATGCAAATCAGTGCCCTAATAAGAATCAACAGGGGCAGCAACAACGAAGGCCATTACCATCCCAACAAACAAATTTTCAATAGAGGATCTATGCAATGATAAACAACTGTCAAGCAAAGTATCAGGTTACTTCAATTGAAACACCATGTATGCTTTATGGGAACCCAATAACCATATTAATTGACACTGGGGCTATTGAATGTTTTATTTCACCTAAAATACTTGGTAAATTTCCAAAAAGAATTGGATTTATGGCAAACTCCTGGACTGTAGAATATGCCAATCAGATGAAAGCTCATGTAGAGTAGTGTTTGTTTGAGTCTAGGTTAGAACTTCTAGGCTTCACTACTGAAGTTAATCTATACGTAGCACCCCTGGGTTCCTATGACGTAATCCTCATAATGAATTGGTTAAAAGAGCATAAGGCCAAGATTGATTGTCTAGCAAAGATAGTGGAATGTCTAGATGATCATGGAAATAAGGTATTTTTGCAAGGAGTGCAATGGGAAGTTAGAATGTAAAAAAATTTCACCATGCAACTAAAAAGAAATAAAAGGAAATGTTGTCAGATATATGCTATGAAGATGGAGGAAATTAGGGAATTTAGAGAAAGTGTAATTTTGGATGATATGATTATGAAAACTCAGAAATAGAGTGAGGAAATGGAAATTGACCCTAAGAAGCAAAATTTGGTGGAGAAATATCCTTATCTCTGAGAATATCAGGATATGTTTCCAGAGGAACTACCTAGGCTACTGCCGAGAAGAGTATTTGATTTCTCTATAGATTTGGTTCTGGGGGTTGAACTTGTCTCAGAGGCCCCGTATTGTATGACTACAGTGGAATTGATGGAATTGAAGGCACAATTACAAGAGTTGCTAGATAAAGGATTAATCTGACCTAGTGTTTCACCTTGGGGTGCACTAGTGATATTTGTTAAGAAAAAGGATGGGATGCCCAGGCTATGTATCAATTACCGTATGCTGAACAAGCTCACCATCAAGAATAAATATCCTTTACCTAGGATAGATGTTCTTTTTGATCAGATGAAGGGGGCAACCATGTTTTCTAAAATAGATTTGAGATCGGGATACCACTAGTTAAGATTGAAAGAGGAAGATATCCATAAAACAACTTTCAGAACTAGGTACGACCACTATGAATTCACAGTGTTGCCTTTTGGACTTACTAATGCTCCAACAACATTTATGAATTTGATGAATAAAATTTTCTGTTATTTCCTAGACAAGTTTGTATTGGAATTTCTCGATGAAATTCTTATTTATTCCAAGAATGAGGAAGAACATCTTTGACATCTTTAGATAGTCCTTTAGCGATTAAGAGAACACCAACTTTATGGTAAATTGTCAAAATGCACTTTCTTCCAGAAGGAGGTACAGTATTTGGGTCATATCATATCAGTTGAGGGTATAGCAGTAGACCCTGCAAAGATAAAAGCTATAGTATAATGGCCGATACCTAAGAATGTGCACGAGATTAGGAGCTTTATGGGTTTAGCAGGGTATTATCGAAAGTTTGTGAATTTTTTTTCTAGAATTGTTCACCCCATCACCTCCCTTTAGAGAAAGGGAAAGAGGTTTGAATGGACTGCAAAATGTCAGGAGGCTTTTGAAACATTGAAGGAGAAGTTAACCACAACACCTATTTTGGTTGTACCATACCCCAATGGTCATTTTGTAGTAATCATGAATGCGTTAGGTGATGACTTAGGAGGAGTATTGATGCAAGATGATAAGGTGGTGGCATACAAATCCCATAAATTCAAACAATATGAGTAGAATTATGCCCCTCATGATCTGGAATTAGTAGCTATCATTCATGCTTTATAGATGTGGCAACATTACCTGTTGGGAAAAACTTTGAACTTAAGTCAGATGACCAAGGGTTAAAGTACTTATTTACTTAGCCTAACTTAAATGCCTAACAAAGAAGGTGGATAGAATTAATATTTGATTACGATTTTGAAATTAGTTACATCAAAGGCAAATAAAATAGAGTAGTTGATGCTTTAAGTCGATGAAGGAATATAACATCCATGAGGATAGTCAATACCAGTTTTAGAGCTTAGGTGTTATAGAAAATAGATGAAAAAGAATTTTACCATCAAGTGCGGGAAGCTCTCTAGGAAAATCCAAAGGATCCTAAGTATGAAGGATATCAGATTGAGATAGATGGATTATTAAGGTACAAGGGTAGAATATACATACTTGACTATCTAGAGTTAAGGAAGACAATATGGCAAGAGACCCACTCGACACCCTATTCAGGACACCTTGGGGTAACGAAAATGTTGGCAGATGTCAAACCCCTATATTTTTGGAAAGGAATGAAAAAGGATGCAGCCAAATTCATTGCAGGTTGCTTTGAATGTCAAAAGGTTAAGGTAGAACACCAACACTCAGCAGGGTTATTGCAACCTCACAGTGTACCCGAATGGAAATGGCAAGTCATAAGTATGGATTTTGTAGAGGGTTACCAATGACCAGGAATAAGCACAACACAATACTGGTAGTGGTGGAAAAGCTCACCAAGACAACACATTTTATACCAAGGAATTTGACAGATGGAGCTTCAGTAATTGCTCATAAATTTGTTCAGGATTTTTTTTGTTTACATGGAGTATCAGAGAAGATTATGTTTGAAAGGGATGCTAGAATGACATCCAAATTTTGGAGAACCTTATTCTCTTCTTTGGGAACTCAGTTGAATATCAGCACAACTTATCATCCCAAAAACGACAGACAAATGAAAAGGGTGAATAAGATTTTGGAAGATCTACTCAAAATGTACTGCATGGATCAACAATACAAATGGGAGGAATATTTACCACTAGCAGAGTTCACCTATAGTAACTCCTATCAGTTAGCTATCAAGATGGCACCATTGGAAGTCTTATACGGTAAAAAGTACAGAACACCAATCAGTTGGGATAAAATAGAGAATAGAATCGTCCTCAGACCTGAAATGCTCTTAGAATTGGAAGAATAGGTTAAGTTGATCAAGCAAAGGTTAAAAGAAGCCAATGATTGACAGAAGAGCTACACGGATGCAAAAATAACTCCCAAGCAATTTATAGTTGGGGATAAAGTTCTCTTACAGGTAAAACCCCAGAAAAGCTCCATCAAATTCAGAAAATCCTGGAAGCTAGCTCCGAGATATGTGGGACTGTTTGAAGTCCTAGAAGTTATTAACCCGGTAGCTTACAAAATTTCTCTACCACCAGCCCTCGCCAGAGTACATAATGTATATCATGTTTCCTATCTTAAGAAATATTATGCAGGTTTTGATCACCAGATTGATTAGAATTCCTTATAGGTGCAAGATCCAGGGGTAATCACAGTTGAGCCGCTTAGAGTGCTTGAGGTGCACAGGATGCGCTTACGTAATTGGGAGGTTATGCAATGCAAGGTCCAGTGGGACCAGTACTTTGAAGAAAATGCCACTTGGGAGGATTATGAAGAAATCCTTCAGAAATTTCCTTATCCTTTGTTGAATAATTGAGAACATTATAATTATGTTTATGTTTAAATTTAGAATAAACAATCATCGAGGATGATGATTCTTAAGGGTGGGAGTATGTTACATCCCTTACATTGAGAACATGTGTTTGGTTATGTTTATCAAATGCAAAGTTAGTTGCAAGTAACTATTTTTCATGTGAATGTGAAATTGAGAATAAAAAGGATGTTTTATTTATCGTAACTGTAAAGTTAACGATCTCTTTATTTGCAAGTGAATTTCTTGTTCACGTGAAACTAAATGTGTTCATGAGATTATATTTAAATGCATATTTATATAGCCGTTGTGAACAATCTAACCATAATACCTGTCAGTGGATGCAAGAGGAATGACGCCATGACAGAAAATGAGATGTCATTAGGGAGAGGATGTGGTTAACTAAGGATCAATTTATCGTCAACCTCGAGTTGGTGTAATATAGTGTATCGACAATAATAACTTGGCCATAAGTGATTTGATATAATTGTAGTTAAACCATCCATTAAAAGTATTAATAATAATCACCCTTTTTAAAATGGAGTAAATCAATTTTCAAATTATATCTTGTGAAATATAATAGTTTCAAATTATTAAATCAATAATGAAATTATAACTCTTATGTTTTTTAAATAAAAATAAATCTTATGAGACTTAAATCTAAAATTATTTTAATTTATTGGGATTGTGGAGTCGTTGGTGTGGGACGGATGATAATTCTTTCCCCGCCATTCTCTTCGTGCTTCTGGAGGTAACACGCAAGAAGGGAGCCATGAGATTGCAGGGGTTTCTTTCGGGCATATTTTTGGGAGGTCCATGTTTCAGCATTCTTCTTCTTTTCTCACAACTTCAATTCGACTCCAATTCTCTCTATTTTCAACTTATATCTTTGTGCGAATCTTTCTCATTCTCTCTGAGTCTCATTCCATCCAAAAAAGTTTCACACTCATTTCTTGCATTTTTGGATGACTCCTCTTTTGTTTCCTATCAATGTTTCTTTTGAGAAGACTAAAGTTGAAGGCAATGTTTTGGGTCTTCATAGTCGAGTTAAGGTGGAAAATGCGAATTGAATTCATATCGCTTGCAACAATCATTGGAGAGTTCCAGTGCGGGATTTCATCAAGTTAGCACTGCTCAAGCAAACACGCAAATGTGGTTTGCATAAGATAAACCTAGATTTATTACCTAGAATTTGTATAGATAGTTTCATGAATTTATGGGATAGGAAAAAAATCTTGAGCTGTGCAAAGTTTTAGGAAAATTAATTGCTATGAGGAATTTATCATTTAATTGATGAGTATTTTAATTTTCCTAGCAACAAACTCTTGCCTTTTTCTTCTTGGAACTTAAATGAATAATGGACTGTTCATAGTCAGAATTGTTAAATCTTAGCTTCTTTCATGCTGGAATCGAACTCTGTTCTCTTTTTAATTTGGTTGAAACTTGTCAGAGATGTGGCTCTACTTTCTTTTTTTAAAACCTCTGTACTTGCCATCTTCTTTCAAACAACTAAATGGTTCAGGTCAGATCTATTTTGGTCATATGCCAATTGAACTAGAATCTAGGTTCAGTTGAATCATTGTGAATATCTTATGATCTTTATATGTCTAAATAAATTGAATTCTTTCCTCCTAAAATATAAGCCAATATGAGCACATCTTGCCAAACAAGACTTCTTGGGAATATTTACATATATATATGTGTATATAAATATATATGTATATACATATATGTATATATATGCACATATATATATATATATATATATATATATATATATATATATATATATATATATATATATATATATATATATATATATATATATATATATATATGAAACTTAATGAAATTATATTCATACCAGATAATGAAATTTAATTCTTGAGACTAAAGAATTCATGTCAAGCAAGGGTGAGAGTGTTGATGGCATAGAGGTGTCAGTAAAGATAATGAAAATCCTTGGCCAAGGTATATTGCTAGATAGGCATTGGTCAGCTATCATGAACTAGTTATGCTTCTGGTCAGGATGATCCTTCTAGTTAGGAGGTACCTATAGAGGAAGGATCGATCAACAATATAGGTTCATGACACCAGGCTCAGAGGCATGATGATAAACTAAGATCCTTGTTGATTACCCTCGTGAAGGGATGGGTTCCTTCAATCGAAGGAACACAAGAGACTAGTAGGTCTTCGGTTGCGTGGTAAAGCCACTGATGATTTCTCCTTTTCCCATGAAGAAAATTTCAAGACAAATGCTTCATATTCTTAACTATAAACTCCTGAAACTCTCTCTCTCTCTCTCTTATAATAGTGAATGGTTACTTAGCTTTTAATTGATTAGTTGTAATTTTATTTGAAAGCATTAAAAAGTTAGTTAAATTTTGTTTGCATTTCTGTTATTGGAAATCAATAGATGTTTCTTTTCAGTTAATTTAGTTAGACATTTCTTTTTAGCTAAACTAAACTTAGAAGTTAGTTGAAAATTTGGATGTTATGTAAGTTACTTTATTTAGAATTATTTCATTTAAAATGAAAAGAGAAAACCCTAGTTTTGTAACATGTTAGTTACATTTTCAGCTAAAATTAGTTTGTTATCTTTCCTTATTTAGCTGTAGGATGGATAGTATATTACAATTTGGACATTACCTTATGAGAAAATTCATCCAAACAAAGAAAAAATCTATGAACATCAACCAATTCAAGCAATGTAACTACTATGTTCCTTTCCATATGCTTGGGAAAACTTCCTCAAATGAACCAATACCAACGTAGACACCAACTCTCAACTTAGAAAAGCCTACATTCTATTCCAACAATGGTAATAATGGTAAATACTCTAACTCTCGATTCCATGAAATAAATATATCAACAAATTTTGAAAGATCCATCCTTAACAAAAAACGTTCCTTGTGAAGCTATTAAACTCGGTGCCAAATTACAAACTAGAGTGGAAAATGAAAAGGCTTAATTGTTAAGAGGCATACATCTGTGCATTGAATAACACCTTCAACAAGAACAACTCCATACCAAATGAGATCACTATCAAGGAGACCAAGCTACAATAAAAGCATATGAACTTGACCATATATAGCCTGTATATGTAAACCATATATGTAGAAGTGCTTATGCTTGGAGTATAAAATACATATAATATCTACACATAAACACATCCTGGAACATGTGGAAATAGATAGTTGTTGCCTATATATGAAGAAATATATATAAGGTTTTCACACACTTTTTGTAGTGTAGTTCCCCTAATAGTCATGTGTTATGACCCCCATTCATGACCCTCATGCTTCATTTTTTTATTTTATTTTGATGTGAATGGATAAAACATAGTTACTTATTTACTCATTTGTGGGGGAATGAGTTGATGTTGGTTGTTTTTGTGACAGTGATGCGATGAACTGAAGGTGATTGATGCATAAATCCTATTGGGGAATGGTTGGAATTGGGGCCCATGTTCTGTTGAACATATATAGTTGAAAGCATCATCATATGCTTTTGTTGTCAAAGTTTTTTAGTTTGTAATTGGAAACCATCCTTGTCTTTGGACCAAACCCTATTGATGATTGTTTAGCCCTATGTTTATTTGTGGGTGTTCTTGTATTAGAAGATGAAAGTTCAACTCCGAAAGTGGACTCTTTACCGTCATTTTGTTGAATGGTGCAAAGATATTCAACCCGTGAAGCCTTCATAATTGTGTATTCAATTTCTTTCTTTGTTAGCTCCAAATTAGAGTAGAAGTCACACAATACCCCGTCTTACACAAGAATCCTTCATACATACTAGATAATGCCACATAAAGTGATCCATTACTAGGGTTGAACTTTAATAGATGTTCTACGTCATATTGGAGAGGTCATATACTTTTAGCTCTAGATTGTTTGGAATCTAATTTATGATCATGATTAGAACTGACATAACTATTATGGAACTCATTGATCACACTGAACTTCCCATTCTTAGGAGATTCACTGGTGGATTCAATGTTTGGCATATTTAAGATATTAGTTTTTGCAATTTTAGGTCTTGCCTTGGACTTTGTCTTTATAGTTTTTTGTTTCTCAAAAGGAAATTTGGTCATTGATCTATGCATATACTTCTATCTAGTCACTCTACCTTTGTCATAACACTTACCTAAAGTTTTAGAATTTTCAACTTTTTGTTCACTCTTTTTGATGTTACTCCATTTGGAAATAAAAGAAGTATACAAATTAATAGGATTTCTATCAAATTCCACACTCAAACAACTCTTTTCTACACCCCATCTTAAAATGATTTAACATGAGCAAGAGGTATCTTCTTTAACTCAACTTTTGGTAGAGATGCTTCATAGTAGAAACTTGGCATGCGTGTAGTTTTAATTGTTAAACTTCTACCCAGTTAGCTATTTGTTAGCATCTACTTCCTTGAGCTTATTCCATGTAAATGACTTCACAAAAAAGTCTACATAACCCTTTGATAGGCCTTTGAAAATAATACCCATGTTGTCATCACTATACAGGTCTTGCTCCCTCATTATTCTCTAGGCAATGAATCACATCATAATTATTTAAAAAAAGAGATGAACCCTTTTATTATGCTAAGAAAAAGAAATTGCTATTGTGATTCACTTGCTCTGGGACCTTGCTTTATGATGTTGTAAAAGTGTCTTTACAATTGTTTCATATTTTTTGAATGATTTTATCAGGTTGAGCTTAAACAACACACACTAAGCTTGATCGTTTAGTGTGGCTCATGTGGGACCCTCCCACTATGTTCACCATTCCCGTTTGTTTCTATTTACCGTTTCTCTTTAGTCTTCATTAGTTATATATATACACACACACACACACAATTATATAATTTTTTATATTATATTTTCATTTAAATTTTAGTTGGATAACATTCAAATGAGAAAAAAAAAAACATAAAGTGGGATGAGATCTAATAAACTCTAAGGAAGAATCCATCTAAATAAATTGTTAAGAACAAATCCATCTCTTAAAATTCATCTTTCTATATTATTTCCAAAAATCTATTTTTCTTGCCTTTATTGCATACAAACATGTATGCTTATGATAAAATTCTATTTAAAATCAACTATGCAAGAATTTTTATCTTTGAATCATAAGTCTTTACTTCATGAAATGAATCTCCCACTATAAAATTCTAACATGAATCAAGTACAAGAACTCAAGATTCTTAATGTAGTTGAGATTAAGGATTGTAAACAAACATTAGATATGCATATGGAATTTAGTCTTCACTAGCAATTTCTATGGATGCAACTAATGCAAAAGTATTCAATTCCTATCTTAACCCTTTCTCCTATAGATATATAAACACATTGGGTAAACAAAGATCAAAAAGTTCATTACAACAATTAAATATAGTTCTAGTTGGATTCACGAATTTAGAGATAATATTCATTCATCTATATTACAACTAAAGCTATTCATTAATTCATATAATATAGGAACATATGTTACCAATTTATTATTAAAGTGTAGAGTACTTTTCTCAGAGGCCAACCCAAGTTTCATGCCTAATTTTCCTCCTATCAAACATTACAATGAGGTATTCAACTTCATATGGGTGTTATTGAGGTATGTGGCCATTCAAAGGTTTTCAACACATTTGATTGGTGCAAGGATTCAACCATCTAAGAAATTTTGTAGCTAATTTCTAGGACCAATCCAAGAAAACCATAAAATTCACCACTTAGCCAATCTAGGAAAATTATGGCATCCATCACTCAACCAATCTAGAACTCAATATCACTATATTGACCAGTTGACACATGGATAAGTATGCATACATATACACACACAAGTCTCTAAAAATTTGAGACAATTATATTCAACATAGTTTGAGGGCTTACAACCATTTCAATGGGCTCGAACACATGCTAACAAGGAAATACCTTGATCACAATGTAACACCTTGCTATACCAAAGAAACACTATCCAACTTTAAAATAAGATAGTAATCATCCTAAGAAAACCTTGATAACCAAATCAACACCTCACTATGGCTAGACATGCTATTCAACTTGAAATAGAGATAGAAAATACCCATCTCTACTAGGATGACCATCATTTGAAATTTTGATTCACCAAAATAATCATTGTGTTACTTTATGTATGAATAGCCATGGAGCTATTCTCTTTATAAAATGACAACACTAAAACTCCATTAAGGCCTTAAGGATGATACAAAATTTAGTCCACAAATTCTTCCTTGTTATTGGATCACATGCACATTGTGCTACAATAGATCAAACACATACAGAAGGATCCCAACTTAGACACGAGACCATGAGACTCACGAATTCAGAAACATAAATGGTATATCCATACAACTACATTAAGAACTCTATCCTAAACATAGATTGTCACAATTTAATAACATCACAAGTCACAAATACATAATGCACATCCATAAAATATTATTTCACTAGTTTCAACTTAAGCATATGCCTCATCCAAACCTTCTGTTGGTGTAATTAAAAGTGTTGTACCTTGTCCTAGTTCATAATTACACCTTAGTTAAGTTTACTTAGGGACCACATAGGAGGTTGTTAGAGATTTTCCACTTTCGGTGGACTTGACATGTCATTACTTTATCACTTCCACCTTTTGTGGACACATCATGTGATTATCTCTCCACCTTAGGTGGAGTGATAGCTTTTCATAGTTGTCTCATGTCATAAGATTATGACACTTGTCATAATCTTATGCTCTTCTATGTTCTCACCTTGGCTATATAACCAAGGGGTCTCCTATGTACTTTTGTACCATTCCTTCATATTTGCATTATTGGTAGAATACAGTTTATTCTTGTCATATTGTTTCTCTCTCTTATGTTTGTGCTTTCTATTAGGCCTCTAGATCTTGGGTGGCTACCTTCATAGCCAATTCTTACACCTTCCTTAACTCCCTTAATCTCATATATCTTCACTGATGTTTATGTGAATTGTAGCTACAATTACTTATGGTACATGAAAAATACTCTAGAAGTTGAATATGTAGGTTTTAGAATATGTAATTACATTTTTCATACATGTCTACTAGAGCAGTTGCAACTACCTACAAAATTCATCTACCCTTTATGCTTTGATGGATGTTTGTGCTTGTTCAAAAACTCCCATTTGATACTGGAAAAGGTTGTATAGTCTAGCTATTATATATAATATAATAATTAAAAATATATATTAGATAATATATATTTTTAATTATTATATTATATTATACAAATAAAATTATATATATGATATAATACATATGTAAAAAGTAAGGGAAAGTAACAAAACATTTGAGCCCTAATAAATACGTACATCCTAGAAGGATTTTTGTATCCTTAACCTTATAAACTAGGAAAGAAGTACAATGTGAGAAATGGTGAAAATAAAAGAACGTGAATGGATTAGAAGGGCCCCACATGAGCCACACTAAGCTGCCAATGCTTAGTGTGTGTTGTTTAAGCCCAATCAACTATATCACTTAGCCACTCAACAATAGCCTATATTGAGCTATCTAATATGATCAAGTTTACTTGTAGATTTACAATAAAAAAAACCAAATTAGTTGTTTCAATCCATGCGTGACAAGTGAAAAGATGATCTAAAATTCTTTGGTTTTATGGATATTAAATTATTGAGCTCAATGAAAGATTGTTATAGACAAAATTATTGATTATGATTTAAAATTAGGTATGTTTTTTGGTAGGTTTTAAGCCTTCTAAGGCCCCAAAACTACTTTATTGTATTGAAGTTGTTCCTTATATGAATTGAACGATTTGATTTTGAAAATCAATGGTTGAAAATTATAGAGAAGGATGCATATTAACTATATGAAGTGAATGACTTGATTTTTAAAATCAATGGTTGAAAATTATAGAGAAGGATGCATAACTATATGGGTGGACAACTTGCTTTTGAAAATTAATGGTTGAAAATTATAGAGAGGGATGCATAACTATATGAAGTGGATGACTTGCTTTTGAAAATCAATGATTGAAAATTAAGAGAAGGATGCAAGATGATTGAAATGATCTCAACTATTAGAATTTATAAAATATTAACTATATGGAGTGGATGACTTGCTTTTGAAAATCAACCATTGAAAATTACAAAGAAGAATGCAAGGTGGTTGAAACAACTTCAACCATCAAAATTTGAGAAACATTAAAAAATATAATAAATAATTAAAGAGAAAAATAATTTATCTATTCTTATCGTTTTTTAATAAAAAGGAGGATTTTTTTTATAAATCCAGAGGAAACAACAATAAATAATCAAGAAATAAAGAGAATCCACCAAGGGCCTTGCAAGCCCACCTTGTGAAGCAAAAACACCACCACCTAAAAAACATCCAACCAAACTTCAACATCACCACTCAATGTCCCTGAATATATTCCTAAAGCAACAACCTCAACTTTTGGGAACAATCCGAAGGAGGATTCTCCCAACTCTCAACTCTCCAATTACCCCTATACTCAGAGGCCCATTTTTCCAAACAACCTGCAACCTTGTTCCACTCCTGTGGGATATGAACAAAAGAGACCCAATCCAATTATTTTCTTAGATGATGAATCTATTGAACCATTAACTCCAGCTGCCAACTCACACCATCCAAATTTTGCTTATTTAACATATAAATCAGAATATGTGAGTTTGACTCATAGATGACCTTGTGCCACCCTAGAGCACAACCTTTTTACCACATGATAAGGATAGCAAGGGCTTCCATAAAGTTATTAGTCTCATATCCCTAAAAATAAGAGAAGAAAAAGAGAACCTCCCTAGAAATGTCTCTATCCACTCCTCCAACAATAGCAAAACCAAGATTACCTCTAGAGGAGCATCAATGTTAATCTTCAAGACCCCAACAATAGGCGGGCTCCATCTACCATCACGCTAGACTTTCTTGGAGAGAGGTTTCCTCCCGCAAGAGCTAACTTTCCATGAAACATTATTGTCTAACCCCAACTTTAGCACTAACTTCCTCTCCCCAAGATCCAAAGGAGAAACCACCTCACACTTAACCTGAATAGTTTCGTAAACCATCCCTAGAATCCTCTGCCAAACTTGTTGAGCTGCCAATCTCCCACCTTGGAAAATCCTATGGTTTCTCTCCAACCAAATCTTCTGAAGGATAGAAGAGGGCCCTATATCCCAAGCCACTTGGAGGAAGAACGACTTTACAAGAGGGCATCCCAAAGTCATCTAAAACTCAATAAGAGATGAAGCATGCATGCATGTACATCTCCATATTTCCCACCAAAGGTGTCAAATAGACTTAGAATAATTGCACTGGAACCACAAATAAGAAGAAGATTCCTCACTATTACCATAGAGATAACAAAGGGATGGAACTTGAAAGCCCCTCTTTTGAAGGTTTTCCCATGCGAGACACCTGTCATGAGTAGCTAGCCAAAGAAGAAGTTGCATTTGGGCCACACAAACTTATTCCAAACAAATTTCCACCAAGGGACTTTCTCCCCTCCATATTTTTTCCTATCCAACTCTTAATACCCCATAGCCACATAGTAGACCCCATGAGGCTTAAGGCTCCAAGCTAGAATATCTTCCCTCCTCAAAGAGTTGTACACTCCACCAACCAAAATCTAAGATAACTCAACTTGGTCCTCCTTTGAAATGCCTGGTAGCCAGGTTTGAGGGTCTTTCCACTTAAAAAACTCCACTTGCCCCAAACTCTTTGCCTCTTTGAAATCCTCCACACGAGTCCATCCAACATCTATGAAGTTATGACTAAGGTTCTGAAGGTGAGGAAACCTGGTCAATACAGTCTAACCAAAAGAGAGCCTCAAAACTTCTGTTACAGATCCAAAATAAACCCTGCTTGACCAAGTTGGCTCCCCTTTTAAGAGTGTCCCAAATCATAGAACCTTTACCTAACAAAAATTTCCTAGGCACATCATTCTTGGAAATACCTCTCAAGTACTTAGAAGAAATTATTATATCCCAAACTTGGTCCTGATTAGATCACCACCTTTAGTAGAGATTGGCTGCCAATGATTGTCCTCTAAGGCTAGCTTGTCGCAATCCCAACCCCCCCCCCCCATTTTTTTGGGACTACAAATATTCTCCCACTTAACCAAACTCACTTGGAGGAGGCTAAGTTTCTTGTCCATAAGAATTGCCTATCTAGAGCATCCAACTCTTTAATGAAACTAACAAGAGATAATTGCACCATGCATCTATAAATTGGTTGGGCTTGAACCACCACTTTTAACAACAAAACCCTCCTTGCAAAGGATAGCCATCTAAAAGTACAATGGTTGAAACGATCACAAAACTTGTCCACCACACCTTGCCAGGTGCCTCTTCGCATTGGGCCCATAGATAACAAAATACCTAAATAAGCAAAAGGTAGATACTCAATCTAGAACCTAAGGATCCGAGCAATTCTAGACTAGATCTGGGGAGGAGTATTGAAGAAGAAGATGGAGGACTTTGCTTCATTGATTTTCTGCCCTAAAGCAACAAGATAGATATCCAAGGCATGCACAAAGTTATTTTCCTCTTTGATCCAAGCAACTCCCACTAAAGCGATGTCATCCACGAGTTGTAAATGAGTTTGAGGAGGCAAGCCGTCTCCCCAACTCCAACCCAAAATAAGTCCTTGCCTTGAGTGAGCTTTCAATATTATTCCCAATATTTCAACCATAATAATAAAAAAGATAAGGTGATAGGGGACCCCCTTGCCTGATCCCCCTAAAAGCACCAAATAGAACAAAAGGCTTACCATTGATCAAAACTAAATAAGATGCAGACTTAACACAACTAATCACCCAATTAACCCAATCCTCACCAAACCCGAAGGCCAGTAGCACCTTCTAAAGAAAAGACCATTTTACCCTATCATAGGCTTTTTCCATGTCCAGTTTGATGAACATAGCCTTCTCCTTAGAAAGCTCCATGGAATGAATAGCCTCCACAAAAATAAATACCTCACCCAATATTTATCTAGTCACCACAAAACCCCTTACTCTTGAAATGATTTTACTGAGCCATTGCTTAAGCCTCTCTGTAATTAATTTAGAGAGGATTTTGTAAACCACATTACATAATACAATTGGCCTAAAAAGATCTAGAGAATCAGCCCCTTCCCTCTTAGGGATAAAAACTAGAGAGGTAGTATTCATAACCCTCAACATCTGCTTGCTACCTTGAGATTCCCTAACAACTTCCAATAGGTCAAATTTGATAGTTTCCCAAAATTTCTAAAATAATTCTATTGGGAAACCATCAGGTCCAAGGGTTTTCCCTTTCTTCATCTTGAACATTTTCTCCTCAACTTCCTCCAAAAGAATGGGGCTAGTAAGCATATCATTCACCTCATTAGCAACCAATGAGGGAATACACTCCAAAATCAAGTTTTCTTCCTCATCAACTATAGTAGAGTCCTTTAAAAAAAGAGTAGAAAATAATGAATAAATTCCTGTGAGATGTCCCTAAGAGAAGTAAACTTCACACGTTGAGAAGAAACCAGTAAGAAATTATATTACCATGCCCTCTAGCTTTAAACAAGTTAAAGAAGAAGGTTGTATTCCTATCCACTCCTAAAGCCAATCAACTCTGGACTTTTGTTTCCAAAAAATATCTTCTCGTAGCTCACATTCCACCAAATCCTTCACATTGGTCTCCTCTTCTCTAAGGGAGTCCTAAGTAAGCCCATGATCCTTATTATGACTAGTGATGGAGTCCAACCGATGTTGTGCAATGGAGTTGGCTAAAAAATTGTTCCCAAACTATTGCCTGTTCCACTTCTTGAGTTGGAATTTCATAAACTAGAGCCTCTTGACAAAGGAATACATAGTTGTACTATGCTCAGGCATGCCCTTAGCCCACCATTCTCTCGTAAGATCATGAAGAGATGTCTCCCATAGCAAAATAAATTGGAACTTGAAAGTTGGCTTCCTAGAAGCATCCTTCCCTCTTGCAGAAAGTTTGATGGGATAGTGATTTGAACCTTTCCAATACAGAGTCTCTGAATTGGCAATTACTTGCTACCAATCCAAAAGCTAGAGACTAAGAACCTATCCGGTCTCTCTGAAATAAAGCCTTCCCCACTCTACCTGTTACTCCAAGTGAAAGTATCATTCCCAAGTTTTATATCTATCAAATTTAGAGATGCAATATTATTGCTCAAGAGGAAAGAAGAGGGATCAAGCCTATCCACTCCATCTTTCTTTTCCTCCAAACTAGAAGTAGCATTAAACTCCCTAGCCAAAATCCAAGGGGTAAAAGAGGCTAAGGATCTCACATACTAAATATGAGCCCATAGATGAGTCTTACTAGGAAAATCAATAGGCACATAAACATTGGTACACAAGAAAAGTTCACTAGATTCAAAGCTAGAAACAACCATAGATAAGGAGTTCCTACCAAAGATCCACAAAAGAGGAGAAATATTGTGCGGGTCCCAAAGAAAAGAAATTCCATTGACACTACCCCGAGCCCCAACACATTGACATTGACCTCTCCACCACACCTTAGAAGCCACACTGAACATACCTTCTACTGATAGATAAGATTCCTAAAAAAAAACAACATCAGGAGAGTCCATCTTAATTAAATGCTAAACAACCTTTTGTCAAGGGATGTTATTCAAACCCCTCGCATCTAGGAGAGAACAATCATCTATGAGAGTTAGAAAAGTGGGAGTCAATAGGCTTCACTGAGCCTAAATCCACCAAATTATCCTCCATTATTTTAATTTTTTCTGGATCTTTCTTCCTCCCCAACTTAGAGGATTTCTCTAAGCCTCCCTTTTTAAAGTTATTTTGTTGCAATCCCAAGGACAGAACAATCTTGCTACCTTTTCCAAGCTCCTGGACCTCAACATTCAGTATTGACTCTAGTAAGGCCAAAACTGATCCTCCACTTAATTCAATATTCTTGGGAGGGGCCAAAACCTTTGGGATCTCCTAAATTTTATTTGTAACCATTTGTACCTCAATTTGGTCATCCACAACCCCATTGAGACTAACATCTACTTTAGGAACCAACTGTTCCATCCCCAAAATATTTGCACCAGAGAGTTGCATGTTTGGATTTTCCATATAAGTTGATCAAAGTCTTCCAGAGCCTCAAAATGGTTAAAGGTCTCTTCATTTTATCTATCCTTGGAGGATCTATTCAGGCCTCGCCCCTTGTTATAAGGTTTGACAAGTGTAAAACCATCCTTATCAATTTCTTTATTTGGCATAGGGGCTTTACCTTTATCCCTTGAAGGAGGAGGACAAGGAGGCACTTTGATAGAGGCATTTTTTGCATGCACCCTAGATGAGTTAAGTTTGTAGTACTTCCTTTGCAAATACCCATATTCATGAAAAACTTGACAACGAAAAGGAAGAGCTTCGTAGTCTAGTTTTTGGATCCATGAAGTGGAGCCTACTTTAATTTCCAATGAATTTAACAATGGGTTATTTAAATCAATTTTAATACAAATTCAAGTATAAGAGATTACCTTCTTATCCAATGTCTGTTGAGCTGGACCAACAGGTTTTCCAAGCAATAAAGTGATCATGTGCAAAATATCATTCCTCTAGAATTCCAGCAACAACCATGGGACTATCACCCATACTAGGACCCTTGATGATGAATCCTCTACTAGATTAAGGCTTACATGCCAAGGTTTTAAAAACAACTCCACCTAGTTATATAATTAAGGCCCTCCTTCAAATGCCTTACTCTGATCAGCTACTCAAGAAAACACCACTATGAAATAATTATTGGCTACCTACATAACTTCGATACCCCCTTTTGGGTGCCAAGTTTGAAGAGCTCACGACTCTAGAGAGGAAGAGATACCCGGAGCCCCATAAAATTGCAAATTAAGGCATGATTATTTAGATAATTAACCTCCTCAACAATCAAATCTGGTTGGATGACCAAAATAGGCCAAGATGAACTCCTCTCCAAACACCTATTTACTTTCGGTGCATGCAAAGGCCTGCTCTAAGAAGCCCCCCCACTATTTAGAGCATTACTTAAGAAATTCATTGCATTAGAATGATCAAATGGAGAGGAGACAACCTCATTACCATCTCTGAAAAGGACAAGTGTACATGCCCACTCGAGCCTATACCAAACACCATATCAATGCTACCCAAACAAAAGAAAAAAGAAAATGAACTCCCACAACCCTTGCAAGAAAAGAAACCCCACCTGTAAGCATGAAAAGAACCCCCCACGTTGCAAAATCCCCCACATGCCCCACCAGCCCATTGCCATGTTTCCACCACTCCCAAATCATGTATGCATAGACACACAACTAACATGCAAGTCATGATCTGTTGCTAGTTGTGCACCAACACAACCTCACGCCTGCTGCTAGTCGCACACCAACACAACCTCACACATGCCAGCGTCTTGTCGATGGGTGCTTGGATCCAAAGTTACTTTTAATTTTGGTGCAATTCATCTAGTCTTATCTTTAAAGTAGAAGAAGCTAAGATAAAAAAGTAAATTTTTTCTTTAATTTTTTTTTAAACTTATATTTTTTATTTTATTTTTAATTATAACATACATAAATAATAAATATAATGTTTAATTTTTTTAAATTTTAATTTTAATTACTATTATATAAACCTAGATTTTTAGATTTATTTTAATTATAACATATCAATAATAAATATAATGTATAAATAGTTAATTATTTATTTAGAATTTTTAAATATTATTTTTATTTTTAAGATTTTAATAATTTTTTTTGATTCATAAGCACTTTTGACTGGAGCTATGAACCAGTGAAGCCACATTTTTTTTGGGAGACCTCATCCCCATCATCTCTCCTTATCTCTCCATTGTGCTCACCGAGACATTATGTGTCAAGGTTCAACAACAATTACATTTTTTTTGGGGGACCTCATCCCCATCATCTCTCCTTATCTCTCCATTGTGCTCACCGAGACATTATGTGTCAAGGTTCAACAACAATTGTCAACAACAATCGTCGATGGGTGAGCTAACTGTGCGCCAAGTTCCAGGACCGAACCCCAGACCACCGTCTCAACCCCTTCTTCTGGCCATCCTCCCATGTCTCTGCTTCCTCCTCGTGCCTCCTCTGCAGCCTCCTTCTTTTCTCTTCCTTATCACTCCAGGCTCCAGTACAACCACCTTATCTCTCCGATATAATCTTCCTTTTTCCCTGCATCTCCTTATCTCTCCAATGTGTTGAGCTATCATGACTTCCTTTTTCCCTCCAGCTCCTTATCTCTCCACTGTGTTGGTGATCTCCTTACCCCTCCAACTCCTTATCTCTCCAATGCGCTGAGCGCTCCTGCACCAACCCCCTTATCTCTCCAATGTCCTTATCCCTCTGCTTCCTCTCCTTTTTCCTCTACCTTTCTATCTTTTCTCCTCCATCCAACCACCTTATCTCTCTTGCATCCTTATCTCTCCACATCCTCTCCTTCCTCCAGCTGGATGTCCTCCCTTATCCCTCCACTCTGAGCATCGTCTGCTTTATTTGCTTATCTTCCTCCAGCCTTGCATCTATACTGCCTGCATCATGGGTCTTGGTTCCAATCTCCCTGTTGTAGGTCTTGCGTGGCCTTGTGGACTCCTCTCACAGCCTTCCTCTGGGTGTTCGCTCAAGCTCCTTGCCACAGGGGCCATTGTGGCAAGAGCACTCCTTCCTCCCAGTTCTCCCACAACCCTCTTCTCATGTATGTTCCTTAGAATGTCTTCCAGCTGTCGGCATCTCCATTCCTGTCTACCAACGACCAATAACCAGTGACTACATTCTTGTTCAGCGTGCTCAACACTGCTGCAAGGTGTTTATCCTTGGCTCCTCTGCCACCGATCCTACCTCTGACCTCCTTTCTATTTGTAGTCTCTATCCAACGACAAATGACCAGTGACTACATTCTCGTTTAGCGTGCACTCCTCCTCGGTCCTTTTTTGGTCCTTCATTCCTGTAAGCATTGGTGAGACTTGAACAAGTGACCACCCTCTCAACTGGGCTTGTGACTTACCATCATACTGCGAGGTCATCCCCTTTAAGATTTTAATAATTACTATATTATAATATATAATAAATTATATATTTAAATTTAAATTTATTTTATTTTAATAATTATTATTATATATAAGTGATTTTAATATATACATATATACATACACATAGAAATTTTAATAATATTATTAATGAACTTTATATATATATAAAATAAGTTTTAAATAAATATATTTGTTTTTTTCAATATTAAAAAATAATATATTGACTCTTTACTTTTTTAATAGGTCCATTTTATTTTAATTTTTTTTAGTTGGGTGTTACTTGTAATTTTTAATATAAAGGTTAAAACTTTAGCTTTAACAACTTTAATACAATTTTTTTTTAATATTTTATTTGAATTACGTTTTAATTTTTAAAATTTAAATCATTTATATAATATTTTTTATTTGTTAATATTGAGTTTATTTGTTAAATTATTTTATTTAATCATTTATTAACTTAAAAAAATATTATTTATTATTAATTTTTTTAAATCATTATGTTTATTAATATTTGGATTTTGATATATTTTGACTTTGTATTTAGTTTATTCTATTTTTATTATTTATGTCTTTTTATGAAATTATAAATAATAATAAATTATTAGAATTAATTTAATTTATAATTATTTCTTATTAAATTTTAATTATTGTAGAATAGTTTTATTTTTTATTTTAATTTATATGACAAAATGAATTTCAAACTTAAAATCTAAATAAAAAATTATAGTGTGTATGAGAGGAAGCTAACATTTAATTATTTGTTTCGTGTTAGCAATCCAAGGATAAAACATGTCCCTAAGGAGTTATGCTTAGGGTGATATGTCATTTGATTAAGGATATTATAATTCACCTTTAAAACTTCTTTAGTGTACCCATTTCACACTTAAGGAGGAAAATAGATAGAGAGAAAATATAGAGAGAGAAGGGAGAGGGAAAGGGAGATAATATATAGAGGCAAAGAGAGAAAAATAATAATAAAGGAAGAGAGAAAGAGAGGGGGATCAAATGAGACAAAGAAGGAGAGAGGCAGATAGACAGAGAGAGATATAGAGAGTTAGAGAGAGAGAGAAAATAGAAATAGAGGGATAGAGAGGAGAGGGAGATATAAAAAGAGAGAAGAGAGAATATATATATATATATATATATATATATATATAGAGAGAGAGAGAGAGAGAGAGAGAGAGAGAGAGAGAGAGAGACGAAGAGATAAAAAGAGAGATAGAGATACACATATATAGGTAGAGATATAGAGGAATAAAGGAGATATAATGAGATAGAGATAAGAAGAGAGATAAGTAAAGAGAGAGGAAAAGGGAGAAGAGAGAAATAGATAAATATAGTCACATAGAGAGAGGGAGATAAAGATATATATATATATATATATATATATATATATATATATCAAGAGATAAAGAGGGAAAGGGGGAGAGAGAGAGGGGGGAGATTTAAATAAGGATTAAAAAGAAAGTAAGGGAGAGAGATAGGGAGATGGAAAGATACATAGAGAGGAAAAGAGAGGAAGATAAATAGAGGAAGAGAAGGCAATACACACATATATAGATAGGGGAGAGAGAGGAAGAGAGAAATCGAGAGATAATGAGAAACATAGAGAGAAATATAAAGAGATCTCTCTCTCTTTCTCTTCCCATCTCTCTTTATATATAGCTCCTCATTTGTAACTCTCCCTACCTCTCTCCCTCTCTCTATATATATATCTACATCTCTCTGTATATAACTTCTTATCTCTATCTTTCTATCCCTCTATCTCTCCCTCTCATTCTCTTCCTTTCTATTTGTCTATCCCTCTTTCCATCTCTAATTCTCTCTATCCCTCCCTCTCTATCCATCTCCATCTTCCTATCTATCTCTCTCCCTATCTCTATCTCCTTACCTCTCCCTGCTTCTCTCTCTTTCCCCTTTATCTTTCCCACTATATATATATATATGTCTATCTCTACCTCTTTCTATCAATGTCTCTCTCCTCTCCCTATCAATCTCACTTTCTATATCTCTCTACTTTTTCTATATATCCTCTATCTATTTCTCTCCCTCCCTCTATCTATTCACATATCTATTTCTCTCTATCTCAATATCTCTCTGTCACTTGCACACACACACACACACACTCCTTTTTTCTCCCTCCCTATCTCTATCTCTATATCTCTCTCACTCTCTCACACACACTCATTATTTCTCCCTACCTATCTCTATATTTATCTCTCTATCTCTATCCCTCTCTCTTTATTACTCATCTCTCTTGCTCCCTCTATCTCTATCTTCCCATATCTCCCTCTCCCTCACTATTTATATCTTATTATCTCTATCTCTCTCTTATTCACTCCATATCTCCCTCCATCTCTCCTACTCTCTCTATCTCTTTATATATATGTATCCCTCTCTTTACCTCTCTCTATATATCACTTCCTCTATCTTTATCTTTCTCTCTCCAACTCCCCCTCTTTCAATTTCTCTCTCTTTCTATCTCTATTTCTCTCTCTATCCCTCTTCATCTCTCCTTCCATCTCTCCCTCTATATATTTAACTCTCCCTATATTTGTATTTGTCTCTCCTCTCTCTCTCTTCCCCTCTCATCCCCTCTATCTTTCCTAATTTATATATGTCTCTCTATCTCTCCTTTCTATTCCTATCTCTCCCTCTTTCTATCTCTATCTCTCCCTTTCTCCATATCACTTCCTCTTTCTATATATCTCTAATTCTCTTCTCTCCCCTCTCTACTTTTCTCCCTCCTCTCCCTCCCTCTCTATATATTTATACATATCTATCTCCATCTCTCTCTCTCTTATTCATACACGCGCATACACTCCTTGTTTCTCCCTCCCTATCTCTACCTCTATCTTTATATCTATCTCTTTGCCTCTTTATCTATATCTCTCCATATGTCTTCTTCCATCACTCCCTCTATCTCTATCTAATTATCTCCCCATCTCTCTTTACCCCTATATCTTTCCCTCGCTACCTATCTCTATATTTCACTTCCTATATCTATCTTTATCTTTCTATCTCTCTCTATCTCTATGTATTTATGTCTTCCATATCTATCTATCCCTCTATCATCTCTCTCTTTATCTCTCCCTCTCCTCTCCATATCCCTCTCCTCCATCTCCATCTCCATTTCTATTTAATTTATCTCTATATCTTTCTCCTTACCCCTCTTCCTCTCTCTCTCTCTCACTCTTCCCTCTATATCTCTCCCTATTTCCATCCTTATTGTAGAGTCTAACTAATGTGTCATAGACTTGGTGAAATTACACAATTTAGGGGTGTACCTAGTTGAACAGTCCACTTGACATTGCAAGCCTACATTAAATTATCAACCAAGGTCTGCCAAATTATGATGACTTTGCATTGTATGTGCACCATGAGAGAATTCTAATCTATCATCATTGTTTGAAAGAATAACTAAAATTCAATAACTTAAACAAAACATAGTTAATGCTGAAAAGAAACCTTTTTGCACAGTAGTTGCTACGTGTGCCTTCAACAGTGGCTATAGGTGACTACTAAAATATAACTAAAAGTAATAAACTGAATTCTCTTCTTCTATATTCTCTTCTATATATGTTGCTTGATTACATACTCAAATATATAGGCTAACAAACATCTAATAGGTGTACCATCATTCCTTCAAACAAGGAAAAGGATTATTCTTCAAATGACACAAATACAATGACTGGACAATAGATTCCTATTATAATTTTTCATCTGGTTGATTGGAAAAGAGTTTGTTTGAATTCTTTTATGATCAAACTGATTTGTTGGAGTTTTGTTAATGTGTATAAATATATGGTAATCCATATCCAACTTCTTTTCAAGTTAAAACTTAGAGTATAACAAATGACGGAGGTTGGAATAAATTTATGCCTTCTCAGTCGCCACTTTTTACTTAGTCAACTTTTGTCATTAAAAAATCATTTATTATTGTGTAGCTCTTCAAACACTTTCTTGGTTTCGCGCTCCTCTTTTTTTGCACTTTTCTAGCAACAGCTACATGTTGACAACTGCCAACTTGTTTCTCTTCTTTTCAGTTGCATGAATGACTCATTCCTTCCACAAATGATATTTTAATCCTTCTATAAATACTTGAAATTTAATAATTATCATTCATCATAGTATATCATCATAATTTAGCATCTACTAACTAAAACATACAAACATTTATAAATCATCATTAATCATAGTTAATGCTTTAGGAAATCAAGGTAAAGTTCATAAATGTCTTAGGAATGATATTATAATATCATGAACATGGATTAAATCATAAATATGAAAAATAATAAGCTCATCACTTATCTCTTCCTCTCACCCTATTTCATAAATTATATCTGCTTGTTGGTAATGAAGCCTGATTATATTCCTGATTTAGAGGTTTAGTTTTAGTTGTTTTTGGATCCTTTTAAGTGGATGCATAATTATTTGAAGCTATCAATTCTCTAGTGAGACCTTTTTTTCACAAGCAACATCATTTTATAAATGGTCTACCAATTTATTTCATGTATACTACACAAATGTATGCAAAAAATAGACCAAAAAATTCCCTAATTGACCTTCCACACATGTTCAATGTACCCATTACACCAAGGTGAAATTGCTAGTTTTTATGTTGTTGGTCTTTTGAAATGATGAGGACTTAGGGGTGTCAGGAACCTTGGTGCTCCTAGGACCTAAAGTCCCAATCTTATACTTTAGCGGTGAGTCTTGGGTGTCAGGTTGGACTGAGGACCTGGACCCTAGGTTCCAGGTTCTATTTGAGACTCAAATCCTAATAAGGACCATGAACCTTAGTCATTTAAGTGGCGGGTTGTGAGAATTAGATGAGACTACACTCCAAGTTTGAAGTACGGTCTAATGTTCAACTTGAAACTTCGAGAAAATTTTATTTTAATTTTTAATATTTTTTTAGACTTTTTAATTTTTTTTGGATTTTTTAAAATTTTGGAATTCATGAAAATTAATATAAGGATGCTTTATGTAAATTTAAAGGTTGGATTCTTTAAAGAAAGTTCTACATTTTTTAGTGTAGACTAAGGAGAGAAAATTATTGTTAGGAGATAAGGCATGTATTAGAAATTTTTGGGTTTTATTTAAAGAATTCATGATCGGGGGTCAAGTTAAGGTGAATGCTTGAAATTGAGAAGTCTTGAATTTTGGACTCTGGTACAAAATTTGATGATATTTTTTTTTTTTTTTAAAAGAAACCCTAGGTAATCAATTAACTTAAAATGATGATATGAGAACCTAAAAATAAAGAAAAAGTTCTAGATTGCTCAAGACCACATAACTACTATGGGTATTGGAAGCACAAAGAGTTCAAGAATCATAACAAGTGTTAGACCTTCCCTATCTCCTATAGCTAAAATGGGTGTACAGGATTTTCAAGACCTTAGAACCATGTAACAAGACACACCAAAATCCACAAAAAACATAGAAAATAACTAAGAAGAGAAAAATGAAAGAACCCTAACACCACCATGAATAACCAATGACAAGAACAAAAGAGAAAAAGATGAGGAAATGAGGGGGTCCCCAGATTTGTGAAGTGAAAAAGTGGAGTGTATATGCAACGCATAACAAGTATCATCAACTAAAGATCTGGAGGAAACTCAACACATATAAGACTCTCATGCACAAACTCCATCTTAAGCACCTAATATATAGTAGATACAATACATGAAACCGTCACACGGTATTTACAAAACCATGAGTTAAAACCACCCAAAAAGTGGAGCCCAACTTATCTCTAATCAAAGATTCCATATGATGTGTCAAAATACACACCAACACATGGAACTCCCCCTTACAACTATTTTTTGTGTTCAACATGTTTTCATATTTTTCAATTCAAGAGACCTAACTTTCAAAGGCCATAAATTTTGATTTGGGAGGCCAATTGACAAACTATTTTAATTGTTGAAAATCTCATGAAGTGCTCTATCAAGATATAACCCATTTCACTAGTTATGACCATTTTCAAGCCCAAAAACGACATCTAAGGGCCTCAAAATGGACTTTACAATTTAAAGACAATGAAAATTTTAATATCTTGAAATTAAGATATGATCTTGAGTTAAAACTTTACCAACATATTTAATGTATTATATTATTTATATACATTATATTATATTATATTGTATATTAAAATATAATAATAAGACAATGTTATATATTATATATATACTTAGTCAAAGTTAGTAAGCAACTTAGGTATGTGAAACTCTAGAGATAAGTCCTTCAAGTTTAGAAACTAAGTTCCCAAATAAATTAGGATTGATAATATGTTTGTGCCTAAGATGTTAAGAGTCAAGAAACCTAACAATTGAGTGCATCCCATGTATTTATATCAAACTTAACCCCAATAAAATAGATGCCCTCTTTGGAATACTTTAGAAATACAACCTTAGGATTCTAGAACTAACTTACAAATTATGTAATGTTTTATAGGACTCTTGCATCCATTGAGCCCACAAATCTAAGGCCATTAAATTTTTAGACCTAGACACTTGATTAAACTAGGCTGTATAAAATGATATCACATCCATAAGCATAATTAAAGTATGTCAAATATATTATATTTTATTATATAAATATAATATATAATATAATAATAAGACAATGCTATATATTATATATATACTTAGTCAAAGTTAGTAAGCAACTTAAGTATGTGGAACTCTAGAGATAAGTCCTTCAAGTTTAGAAACTAAGTTCCCAAATAAATTAGGATTGATAATGTGTTTGTGCCTAAGATGTTGAGAGTCAAGAAACCTAACAATTGAGTGCATCCCATGTATTTATATCAAACTTAACCCTAATAAAATAGATGCTCTCTTTGGAATACTTTAGAAATACAACCTTAGGATTCTAGAACTAACTTACAAATTATGTAATGTTTTATAGGACTCTTGCATCCATTGAGCCCACAAATCTAAGGTCATTAAAATTTTAGACCTAGAGACTTGATTAAACTAGGTTGTATAAAATGATATCACATCCATAAGCATAATTAAAATATACCAAATATTCTTGGAATCACATGAATGTGAGAATGTAACAATTGAACTTGGTCATGCATTCCCATACCAATTCTAATGAAATTTGATTGTTAAACCCAAACTAAATCTCTTCTTAGGGCCCACCTCTCAAATTTAACCCTATGATAAGATAAAATAAGGACTTT
Organism: Sequoia sempervirens; assembly: GCA_007258455.2. Classification (NCBI taxonomy): domain Eukaryota; kingdom Viridiplantae; phylum Streptophyta; class Pinopsida; order Cupressales; family Cupressaceae; genus Sequoia; species Sequoia sempervirens. The sequence goes on along the minus strand of VDFB02252616.1, from coordinate 12,516,258 downwards.
TTTAGGCCTAGTAATGAATGCCTAAGCTCAATGTTATCATCAAACCAAAGAAGCCAAGTATTTCAATCTACGAGAATTTTTGGATGAATTTTCATACTGATTAAATATTGATTTTTAAAGACTAGATTCCTTTATACAATGTGGGAAAAAACTTAAGGAGTTCAATTAAATAAATAGTTTAATTTTGAACAAGTCCATTGGGTTGTCATATATGACATCAAAGCATGGTTTAAACTAAGGAATTGATGGTAAACTTCTTCAACTCATATTTTTCTTGACAACTACTTGAAGTATGATCTTAGGTAGCTCAAACTTGTTGTCTTTGAATTTAAAGAAAAATGTGTAGTGTCTAGGACTTAACTATGAAGCTCTTTTTACTAGATAATGTGAGAAAGCAAAGTAGGATATTTATTATTATTACCCATGAGCATCCACATTTTATAAATTGGGTAGTGCTGGAAATTTTGGTTTGTTTGGTTATTTTTATTTTATTTTGTTTTCTATATTTAGTTATCACTTTTATTAGTTATGTATTTATTCTTGGTTTCCTCAAGAGATTTTGGTTATGGTGTAAATACTTATCTATTTTCCCTCACTTTGGTGAATCGTCTTTCAAAGTCTTATCCTTTATTAAAAGAGAAAAATTATCAATGACTTGCAAAGGTGGTATAGGTGCACTTCCTAATTTATTTCATAGGTTGTTTATTCCTTTTGCATTTATAATATGTTAGTTCCCAAGGGGAAGGTTTCATTAATATTTCATTTGAATGCGGGTAGATGGATTCATGAAAAATAAAGTATGGCCAATTCCAAGATGTGTTTTTATACCTTCATTCATCACTCTTCACATTTTTGATATTCTTGTTTGACAAGTGATTATAGTTGAGGTACCAATTAAAAAACAAATTATTATTAAATCACAAGAAAACAATATTTGATTACCATAGTGACCCCCAACCTAGAGATGGGATTTAGTGCCTACATGGAATGATAAAACTATAAAATAAAATAAAAAAGAGGTTATGGATTCCCAACTAGCAATATAACTATGCTTATAGAAGGATATAGACACCTAGCTAGCAAAAAAGGTATGCCCAGGTAATCAAGAGAGGCATGTCATAATGATACTCTTTGTCAAATATAAATAAGACCTTTTCCTAAATAAATATTAATGAAATCATGCCAACTTGATTCTAAGTTGTATTAGCTATGTCTTGTGAGTAAAAGAATGAAAATAATCAAGTACACACACATGGGTGAAGTTGGTATGGATATCATTATTAAATTGACCTATTCTAACTATGGTATGAGTGTTAATTTGTGCACCTAAACACATTAACTATTCAAATTATCCTCTAGGCATTCTTTCTATTTTGAATATATTTGGAGTGTATTGTCATGAAACATTCTTGGTAGAAAAACTAATGAGTAGTTGTGCAAACTAGGATAAGATCATGGTTATTAATATGTAGTTATTTTCTTTGAGATCAAGTTGATAATTATTTTATAATTTATTGTAGAGACCACAACACACCCCTCATTTTTTGAATCTAAGGACCCTTTTTCTTTGATCTTTGTTTTATTTTTCATTCTAATTATTTTCTTATTAGTTTTTATCATATTTTTTGTTCTTTATATTGTCCAATTTCGGTCAATGTTATTGTTGTTCATTTAGGGTTCCAAGGTTCAAGTGGGCATAAAAGTTGTCCTAGGAGAGGTTAGAGTATTCATAAATATAATGAGGAGTGTAAAATATAATTTAAGTGATTAATTTCTATTAATCCCAAGGGTCAAGTCCATTTACTTAAGGAATTTCAAACTTTAGAAGTGTTTTTGAAGAAGAAAATTTTATTTTAGCCCTAGACCTTGAGTCTCATAATCATGGAAATTTCAAAATTTAGCTTGAATGTAAACTACAAAGTACTCTAGAGTCTCAATTCTAAGTCCATAATGTTAGGAAATATTTTATAATACCTAAATTTTTTAATCCATTTTCTACATACCCCATGAGAGAAAAGCATGCATGCAAGCTTACATAATAACCATAATGCAAAGATCAAATAGACAAGCTACAAAATAACACATGATATCCCTTGCGAAAATCCTCAAGAGGTAAAAACTTAGCTTCCAAAATCACCCATATTCCATCTATTATTCAACACTAAATCAATACATGCACGTAGAATGTTACAATGAATACTTTTGAAACATCAAGAATCTCCTATGCATCCTCCATGTGTCCAAACATGAATCCACACATCCAATTACATGTTTCACAAATGCAATCCTCAAAAGAAGACTCAATACAATGATAGTCCACTCACCCAACCAATCTTAACCACTAAACATGTGCTTGATTTTATAGGTTTAAGATAAAAAATATAACCAAGTGGTAAGTTAAAAGCATCTGCCTCAAAACCATGAGTACACAAAACCATTAACCCATCCTATACTTTTGATTTCACATGATTAAATATTTTCCCAATTAATTATTATATATCTCCCATGCATAAAATAACTAACCCAATATTAAATACAAATTTACAAATGGCCCCAAATAAATATGTAATGTGGCTAAACACATCTCCTAGATGCACCAAAAATAAAACATTTAATTAGTTTATAATATTATGATATTTTATTTTATGCAAGGTGTACAACACCTATTCCTAACATTCTCCCACTTGTTGTATACATTGCATAAGGGTGAATCAATGAAATACATCATCATAGCCATACGTGAAACCACATGAATCTCCAACATTTTCTCGTGCTTCGTCAAGATACTTGCAATGAAACCAAAGTGACCACCATCTCGAGCAAAAACTCCTCTCATCCTCCAAAATATCACCTATGGAAGAAAATGAACATGCTAAGGTGAAGATGCACCGATCCAAAGAACACAAGCATCAAATCGAAGTGATAACAAAGCCTCCAAGCTATTGTCAAAGGAAAAAAACACACAAATATAAATAACACCCACAACATATAGTAATACATCCAGCCATCCAAACCTCCTAGGTATCAAAAACATTAGTAAAATTATGTCAATCAATGTATCGAATCCATAAACCACAATCATAAGCTCCTTGTATAAAACTTTTCAATGAAGAGCACACACATCCAGGAACTCCCATTGCATGGGTAATGTCAAATATACAAATAGATCAAGGCATACCAAGTCTACCAATCAACCAAGGTGTGGAAAATGATCAAAAACTATGTAGTACCAAGAACAATCACAATGATCCACACATGAAACACAAATAGCTACATATTCTCTCATAAAATGTCACCCATAACTCTCCAAAATAATATGAACATGAACCTCTAGGAAGTAGCCATAGAAAAAAGAGAGAAAACCTATAAGTCATATCATGTCGTTCTATCAACACCTCAAAGTTCTAAGATATGTCAAGTAATATCTTCTTACCAACCACAAATGAAAGGCCTCAACAACACCCAACTATTCAATATCATAGATCAAAAAAACATATGTATCATGCAAAATAAAATAGATATAAGCCTCTCTAACCGAGGAAGAAAAAACTCAAAATATATTTATTCCAAAAACTAGGAAATTAGCCCAATAAACATCTCCTATGACTCCTAATCAATAGATTCTTATATAAATAAACTCATATGCACAAGGAATAACCATGCCAAACATCCCTCAAGTGAATCCTCTAGAATTAACTATCAATAGCTCAAGATCCACATGCATGAGAGGAAAAATCATAAAACATATGCATTTGAAAACAAGAATGGACAAATCCCTTTTAGATGATAACCAACCAAGTAGGCCAAGAGTTGGGAATGAGAATGCTCCTCCAAGGAACCCAAGTCATCATGAATCACTCCAAGAAAAGTATCCTCTATAGGACGACTGTGAACTCACATCCATATCCAAGTGAATGATCCTTAGACTTCCCATTGATACCTCCAAAGAGTATATGCGTCAACAAACATCTCTAAACACAAGAGAACTCCAAGATAAGGATATAAAATAAATAATAACTCATTATCTCATAAACATAGAATAAAATTGAAACAACTTCATTAGATAAATAAATGTCATAACACATCCTTATATGTGTAGTGCATAATCTAGGTAATGCACATAATATATGGTATACAAAAGTATAACTCTGGCTCTCATGTCATAAAGTCAAATAATTATATAATTTAGAAGCACAAATATAATCAATAATATAATAATGATGTGAGGACACAAACTATATAGTATTTGACCACCATCGACCCTCATAGTCATCCACAAGTCAAGAGTCGAGAACATGGCTCAAGCACTTTTCCACTTGATCACGAAGCCTACGCTTCCCTGAAAATATTTCTACTTGAAGAATACCCAACCCTACACAAAATACCTAGCAACCTAGAAATAATAAGTAGGAGGGAATTCTAGTGCAACTTGATATATCTACATGCATTTCTAACATGAACATACAATGTCCTACTATCAGGATATGATAGAGAATCATATAAATAAATTTGCTAGGTAACATTTGTCTATTTCAATGAATACATGGCTTTGGCCAAAGCACTAGAATAACCTGATAGATCTCAAAAAGAGGATTGACCTTCTCTGTTGGTCCATATTCGACACCCTATCTTGGTAGGTGAACCCAATTCACATATAGAATAACATGCATATCCAAATATTATAAAAATAAACTCTTTTTTCCTTCGTGCAAGTGATTTATGTACATCCTTCATTATTTCAATCTTTTCATGCATAATGATGGTAAAATATATAATTGACATGCAACTTGAATATTGATATATAATTTAATTATTGCCATGCAACTAGTTATAAACATGCAAATTATCTTTAATGATATTATTAATTTCATGCAATAATTAAAGTACATGCATTACTATTTTCATTTCCATGCAATGCTAACTAAGTTAATGTCTTGCATGTTTAATTCATAAGAAGTCAGTTTGTAACTTGAGATGCATATTTGGCTATTTATATATACATATAATTATACTATTTGATATGCTGGTTCAAAATAAAAGATTCATGGCAGTTTAATATATGATAAAAATAAGCCCATAGGCATTAGATGGTTGTTATATATTTGGAGAATTAAGTTCCTGTGCATAATTTGGAAACGGTGTTTGAGCCAAGGTATCATGTATACAGTCCTCTATTCAAACCTGAGTTCGAACCCACAACTTCTCATGAAAAAGAATTTCCTTTATAAACATTGTATGATGTAAATTTTCATCAATTGTGAACTTATTTTCTGTCTGTTGTTTCCACAAACAATAGTTAAGTGAAAAGTTGAGCTAGACTTGTGTTGGTTAATATAAATTTTGTTATTTCCATTTTCAATCCCTAGATCATATCAGTTATCAATTTCCATATGTCTCAAGTAGTTTTAAAAAAAATGAATTCAGATTTAGTTTTAGACCAATGATTTGCAGCAGTTTTCTATTTTCAAATCTAGAGATCCTTCTTAAGGTTTGCAGCAAAGAAGCTAGATTTAGGGCTCATAAAATGTACCTCCAATAATTCTTCAAGTAGGAGAGAGTATTTTTTGAAATCAAGACAAGTGTGGAGACCACAGTTTTCTATTAGAATCTTCACAAATCATCTCAATGGAAAAGCCAATGAGAAATCTCAGCTATAAATCTCTTAAATTAAATTGTACTTTTCTAATAGAACCCAAAATTTAACACAGTGGAAAAACCCAAGTAAAATATCAGTCATGCAACTAATAAATCAGAAGAAGACTTTGTTATTCAAAACCTTTAAAAGTGAGTAAATTTATAATTGAAAAACCATCTATTAGACTACTAAATCAATGTCATCAAGTGTAAGACTCATAAAAATAACACCTATATGTGGCTACACAGATCCTTCCAAAGGGTTACATCCAAATCTTGAAATTTAAGAAAGACCCAAAAGGAAAATAGTAGATTTAACCAAGGCCCAATAACATAAAACAGATTTAACAAAGACCCAATTGTGCACAAAAAATAGTGTACCTGTTTAGGCTTTCATGAGATGTTGCCTCATGCATTTTGGCTGAAGAAGTTGTCATGCTCGCCATTGGAGAAAAATGAAAATCAGAGGTATTTTTAATTACACACTATCAGAAATGCCTTCTCTAATCTCCCATCTTCCCCCTTTGTGTAATCCTTCCTGCCTTCTTATATATTTTTGGTTTCTTTTATTTTCATGCAATTGTTATACTCCAATTGAGTGTCTCTCTAATTTTAAATTGATATTTCAAACACATGATTCTTCATGCAATCTGAGTTTTAATTTTAAACTTATTGTATTTAATTTTAATAAAATTTATTTGATTAAAATTTAATATTCATCATGCAATTCTAATTGAACTATTTATATAATAAGAAGCTTTATATATAAATAATAATATTGTATTATTATTAATATATATAAATATTAATTGTAGTACCAATTTATTAAAATATTTTTTTTGTTTTTCTATTTTTATCAATTTAATTTTTGAAAATAAATTGACCAAGATATACTTTTATTTCACCAATTCAGCTTCTTTTCACTAACATAATAACCATAAACATAGTCATTAATTAAGTCATAACACACAAATGACATATTTAGAGAACATAAATGCAATCATAATCATACAATGCAAGATGGATGCAACTAAGTGATATGTGTGTGCATCGGGTTTCCATCATGCTAATTATTTACCAAGTGGCTAGGATATTTCTACCTTAGCCATGTCTCACCTTTGACATCTTCGTACACTCATTCACACTCAGATTTTTGTCAGTAAGTTAGTCTATATACTAAATTGTTTTTATCCCCTAGTTCACTACATATCTACAAGTTTTTGTCCTCAGGTTTGGTACTTTGAACAACACATATTCTAAGTAGAAGATATTGGGGATTTTGATGATAAACATACTAAATCTTTCAAAAACATGACTAACCTCTGATAATACTAATATATATGGCCAAAATATTTCCCACACAAAACAACGACTAGGATTCATGATGGCCCTAGGGGTCATTGAGCTGCAACCACCACAATAAATGAAATGCCACCATATTCCATTGCCTACACTATAAGTACCACTTAATCCACTAAATAAAATATTAATAATGTTTGTGTAAGTGGGAAGATCACCTCTAGAGAACTTGTGTAATTAAATCTACATTAATGACATCTTGAGGTTGTGTAGAGGGACTTAGGTAAAGTGAAATGAACAAAAATATGGGTAAGGGTTAGGGATATTGCATGATAGATGTCGCTAGTAGAGAATCAAGGAGTTGGGGAAATGCATAATGATAAAGAGAAGTTTGAAACCCTAACAAAGGATTAGAAATAGGAGCTCAACCAAAACACTCAACACTTAGGAAGATAGATCTACAAAAAAGGGGAAATCAACCAATCTTAACTTACCAATAGAGAAAGGAATAGGTTTTTGCTTTCACATGCCAATTTATTTAAAAGAGGATATTACACCACACACACACACACAACCTATTCATTAAATCGTTATACAATAGAGAAATCAAAAGGAGATAACATATGGATTTTCTTGTGGTAATTATTCTATTTTTAAAGATTTTATGTATGCTCAAAATGGCTATCTAACATATTTTCATTTTCTTGAGAAAATACGGGTAGAAGACATCAATGGATTCTTATGATTTTTTAGGAAGTTCCTTGTATGATTTTATTTTTATAAAATTCAAATTATGTGATTTTATGTTTGATTTCATAGTAATGGGCATCTCTGATTTGATGTGATTCTAAAAATTATCTATTCTCTTTATCAAATTCTATAATGCTAGTAAGGATTTCACTATGTTTGATATTAATAGAGATTTCCTCTTTAGAGTGGACACATAAGCCCTTGCTTCCAACCACCTTAATCTAAAGGATTCCTAGGGAAAATTGCTTCTCACACTACATTGCAAAGTATACACAACATTTCTACATTGTGTTCTAAATATTTCTATTATTTAATTGATCATATGGTTGCATACCTTTCTTTGCAGGTTCCTAGTCTTCACTAAAGATGGAAAGGATATCTTGGAGATAAATTAGATGGTCAAAATCCCCTCTTTGTTGTGATGAAATCCTCAACTTTACCAATAATACCCCCTTGGTTTTTTCTTTATTTCTTTAATATCTTTACAAGATAGTGTTTTTCAATATTTTGGTGAAAGGAGTTTGTGCAAGTGAAATGCAAATATGGTGACACAGGGATGATGCTTGATAGTGATTTTTTTAGTCTATGCATTGAGCTCAACTTTGATTAGGCTTTAATGATGGACTTGACCATCATGTTTGAATAGATCTCCTTGGTTGCACTAACTTTTCTCATATTTCGTATTTTGGTGTTACGGCTTTGGGGACATGACAAAGGATCACACAAGGATGAGATAAATTAACCACCCTCTTCTATTACTCAATACTAAAAGAGAAAGTTACTTTTATTTTTATTTTTTGTATTTGTGCCTAGGCTAACAATTACTCGATTGTGTTGTAAGAAATGATTTAAAAATTGAAAAGGAAATTAATGAAAGACATAAGATTCTTGTTTCAAACCATTACAAACTTCAAATAGAGCTCAAAAAAGAAAGAAAGACAAGATAAAAACATAAGCAATAAAATAAAAATTTACAATAAACCTCCAATATTGAATGATTTTCTCCTTGATATATTCGAAAGTGGATGCTCTCTTTGCTTGAATATCGCCAAATTGATAGCATGTACCTGGCTTGAATGATAATGGATGAGAATGAGGGGTGGAAAGCTTGAATTTATATATTTTGGGAATGAGGGATGAATGACCAAGATCTAATTGTGAGATCAAGGGTGGAGAATGGTTGAGATGAATTCCCTAGGATCTAGGAGATGATGAGGGGTGGAGATGAAGGGAGTTAGAATGTGCATGGATAGGAAATTAACTTACCAAATTAGTTAAAGTAGTTGTGAGGATGAGGGAAATTAGGTACATGTGCACCTAAAAGGGCTATAACTTTGGGATGTATTGAGAGAATAAGGGGACATAAGGACAAGTGTTCCTAGGTGCACAATATTCTTGGAATGTGTTGAGAGAATAATGGGAGCACAAGGACAAGTGTTCTTAGGTTCCCGTTATTCTCGGAAAGTGTTGAGAGGATAATGGATTAATTAAATAATAATATTATTTGATTACTTTAGCCACATGGGTTAGGAGTGATGTGGATAATAGGTGGAATTTGTAATTATTTATTTATTTATTATGATGAGATGGGAAGAGGTGGTTAATTAAATAATATAAATTTTTAATTAAAGTATGAGACTTTAGGTGAAAGGGATATGTCCTAGGTTAAGTAGGACTAGGTGATGGGACATAGGTTTAGGTGATGAAATTGATTGATTAGGGATTAGGCAATGAAATTGATCAATTAGGGATTAGGTGATGAATAGTCTTAGAGGATATTTTTTGTGTCGATATTTTACCGCTCTTTGATACAATGCAACTAAGTAGTGTTGTGTCAAAGAAGAATAAAAAGGAGTATGGAATGAAATGAAGCTTTAGTGGCAATTTTCCCTAGTCACTTAAGGATAATGATGGAAGTGATTCCCCCTCAAGAGAATTGCTGGGTGAAATGGAACCCAATAAGTATCTTGAAATGACAAGATGCGTTGTAAAGGACAAAGTGTGACTTGAGAGAGATCAAGTTGGGATGATTAACATACCATGAATATAGGATTGATTAAAGACTAAGGATTGGGAATGTTGATTGATGTTGCTAGGATGATTGGATTAGATTGCATGGATGTACATGTTGGATAATAAAATCTCATACTTATGTATTATAAAAAATGACCCATTATTGGGTTTATGGATAAATGATAAGATAAAATATGGAATGGATGAGTAGATGTTGTCATTAGTAACTTCATGTGCAAGGAGCAACCTTTATTTTTTTGTAGCACGTAGTGTTATACACCATGATATAAAGGATCATGATGATGATGTGCCATGTGTATATGGACTAACTCACAAAAAAGGAAGTTGAAAATATAATTTAGTGATCCGATAGACACATTTTCATTAGAACACCATCATATGAATGATGAAGACAACTATGATGGTGTGATTGGTGGAGCACTAAGACTCGAGATAAAAATTAAAAACACAAACCCATAAAAATAAGCAATCTAAAACATGTAAAATATACAAATTGATATCCAATGACATGTTGAAGCCAAGGGTGTATGGGAAGATGGGATTGGATGGATTGGGTTGGATCCACGGGTTAATAATGCAAATTGAATTATGTTTTTCCCCTAATCAAACTAAAAATTTATTGATTCATTGATTGATTCATTGATGATGATAACATTGCTGATGTTGGAAGGATACATCTTAAAAATAATGCAAGGATTGGGAAAAACATCCCGATGATGATTGATTAGATTGATTGTAGATTAAACATAGATTGTAGAAAGATAAGGAGCAAATATTTTGGATTTTTTTAGATGGATGCAAGGTTGTGGATGGGTTATGTTTGGATTTAATGGCTTCAATCATGGATTAAACATGGCTTGTAGCAAGATAAGGAACAAATCTTTTGGAAGTGTTTACATGGATGCAAGATTGTGGATGGGGTATGTTTGGATTTAAGGGATTCAATCATGGATAAAGTGTTTTTGTAATCATGCCTATATATTAGTGATATGTTTGGGTAAGTGTTTTCTTTTGTTCATCTTTTTGATGGTGGAACCAATGGCAAGGGATAATCCAAACCTAGATACAAGGAAAAATATGGTTTGGATGAATGATTGATGAAATGGATGGGATGGAGAGGATATGGGTTGATGGAAGGATTTAGGTGGAGATGTTTCAAGGACTACGTTATAGAGGACTAACATGTGTTGATCCAATATAGGGATTTGGTAGTGCTATCTCGGAAATTAAGTGACAATGTGTGGCCAAACGATGACTATGTCAAGATTTTTCCAAATTATGCATCATGTGCCCCTAATCATTATTAATACCAAGGTGAGTAGGAAATATGGATGAGGCATGGCTAAATGGACATGGTGGATGGGTATGATGGAATGACATGATATGATGGATAGGTTTGGTGGAATAGATGAGACAACTTGCCTCCAATTTCAAGGTTCACATAAATAGTTGTCTTACACATGATGCCCATGAATGAGTTTTCATCATGGTACTTTCCCAAGGTGCCACAAGAAGTGGTTTTTACCATTGGAAGAATTCATTTCTCTTTACAATTTTTTTTATTTTTTATTTTTCTTTATTTTTCTTTATTTTTTTTGGAATTTTGTTGATTTTGCGATAAATATTTTTATAATTTTGGATTGTAAGTATCATGAACATGGATTGTTGATGCAACTGATCTGGATGCTTCAATCATGACATGCCAATAATAAATGTTGCCTTACATTTCTTTTCTTTTCTCGGATCATTGTATTGGTATATAATTCATAACTATGACGATGTTCTTTGATAGTTAGGTTGGCCTTGTCCAAATTTAAACATATCGATAGAGTGCCATCATAATTCTGTTGTAAAGTGTAGCTACAAGGATGCAATGGATTCTAGGTTTTGGATTAGATTTAGATGGTGGAGGCAAGGAGTGGGATTTGGATTACAAATGTGATAATTGGTGTGTTGGAGGTGGATGTACAGATTGATGGATTTTGTATTTAGGGATTTGGGATTTTGATTGGAATGAGGGATGTTGGGATTGGTTGGTAGAATTGGATTTGGATTTGGGATTTTGATTAGGATTGGGACCAACATTATTTTTTATAGTGAAGTTTTGCATGACAATTATGAAAGTGGTGCACACCTATTGTATGTAATATGTGAATTTGGATCTATGGATTGCTTTTGATGACCCGCCTTGATTAGATTCATCAATTCAGTTTGCTTTGAAATCCATATTGTTGTTTTGTTTTCTTCATGATTTTGGATGTATATTTCTTTTTAAATTAGTTTTAATTTTGATATGGAGTGTGCATTTTATTTATCTATCATAGTTTCTTGCAATCTTTTGTTCCATGGGAATTCTTCACTTTGTAAAATAGGCGATATTGTTGGTTCTAATTAAGAGGCTTAGGATGTTGCAGATGTTGGATGAACACATGGATGGAGGAAGTAGGTATAAGATGGGTGGATGGAGGATCCTTGGAAGAGTTATGGATGGACTCAACTTTGATGTTTCTATTGGATGAGGTTGCCCCAACTATAATTGAGTTGTCACCATATGATTGCTTGTTTGGAGATGTCTAGCCAAGACCTTAATATCCATCATTTTGTATATTGATACTAGTTATAGAATTCCTTGTTCATGAAGGCCTAACCCTTTTCCATTATAGCCCATGTTTTGACTGATTTTGTTTACTATAGGATACTTTTCACTTTTGAAACAAGATGCAGATCCATCATCAAGCAACCTTGACTTGGTAGAAATATCTATGTTCTCTTCTACAAGAAGACCAAATTTGATGAAAGTGGTCAACTCCAATTTATAGGATGATTGTCATTTATCCTTATTTACAATTACGATATTTTAATCAATGATATGCTCTATGTGATCAAATTTGTCATGTGAATCCTCATGCATGGTGGGATCCATAGTATTTGTTTAACTATTTGTGTGTCCAAGGGAGGCAAGTATATCTTTTTGGGAAATAGAAGTTTCAGGAGTGTGTATGTGCTCATCTTTGATTTCATGGTCATGGATGGGATAAAAGTGGAGTAAGGGATCATCTTGGATTTTAGGTTCAATGGTAGGATCATGATCAAATATTGGATTTTGGATGCCATTATCATAGATAGGATCTTGATCAAAGGTTTAATTGTCATGGGCTTCATAATCATCTATTGGATCTTGGTCAAAGATCATATATATGGATAATTTCTCAGTAACTCAATCTTGGTTTGATTGGGAACAAATTGTGACATGCTTCAGAGAAAACTCTTGATATAGCCTTATTCCTTCTTAGACAAGATGGATACACTTTGCTTTGCATTGATTTTTCCTATATCAACTAGGCCTTGGATATATGTTCCTAATGCCACATTTAATGATATGCTTGGGCTAGTGGGATATCTTTGGACCTTATGATGCTTGTGGATTTTGGACCTTTTGGGTTTTATGGACTTCATAGAATGTTTAGGGTGATCTTCCCATGTGGATAGACTCATGGAGATGGCAATGATTGAGGGTATTTGATTTAGGATAGGCATAGTGGTAGGAGACTTGTGGATAGGTGTTATGGACATGGATTTCTTATATTTGATGTTGTTTTGTTTAGCTAATGCAAATAGTACTTGGACAACATTATTAGTAGTTTGGTATGAATCAAAGGACTTGGGTGATAATGATTTGGAGAAGGTGGATGAAATTATTTGGAAGATGGATGTCCTAAATGAGTTGGGTAAAGAGAACTTAAATGACATGGATTGGTGTGATAGGGGATATTGTTCTAGGATAGTATTTTCCTTGCCAAGGTGGGATAAGGATGAGTAATGCAGGTTTGATCTTGGTTCATGAGGTAGCTAGTACTTAGGAGGTCTTGGTTTTGGGGGATATGGGATTTGAATGTGGGGTGTATAGAATTTATGAAAAAATATGGTCCATAAGGATCTCACCAATGGTGTCTTGGTCAATGCTATCATCATCATTGTAAGATTCATATTTAGGTTGATTGATAAGACCATCCTCATCATCATAAGGATCATTTTATAGTTGGTAGAAAAGACCGTCCTCATCATCATAAGGATCATATTTTTATTGATGGATAATTCTATTATTGAATGTGGCTTGATCTAGGAAATGATTTTGTCTATAGGGCTCATGGTGTTGGATTTTCCCTTGATTATGATCTTTTGGCTTGGTTTGATAATGAGTTTAGTATTTACTTGTGTGGGATATGGATCTATAGTTTTAGTTAGGTCCTTTGATTTTAAAAATTGGTATGATTCATATTTTGGATTGATTTGACTAATGGTGGCTATATCAAAAGGATAACCCTAGGTGGACTTGATAGATGACATGCATGGAATACATGGATAGATATCTTGGATGATTAGGATGACCACTAGGATGGGAATAAATGATTAGGTAAACTATTTGGATGATGTGGATAAAAGATGATGATGATGATGATGATGATGATGATTGTTGGAAATAGGATGCCATTTAATTACAATCCTAAACATTATTTATTTCACGTATCTCCCAAGTCTTTGGAAAGTGTTACCCAACACTAGGATTAGAAAGAGATTAATATTTGATGAAATAATCATGTTAATTGACATTTGTAATTAATTCTAAATGTTAGGAGGATGTGAGGGCATCCATTATGAGTTCCTAAATAATAGGGGCACATGGGGTGCCCACATGGTAGGTGACACTCACCTTGAGTTTAGTTAACTATTCAGAGTAAGAGATAAAATTTCTTAATGCATATAAAGATCCTAGGAGTTAGGGTTTGATGTTTGCATGCATGAAGTTCAGTTTAGTTTAGTTTATAATCAATTTAGTTCAGTTTGGTTCAGTTTAGTTTAGTTATGGTTCAGTTATCTTCAATTAGTTTTAATTGAATGCTAGTTGACTTTAGTTAACTTGGAATGCATGACTAATGACTTGAGTTGCATGGAAAATAATAGGGACTACCTTCAGTTAACAAGGGATGACCATTCAATTGCATGAATGGTGTTGAGAAATGTTTCAGTTAACAGGAAATGACTTGGACCCAACTTGGGCGCCCAAGTTGGCTTCTTGGAATTAACTTCTTTGCATGGTAAGATATTTTAGAAGGTTAAGTTAAGTGGGACCAATCTTGGGCACCTACTTTGAGGATGAAGCCTTGAAGATATTTACAAAATAAAGGTTGAGTTTGTACTTCAGTTTGGAATGCCCAAATGCATGAAGATGAAGATTTGACATTGTTCTTTACGGAATGACTTTACTTGCAAGAGATAGGCGTACCTTTTAGGGATAGGGCTTGAGCATTGTAATTGTAACTCATGTTGAATTTACAAAAAAAATTATTGCCTATATATCTCAAGCAAGTTGAAGAGAGTTATTATGAGTTTTATTTGTAGGTTGTCAAGAAGATTTGGTGAAGGAAAAAGAAGCATTCTCAAGCAAGAATTGGACCTATTGTAATCTACTTCAGAGATTAAATAATACATTGATTCTTGGTGGAGTTTTTTCCTGAAAGGGTTTCTCCACGGTATATGCTTGTGTAATCTTTCTAATATCCTATCTAATTCTTCTACAACTTTTGTCTTCATTCTACAAATGATAAAATGAATTAATCATATAATCACCCACAAAGAATTTGTAACAAAGGAAAATAATATTTAGATCAACAATATTAAAGTTTTACAAAGTATTAAGCTACATAAACACCTCAATTTTCAACATTTGGTATCATAGCTGAGGGTGGGTAGAGTATTGGGACGCCTTTCTCCTAAAAGATTGGAGGTTTTTTTGGCTTAGTGGGAACTTTTATTATTTTTTGTTATTGCTGATTTTGGAAAATAAGTTTGTTACAATGAGTTTGATTTCTCGTTTAGAAATTGAAAGGTTCAATGGATCTAATTATGAGATGCAGAAACTAAAAATGGAGGATCTCCTTGAAGAGAGAGATCATTGGCTACCTGTTGGTAATGAGACAAAGTCACCTACAACGATGTCAGATGAGGATTGGGATAAGATTGATAAGAAGGCGCGAGGGACCATAAGACTATTTCTTGATGATGTTCTCTTGAATGTTTCAGAAGAAACTACTACATATAATTTGTGGAAGAGAATAGGTGATTTATCAAACTAAAAGTCTCACTAATAAGTTGTATCTAAAAAGACAGTTGAAAGAAGGTGATTTTGTTGCAAATCATTTGAATGCTTTTAATTTTATTCTAAGTCAGTTAGCATATGTAGATGTAAATCTAGAAGATGAAGATAAATGCATTTTGTTACTTTGTTCTTTAACAGAGTCTTGGGAAAATCTAATTGTTGCTATCAGTGGTAGTGGTGTAGATCCTAAGATGGACAATATAATTCCTACTCTCCTATCAGAGGAGATGAGGAGGAAGTATAAAGATGGAATCCAATATGCCTTGTTTGTAAAAGGTAGGCCTGAGAAAAAGGAACCTAACAGAGACAAGGAAGGAAAGGATAAGTCTAAAGGATGGTCTAAAACCCCTAGTAAGAGTAAGGTAATTTGTTGGAACTGTGGGAAATCAAGACATGTGAAGAGGGATTGTAAGAAAAAGAAAGAGAGTTATGATTCTTCTACAGAGGAGTCCTCATATGTCAGTAATGATGCATTGGTTATTTTGGTTAATATTGTTTGTGATAACTCTTTGCTTCATGTTTTAGAGTGATCTTCATAGAGAGGATGGTAGTCACGATGCCATGTGTGAATCGGTACCATGGTTTAGTGGGAGTTGTTGGCAGTGACGTGGATGCATCATTGGTAAAGTTATCTTCATGAGATTGGGGATATGGTTTTTTCTTGATTTAGAGTGGTTGATATTATGTCATGGTTTACTCTTGATTCTAGATTAGAGTTTGGCATATTACATGTTCTCTTGAGACCAAGAAGTATGTTATGGTGCATGTGATATCCTAGGAGGAGATGGTTAGATCATGGATGCCATGTTTATGTTCAAGATTGGAGCTTTGATATTGATCTTGTGTAGTTCTCTTATGTATTGGGTACATTAATCATAGGCTTGATTACTTCATGATAGTGCTATGTTGCATTTGGAGTTTGGCATGGATTGGTTGGTTACAGGTCCTCATGGATACTTGGAGAAACAGGTGAGGCTTGAGTTCTCTTATGGTTAGAGACATGTGTTGGAATGGTTACTAGTAAGAAAAGTTTTTCCAACATAAAAGATTGAGGAGCCTACACCTTGGTTGAATGTGAGTTCAACACACTCGGTGGTTACACATGCCTTTGAAAAGGAATTTTGGTTATAGAGACTTGGGAAAGGTATTGTTTTTAATTGCAAGTAAGTTAAACTTGAATGTGATAGTTAGATTGCTATGTGTTTAGCCAAAAATCCTATGTATTATGCTCGTACTAAGCATGTTGATATTCAATATCACTTTGTGTGAGAAATGGTTGAGAGTGGGAAGGTATTAATTGAGAAAGTTGACACTTTAATTAATGTTGTAGACTATCTTATGAAACCAGTTCCTACAGATAATTTCTCTTGGTTTTATTCATTTGCTTGGAGCTTCATGATTATGCAGGTTGCATTTGAAGTTAGCATGGATTGATTAGTTGGTGTAGGAAGGCCATCGACCTTGAGTCCTGTACTTGATTTAAAATTATTATTCCTTGTTTATAATAATTGCAATGTATAATGTAAAGTGGGAGAATGTTGGAAATAGGATGCCATTTAATTGCAATCCTAAACATTATCTATTTCATGTATCTCCTAAGTCCTTGGAAAGTGTTACCCAACACTAGGATTAGAAAGAGATTAATATTTGATGAAATAATCATGTTAATTGACATTTGTAATTAATTCTAAATGTTAGGAGCATGTGAGGGCATCCATTATGAGTTCCTAAATAATAGGGGCACATGGGGCACCCACATGGTAGGTGACACTCACCTTGAGTTCAATTAACTATTTGAAGTAAGAGATAACACTTTTTAATGCATGCAAAGATCCTAGGAGTTAGGGTTTGATGTTTGCATGCATGAAGTTCAATTTAGTTTAGTTTAGTTTAATTCAGTTCGGTTCATTTCAGTTTAGTTATGGTTCAATTATCTTCAATTAGTTTTAATTGAATGCTAGTTGACTTTAGTTAACTTGGAATGCATGACTAATGACTTGAGTTGCATGACAAATGACAAGGACTACCTTCAGTTAACAGGGGATGACTATTCTTGCATGAATGGTGTTGAAAAATATTCTAGTTAATAGGAAATGACTTGGACCCAACTTGGGCGCCCAAGTTGACTTCTTGGAATTAACTCCTTTGCATGGTAAGCTATTTTAGAAGGCTAAATTAAGTGGGCCCACTCTTGGGCACCTACTTTGAGCATGAAGCCTTGAAGATATTTACAAAATAAAGGTTGAGTTTTTACTTCAATTTGGGATGCCCAAATGCATGAAGATGAAGATTTGACATTGTTCTTCATAGAATAACTTTACTTGCAAGAGATAGGCATACCTTTTAGGGATAGGGCTTGAGCATTGTAATTATAACTCATGTTGAGTTTACAAAGTTGTTTATTTCCTATATATCTCAAGCAAGTTGAAGAGAGTTATTATGAGTTTTATTTGCAATTTATGAAGAAGATTTGGTGAAGGAAAAAGAAGCATTCTCAAGCAAGAATTGGAGCTATTGTAATCTATTTCAGAGATTAAATAATGCATTGATTCTTGGTGGAGTTTTTCCCAAAAGGGTTTCTCCATGGTATATGCTTGTGTAATATTTCTAATATCCTATCTAATTCTTCTACAACTTTTGTCTTCATTCTACAAATGATAAAATGAATTAATCAGATAATCACCCACAAAGAATTTGTAACAAAGGAAAATCATATTTAGATTAGCAATCTTAAAGTTTTACAACACATTAAGCTACATAAACACCTCAATTTTCAACAATGATGATTATGATGATGATGACTTACTAAACTTGGATTATAGTTTAAGTCTACACACTTGGATTTGAGGATGATGAAAGGTCCTAAATATTGGACTAAGGTGATGATTTTGATTAAGAGATCCAAAAGTGATGCTTTCAACTATGACCAAGGGATGATGTGTATTGATGATGGGTGTGGACTATAAGGATGGTGTAGATAAAAGACGATGTTGATGATATGTTGATCAAGGATATCCTAATGCTTTTCAAACATGCGACTCAATGATGATTATAAAGATGACTAGGATAAGAGATGATGATGATGATGATGATATGTGGATGGTGGATAAAATATGATAATGATGGAATGGTTCAAGGATATCCTAATGCTTTTAAAGATGTTGCATATGACTTCAAGGGTGAGTAGGACTATGATCAAGTGGATGATGGACAAGGTAATGTTGTTATGATTGGAAAATTAGACAAGTCAAGATATGGATAATGTTTGAAGGGTATGTGAAGTGGATTAGGTATTGATGTGATGTGGGGAATGTTGGATTGATTTGCAAGTAAATGGTTATCTTAAGTTTGTCTTCAAAATTTTGTGTTTCAAAAGGATATCAATTTGGAAAATGTTTTCAAACAAATAAAAGGATTTCAAACTTGACTTGACTCAACTTGGTAGTAATTTTTTTAAAAACAAGAACTTTGGTATATACAACATTCAAACAAGAAGACATGATAACAAGCCTATATTTATTCAATAAGGGTGTATTAACTTAATGTGGGTCCACACAATACAATACCTTCAAGTGAGTGGATAACTAGGGTATGCAAATGCCATGTACCACCTCTACACCCCTTACCTTGAAAGGACAAGGCCTAATCAAGGAGTAGTTGTTATATCAACACAAGAAGGTACATGGTGAATACTTTCAAGCATGATATTGTACCTTGCACCACAATTAAGCAACAACCAAAAGGTCTTAAACTAGGCTATACAAGGCTTATCTAGGGGCATCCTCTAAATACTACAAGGGCACATAAGGCCTAATCCATGAATTTGAAAGTGCAAGAAAGTCAAGTAGCCAAGAGAAGATGGTAACTCACCCTTCTCCTTCACTTCCCCAAGGTATAAAGTTTTTGGGGGCTAAGCCCAAGTCACAAAAAAAAAAAACTTCCAAGAAACGTGTCTTTTGATTCACCCCCCACTATTTATACTCCATCGGGACACTAGAGTTGAGATTGTCCCTTAGGGTGACAAAATCCTCAAGTGGGCCCCCTAAAAATAAAATCAAAACAATGCTTATTTTTCATCCTCGGGATCACCCTAAGGTGCAAGAGGAGAGCATATGTAAGTGTGTTTGGGGTTTAAAAACACTTCTTAATTATTATCCCAAATCAAAATGTGAAGTAAGTTTTAACCCAATTTCAAATGGGAGAAAACAAAAAATAGACACAACATACAAAAAAATGTTTATAAACAATTTCTTCAACACAACATCTTGCAAAAATCACTTGAGTTAGTAATTTGCAAGATTGATGTCTTGAAATACTTGAGTTAGTAGTTTGCAAGATTGATGTCTTGAAATCATGAAAAAACCTACACACAAAAATTAGTCAAAAACAAACAAAAAAAGTCCTATAAAGAAATAGACTATAATTTTTATTTTTTTTACTTTAAAAAAAGACAAAATGCGTGAAAATTATGTTCAATTGAAGTTTCAAAATGAAAAGCTGAATTTAAACACTCATACCTGAATTTTGGATCAAAAATTTGAAAATTCACTTGCACACCGGCAGACCAGCTTTCCAATGCTCGTAAAATCTTGAAAATTTGATTAAAAAAAAGAAGGTGGTATAGCAATTTAATCTGATAAAAAAATGAAGAAGTTATAGCAATTTTCGTACTTGGTATTTACTGAAAATTTGTGGTTTTTAGTCTTCAAAACAAATTCAAAAGATTTATAATTTAAACAAATGTTAATATTTCAAAACAGGATTTTTAAACACATGCTACAGATTTGGAAACAAAATCAAATGATTTTGAAATGAATTGAATGGATTTAAAACCGTGGATTTAATTGCGCACCCGCAGATTTCAAAACAAATTCGAATCACCTTTCTCGCGGAAATTCAAATAGAATTTAAATCTGCAGATTTCCAAGTTAATAATAAACTTGCGGATTTCCAAAGCTATTTTAAAATCAACTAAATGGATTCCAAAGCGATTTATAAAATGATTGTAAACCCTCCGAAGGGCTTAAAATTGACGGTCGACCTTGCCTGTCAACAAATTTTTTAATGACGGTTATCTATTCAAAGGTGCCCTTAAAACATTATGATGTACCTTAGTAAGTAAAATTATATATATATCATTATAATTCTATATAAATTTTGACACTCTATCCAAAATCTCTCCTTTCATCTGATACAATCTTCTTAAAATTTTGATTGTATTTTACAACAAAAATCTCTAAATACGGTCATACGGCCATCAAATTTAAGCCCGGCCTCCGATTTAACAAACCCTCGATCTGCTGGCACTGGCTATCCAGCCCCAGGAATGCACCGGGACATCATGCATGATCCATGGATAGCCGCTGTCAACATCATATGTACGTAGCGTCTTTTTCAGGCGGGAATTCGGAAACTCTGCAGTTTGTACCGTGATTTTTACTAGTGCGGGACAGTGTTATCTCTGTGCTGCATATTTCCGCAGTGATCCCTGCTTATTTCTCTTCTCTAAAATTCATTATACGTAATATGTTTAGGTTATTTAATTTGATTGATTTCTTTTTTAAAATTATTATTTTTTAAATAATAAAATATAACCACTCTATTATAAATTTTAGAAATGTTTAATTGAATTTAACCTTTTATTATATAAGTCTAATTATAATAGTTTTTTATTACTATTATAATTAATGTTTAATATATTATTATTATAAAAAAATAATAATTTATTATATATAATACATAAATATTCAAATATGTTATATCTTAACTCATTTTATTTAGAATATTTTTTTAATCCAACATATTTAGATTTTTTTACTTGCTAAATGAGTACTAAGATGATGATATTTAATTGATTTTTAATTTTGGACTTATTTTGAATGGTAGAGAATTATAATAGTTTAATTAATGTTGTTGATATCATTCATTTAGGCAGCGGCTATCCAGCCCCAGGAATGCACGGGGGCATGGATGTGCCGCTGCATGCCCATCCATGCATTTCGTACAACGTGCAAAGAATTTAACAGTCTTGTACAACGAAATGGAATTAATGTCACTGAAATTTGAATACTACAGTTGGCTTGTTGGCTTGTTGGCTTCTTTCAGTAGGGTGAATAACAAATTCATGAGAAGCGGCATTCATAAAAAAAATTGCTCTTTTAATAAAGTTTGGAATAGTAAGTTTTGTTCTCTAAATAGTTTAGAAGTAATTTTAAATTTAATTTTAATAAAAAAATTGTTTAAATTGTTTGTGTTTACATCTTTTTATTGTAATTAAACATTTATATTTCAAAAACTATATATTTAATCATTTTTGAAAAAATAATTTAAATTTTTAATAAATTTTATTTGAATGTATTTGTATTTTTAGTATTTTAAATTATTTTTTTATATTTAATAATTTTTTTAAAATGATTTAATTTTTTTAATACTTTTTATTTGAATTGTATTTGTATTCACAGTTAATGTTATTTCAAAAAATGTTAATATTATTTTATTATAAATTTATAATATTCTTTAAATAATTTT
Organism: Sequoia sempervirens; assembly: GCA_007258455.2. Lineage (NCBI taxonomy): Eukaryota > Viridiplantae > Streptophyta > Pinopsida > Cupressales > Cupressaceae > Sequoia > Sequoia sempervirens. The sequence continues at coordinate 12,493,856 of VDFB02252616.1, read as the reverse complement.
TATGATTGTCAATTTAAATTGTATTTAATGTTTATCTTTTTATATAATTTATTTATATGTTTACTAAAATATTACATTACTATAATATGTTTAATAATTTTTGAAGAATAATTTAAATTTAACCCTCGTAATTTGATTAATTTAATGTTTAGCGATTATTCTCTTATTTAAATTGTTTATATGCTTACTGTAAAAAAGTATTTCTACTCTTAATAAATTTTAAAAGTGACATAAAATTGACTCATAGAAACGTTTTCTACTCTTAATAAATTTTAAAAGTGACATAAAATTTACTCATAGAAACGTTTTGATTTACTTTTAAGTGCTTACATTTTTCTTTCAATTATTATTTTATTTGTAATTTTATTAAGAGCTTGTCTTTATTTAAACTAGCATACATATATTAATTAATAATATAAACCTAATTGAACCCTAAAGCGTAACCTTAATTCTAATCACAAGTTCTATCTTAGAATCTTAAATCTAACCCTTACCCTAGTTGAGTTTTAATCCTAACCTTAAACCTAACCTTACCCCTAATCGTAATTGAAATTCAACCCTAATTATAATTCTAACCCTAACCATAATTTTAACCCTATTCATAATATTCATTCTAACACAAACCATACTCCTAATTACAATACCAACTCTAATTGTAATCATAATAAAACCTAAGAGTATTTCTAATTAAACCCTAACCCTAACTTAACTATAACCCTAAGCCTAATTGAACCCTAATCCTAACCCTAGTTAAACAATTACCCTAATTGAATATAACCCCTAACAATAACCCTAGTTAAATCCTAATTAAATTTTAGTTATAATGTTAATTGTAACTATAATCCTAACTCTAGTTGAATTGTAGCCCCAACCCTGTCTCCAACCCCAACCATAACCCTAACCCAAAACTTTATCACATATACCAGTTGTACCCTAAACCTAATCTTAATTAAATCTTAACCATAATTAAACCATAATCATCACTAATTTAACCCAAGATAACCCCAACACTAACTAAGCCCCAATTCCCTAACTCTAACCCTAACTCCAACCAAACCTTAATCATAAACCATAATTGCTAACCCTAACCTAACACTAACTTTAATTGAAATACAACCCTAATTCTAACCCTAATTGAACACAAACACTAACCCCAAGCTTTACCCTAGAACATAAACCCCAAGCCTAATCGAAATTCAAGACTATTTAAACTTGAATGCTAGTGAAACCTAAGTCTTAGAATCCTAATTTAATTGTAAACTAATTAAAACCAAACCCTAATTGAACCCTAACCCTAATTGGAACCCTTATTCTAACCCCAAGCTTTATCTGAGATAGCCCTAACCTTAATTTAATTCTAACCTAAAGCTTTGTCCTAGAACCCTAACTCTAACCCTAAACCTAAGTAAACCCTAACCATAATCCTAATTAAAAGTTCAATCCTAACTATAATACTAATTTTAACACTAATCATAATTATAATCCTAACCTTAGTTGAACACCCTAACCCCAATCCTAATTGAAATCTAACCCTAACTATAACACTATTTCAAACACTAATCATAATTATAACCTTAACCCTATATTTGAACACCATAAGTCTAACCCTAACTATAGTTGTCCCTTATTGAACCCTAACCCTAATTGGAACCCTTATTCTAACCCCAATCTTTATTTAAGAACCATAACCCTAGCCTAAAATTAATTCTAACCCCAAGCTTTATCCAAGAATCGTAAAACTTAGTCACCCAAAAATCACTTTGAGTAGTCACTTTGATTTTTTTTAATAATAGTGGAAGATAACTCCAATTGACAAGTAGCTTCAAGAAAGATCTTTAGAATATCTTCTTGTTCTATCAATATCACCAATTAAAAAAATACCACTTTGACTTAGTCACTCCCAACACCTACTTCCGAAAAGGTCACTATGATGCATAAATATTAAATTACACATAGATAAGCAATAAATTACACATAGGTAAACATGCCACACACATCATATTTTACATAAATAAAAATTTGTTTAATTTATTTAAATGAAACATATATCTAATACAAATAAAATTAACATAATGAAATCTTCTTATATTAGTAAAATTAAAATAATAACTTTATTTTATATAATAATAAAACTCATTTAAATTTATTTATTGAAAATAAAATTAACATGTTATTATTTACAAATTTTTGAGTTAGTAAATTTATAAGTTATTATTATTATTTAGATGAAATAATAATTTCATCTAACAACTCTAAGTCCTAAAACCCCAAAGGGTTACAGTTCTTAGATAAAGCTTTGGGTTAGAATTAAATTAAGATTAGGATTACAACTCAACTAGGGTAAGGGTTAAAGTTAGGATTCTAAGATATAAGTTGTGATTAGAATTAAGGTGAAGCTTTAGGGTTCAATTAGGTTTTGGGTTCTAAATTTGAAAATAACTGAAACAAGGAATTATTTTATAACATATATCTATACATTTACTAATTTAAATAGCATTCTAACATAAAAAAAATAAAAAAGAAATAATTTGTGATAACTCTTTGCTTATTTTATATATATTATTAATTAATATATGAATGCTAGTTTAAATAAAAACACAAGCTCTTAATAAAATTACAAATAAAATAATAATTGAAAGAAAAGTGTAAGCACTTAAAAGTAAATCAAAATATTTCTCTGAGTCAATTTTATGTCCCTTTTAAATAGTAAGCATATAAACAATTTAAATTAGAGAATAATTGTTAAACATTAAATTAATCAAAATTATGAGGATTAAATTTAAATTATTCTTCAAAAAATTATTAAACATATTATAGCAATGTAATATTTTAATAAGCATATAAATAAATTATATAAAAAGATAAACATTAAATACAATTTAAATTGACAATCATAAAAATTATTTAAAGAAGATTATAAATTTATAATAAAATAATATTAACATTTTTTCAAATAACATTAACTGTAAATAAAAATACAATTCAAATAAAAAGCATTCAAAACAATTAAATCATTTAAAAAAAATTATTAAATATTAAAAATAATTTAAAAATTGAAAAATACTAAAAATGCAAATACATTCAAATAAAATTTATTAAAAATTTAAATTATTTTTTAAGAAATAATTAAATATATATATTTTTGAAATATAAATATTTAATTACAATAAAAAGATGTAAACACAAATAATTTAAACAATTTTTTTATTAAAATTAAATTTAAAATGACTTCTAAATTATTCAGAGAACAAAACTTACTATTCCTAACTTTATTAAAAGAGCAATTTTTTTATGAAGGCCGCTTCTCATAAATTTGTTATTTCACTGGCAAGGATTGACGAGACAAGCCAACCGTAGTAATCAGATTTCAGTGACATTAATTCTGTTTCCGTTGTACGAGATTGTTAAATTTTTCACCCGCCGTACGAAATACATGGATGGGCATGCAGCGGCACATCCATGCCGCGGTGCATTCCTGGGGCTGGATAGCCGCTGCCGGCATCGATGGCCATCCCATGGCTGCACCTGTGCAAAACCTGCAAGCCTCTGCTACGGTCAAACCGTGGATATGCATATTCATCCTCCAAGATGTACGTATTTAATAGCCACTAACTTTTCGCTTTGGTAAATATTTGTAGACAGCTGCAATGCAATAAAAAATATTTACTTACAAAAACATTTTTTTTAACTGTGTTTTAAACAATTAAATAATAATGGCATTTTATTAAATTAAATTAAATGAGAACACAATAAAATAATTTAATTAGTGTGTTTAAACAATTAAATAAGAATGTGATTTAGTAAATTATTTTGACTTAACAAAAAGAATGCTATAAGAATAATTGTGATAAAAAATATTAGTTTTATAATATAAAGGATAAATAAAAAAGGTTAAAATAATTCTAAGCATTTTTAATAATTTTTTTTAAAATATTTTAGTTTTATTTTAATTTTAATTTTTTTTTAAAAAGAAGGGTAAAAACTTTATTGAAACTCAGAAAAAAGATTACAAGCAAAACTCAGAACAATAGTTTTGAGAGAAAAGCAAAAGAACAATAGAAGAGCAAGAGTACCGGTCAACCAACTCCACAACCATCCATATCCTCAGTCAAGATACTCCTCAGATCCAAACAATAATCCTAGGGAAGATGTCTCCATTCCTCAACCCTCCAAACATCAACATGATATGAAGCCCACTTCGCCAAACAATCAACAGCCCTATTCCACTCACGTGGAATGTGGACAAAAGACACCATATCCATCCTAGAACTAATTTGCAAAATCTGTTGAACAACTAGAGCCAGCTGCCAATTAACATCCTTCACCTTACGTTCAATCAACAAATTCACAATAACCTGAGAGTCAGATTCACAAATAACCTTATGCCAACCTAGAGCATAAGCACGCTCTAGAGCATAGACAATCGCCAATCCCTCCATAAAATTATTAGCTTGCCAACCTTTATAAATAGAAAAGAAGAATACAACTTCACCTAAACGGTCTCTACCCACGCCGCCAATCCCAGCAGGTCCAGGATTACCACGGGAAGAGCCATCTGTGTTAATCTTCAAGATATCCTCAGGAGGAGGCATCCATCTACCTATCCTTTGAAATTTCTTTTTCACACTTCTACCCCTTCTGACACGAGTAGAGGTAGGAGACAAACCTTGAAAACCCATTCTATCAATAATTTCAGCATCCCCTCTATCAAGTGGGAACATCACCTCACATTTAGCTTCCACAGTCTCCTGGATCATTCCCAAAATTCTATGCCAAACTTGTTGGATACCTAACCTTTCCCCTCGAAAAATCCTATGATTTCGCTCTAGCCAAATCTGCCAGAGAATAAAGGTAGGTCCAATGCACCAAACAATCTGAAGAAAAGGAGTCAAAGTAGGGGGCTTACCCAGACTTCTCTAGAATTCCACCAAGGATGAAGCATGAACACAAGGGTGTTTCCAAACACCCCACCAAAGGTGCCAGAGCTGCAAGGAGAAAGAACATCTGAAGAACAAATGTGAAGAGTCCTCCTTAGCAACACCACACAAAACATATAAGGAAGGTCCATGAAATCCACACTTCTGAATATTGTCCCAAGTCAAACACCTATTCCAGGCCAAAGTCCACACAAAGCAATTACATTTTGGCCAAGAGAACTTATTCCACACATACTTCCACCAATGGACCTCTTCTCCATTCAATCTGCGAACCATCAATTCTTGATATCCACTAGCCACAGAAAAAATGCCTTTAGGATTTGGGCGCCAAGCAAGAACATCCTTGTCCTTAAGGGAACTACAGTGTCTAACTGATAAAATAGTATGAAGCTCAGCACAATCTTCCTCCAAACCTACCATCGGCCACTCACGCGGGGACTTCCAGCTAGCAACCTCCAGCTGACCACAAGGGTGAAAAGATTTAAAATCACTCACCCTTGACCAACCAGCCTCCAAGAAGCGCTGACAGAGAACCAATAAATTAGGAAATTGAGAGATAATGGGAGGAAAACCATCCCAAGAGTTAGACCAAAAGAGAGCATATGTTCCCTTCTTACATATCCAAAATAATCCCTCCTTAATCAAAGTAGCCCCTTTCTTCAAAGTCCCCCAAATCACTGATCCACTTCCCACCAGAGGATAACATGGAACCTCATCCTTTGGGATCCTAGGAAGATACTTAAGAAGTAGAATTTTAGCCCATGGTTGATCTTGCTCCACACACCATCTCCAATAAAGTTTTGCAGCCAATGCCATCCCAGATAAAGACGAATGCCTCAAACCCAGACCACCCAACTGTTTAGGGGAGCACATAATATCCCATCTGAACAGGCTCCATTTAGAAGAAGACAAGTTTCCAGCCCATAAAAACTGCCTTGCCAAGGAATCCAATTCCTTAACAAAGCCCATCGGAGCCACCTGAAGCATACATCTATACAAGGGAAGAGCCTAAACCACATATTTAAGCAACTGAACATGCCCAGCAAAGGAAAGCCATCTATGAGTCCAATGATTAACCTTCACTCAAAATTTGTCTAGAATATACTGCCAAGAATCTCTAGGGAGCTTACCAGAAGAGATTGGAATACCCAGATAATTCAAAGGAAGAGAGCCTATCTGAAACCTCATAATAAGAGCAATTCTCTGTTGAATAGGTCCAGGTGTATTAAAAAAGAAGATGAAGGACTTATCTTCATTAATTAATTGACCAGAAGCAGTGAGATAAACATCCAAAGCCTTACGCAGATTAGTAGCCTCCCTGATAGTAGCCATACCCATTAGGGCAGTATCATCCACAGATTGTAGGTGTGACTGAGGAGGCAACTCATTGCCCCACCTCCACCCTTGGATAACCCCCGACTCAATATTACTTTTCAACAATCTCCCCAACCCTTCAGCAAAAAGAAGAAAGAGATAAGGGGAAAGAGGGTCTCCTTGCCGAAAACCACGAGAAGCTCCAAAAAGCTTAGTGTGCTCCCCATTGATTAAAACAAAAAAGGAGGTAGAAGTTACACAACTCATAACCCACTGAATCCAGTCCTCAGCAAATCCAAAGGCCCCAAGAATATTCCAAAGAAAGGACCACCGAACTCTATCATAAGCCTTAGCCATATCAAGCTTGATAAACATTGCCTTAGCTTTTGACATAGCCATAGAGTGGATAGTCTCAGTAGCAATAACAACTCCATCCAGAATTTTCCGGTCAGCCACAAAGCCACCTTGCTCCTCAGAGATAAGACATTTAAGCCATTTCTTCAACCTTTCAGCAATCACCTTAGAGATAATCTTGTAAATCACATTACAGCAATGGGACAAAATTGGCTTAACCGATTTTCCCCATCACGTTTTGGGATGAGGGCAAGAAAAGTGGAGTTCAGTGCCCAAAGCATTTCTTTATTCCTCTGAGATTCCTGGATCACCTCCAATAAATCAACCTTAATAATATCCCAAAATTCTTGAAAGAATTCGATTGGAAACTCGTCAGGACCCAGAGCTTTCCCTTTCTTCATATGGAAAACAATCTCCTCCAACTCCTCCAGAGAAACATAACACATAAGATTATCATTCATTTCTCTAGTAACAAGTTGGGGGATGCAAGAAAGAACCTGAGCTTCCTCAACAGAACTCTCTTGAGTGTCCTCCTTAAAAAGAGAAGTAAATAACTGCATTGCCTCTCTAGATATCTCCTGTAAGGAGGAAATATGTTCTCCCCTATCATTCACAAGCATAGGAATAGAATTACCATGCCTCCTCACCTTCACTGAATTAAAGAAGAAGGTTCTGTTTTTATCCCCCTCTTGAAGCCATTCCACACAAGCTTTCTGTTTCCAATAAATTTCTTCACGCATTTCACATTCTTCCAGGATTTTTAAGGCCATAGCCTCTTCCTGAAGCAAGGCTTCTGACAAACCATTCTCCCTAATTTCCCTGGTTATATTATCTAACTTAGATTGAGCAAGAGCTTTGTCATGAAAAATGTTCCCAAAACAATGGCGATTCCAATACTTAAGCTGATATTTAACATATTGCAATAGCTTGGAAAAAGTATACATAGCTATGCATAGGCGGGTCTACTAATCCTCCACCAGTGAGCAACATAGTCCTGTAAAGAGGGATCACACAACCACATAAGTTGGAACTTGAAAGAAGGAGATCGGGCCACCCGAGTAGAGGACACCACTAACTTAATAAGCCAGTGATCTGAACCCCGCCAATCTAGAATTTCTGAACAAGTAGACCAACCACCACCAACCCAAAAACAAGAAACCAAAAAGCGATCAAGTCTTTCTACAATGCACTTCTCCCTAATTCTCCGGTTGTTCCAGGTAAACTGTCCATTTCTAGGCTTGATATCCACCAAGTTCAAAGCCGATATGTTATCACGAAGCAAAAAAGCAGAAGGTTCCAATCTTGCTATACCACCCTAATTCTCAGCCAACTCAATAATGGCGTTGAAATCTCCCGCCATAATCCAAGGGTGATAAGGCACCATACTTCGGATAAACCTTAAATGGGACCATAAATATTGCTTACCCAGAAAGTCAGTAGGAGCATAAATGTTGGAAAGGAGAATAGTTTCCCTAGTCTCAATGCTTGTAGCGATCAAAGACATAGAGGATTTAGAAGACATCCACCAGAGAGGGCGAATCCTCAAAGGATTCCAGAGGCAAGCCACACCCCCAGCAGTACCATGAGCACCAATACACTGGCAATCACCTCTACTCCACAACTTAGATGAAAGACTAGTCATGCTTTCAACAGATAACTTCGTCTCCTGTAAAAAAAGAAAATCAGGAGAATGAATTCGCACCAAGTCACGAACAAATTTTTGTCTAGGGCCACTGTTCAAGCCCCGTACATTCCAAGAGAGAATGATCATTTTGGAGGATTAGAAAAGTGGGAGTCAAGAGTTTTGATAGAACCTGACTCCACTAAAGTCTCCCCCATCAGCTTGATTTTCTCAAAATATTTCTTTCTTCCAGTCTTGAAAGGCTTCTCAATAGTCCCTTTCTTCAAGTCTTTCTGAAGAATACCCAATGCAGGAGAAGCCTTGCTTCCTTTTGCTACATCAGGAACAATTTTCAAAGGAGGACTAGTTGTTTCTCCCACCATCAATGGCACAATAACCATAGACTCAGGTTCCCTAGATGTTCCCAAACTCTGAACTGAGTCCGTTTGCAAGGCCCCCTCTATCTGTGGCATCTGAATTTCCTCTATGGCAATGTCTTCCTGAACCTCCTCCATAACCCTCTGGTCCATTCCAAACATACCAGGGTTCACCTCCTGCAGAATGAGATCATCCAAAACCTCAAACCGATTAAAGGTATCTCCCTCCTGTCTTTCCTTAAATGTTCTCTTCTGACCTCGATTCTTATTGCAAGCTTTAGCTGGAATAAAACCGTCAGCATCTGCAACCTCACTAGACATAGGCACTTTTCCTTTGTCACCCCTCAGAGGGTTACGAGGGGGTTGAGAAGACTGAGTCTCAGATGGCTTAGATCTTGGGCATCTTCTCTGAAGATGGCCATATTCATGGCAAAGACGACAACGGAATGGCAATGTTTCATAATCTAATTGTTGAACCCAAGAATATGAACCCGCCCGAATTTCTAAGGAATTAGGAAGAGGGTTACTTAAATCTAATTCAACACAAATGCGAGCAAAAGTCATTACCTTTCTTTCCCTCGTTTGTTGAGAGGCACCCACAAGTTTACCCAATAGCGCAGCCACATTGTGCAGGATATCATTATGCCTGCACTCAACAGGAAATCTAGGGAGACACACCCAAATAGGAACACGATTTGGTAGTTCCTCTGAAGGATTGAAGCCCGCATGCCAAGGTTTCATAAAAAGACCAACCTGATTGTGGAAGTAAGGTCCACCCTCAAAAACTTTGTTCCGATCTACCATGCAATTGAAAACCACCGTGAAGTAGTTGTTAGCCAACAACATAATGTCCATTTCCCCCTCAGGAGACCAAGTCCGTTGTGACCATGACTCCAAAAATTGAAGTGAAACCCTCATTCCCATGAATTTGCAAAGCAAGGCATGCTTCAAAAAACATTCAATGTCCTCAGCAATGGATTTTAGTTGAATTACCAAAACGGGTCTCTCCTTAGAGGTTCCAGGCAACCGTTCACCTTAGGAATTTGAGATCCTCCTATAGGCACAAAACCTCCATCTCCAACATCATTGGAAAATAAACTATTATCAAACATTCTTGTCTTTTGGTTTGGGAAAGAAACCCCAATAGCAACATGAAAGTTCAAAGGGGATTTTTCCCCAGAAGTCTCGCCTGGAGCCATAACCATAGGCGAAAGCACACTCTACGGAAACCAAAGAAGAAGAAAACTAACAAAAGAAAAGTTGAAACTGCAAACACTGCGAGACAAAAAGCCGGCCCCAACCCCGTCTGACAGCCACAAACCACAACCTGAACACCTGACAAAGGCCAACCCCACACCAAACTCGAAAGTAGGAAGCAAATAAGCCCAAGATCGGACGCATGCAAGAATGAAAGGCACCTCGTGCAGGCCATAGCCTACACAGACCAACGCTCTCCATCGCCCCCCCTGATCAGACAATTTCCTGTGTCATTTGGCTCTAATTTTAATTTGAATTGTGTTTGATTTTACAGTTTTTTAATCTTAAAAAATTGTTCATTGTCTTTAAACTAGCAATTGCACCTCAGTGTGCAATAGGTATGCCGAAGAAGTATGGAAGGTCAATTAGGATAATTTTTGGTCTATTTTTGCATACATTTATGTAGTACATGAGGTCAATTGATAGACCATTTAGCAAATGATGTTGTTTGTGCAACAAAGATCTCAATGGAGAAGTGATAGCTTTATATTTTCTGAAAGCTTTTAACTTACAAAAAGAATTTTTCTCGAACATTATTGACCAAGCAAACCCTAGGCCTGCCAAAGGATTTAACATTGTTACGTTACAACCATCTGTTCTTTTCAATCATAGTCTGTTGAACAAAATCTTTAAAAGTTTTATGGAGAATTTAAAGAAAAAAAAAAGAGGCTCAATACCCCTTTATATATAGGAACAAAAGAACTAATGAATAAAACTGAAAGGAACAAAACTGTGGGAATTTCCATCGTGCTTGATTTTTTGAACTGGCATGGGGCATCAACAAATTTGCTCCACGTTTAGGGTCATAGAAAAATCAAAGTGCATCTGTCTAGCAGTCACCACCTGTTTGAAGAAGCACAAGTCAATCAGTTGTAATGCCAATTTTATTAATTGATATATGATTTAAATATGAAAACTATGTAAATGTTAAATTTAGGAACATGATGCCTTACCACATCTCTGAATATGATTGAAACACATGAGAGAAGCTTTAGTTCATCATGACGAAAATTGCAAATTATTTTAACCTGTTATCAAAATTACAATCAAAAGGTCACTTCCAATTGCACATAAGTTTGATTGTGTAATACATGAAATATAATGGTAGATCATTTAGCAATTATGCATTCACTTACAGGGATTGAAACACAACTGAAACAAAAATTTGAATTAGGAAGATAATTAGGCTCCATTATCAATAGGCAAGATAATATTTGGAAAATAAATCTTACACATTTTCAATTAGAAAAATCAAACATTCTTTTATATATTTAATAGAACAACATCCGAGAAAAATTTGTCGGTATTAGAAATAATTAACATTTAAGAATTGCAATAGTCAAGAAGACAACCCATCATTTTATGAAAGACCTTTAATGTCAACCAAAGAAAGTAAATGTTACTACTATTAAGACAATTCTCCACGGTTACAGTTGAAGGTGTGTCCATCTGTCAAACCTTTTGTCCATGTGTCTTGTCTCTCGCACCACATTTTGTATACATGCATACTACTAAATGATGAAGGATACAAAGATAAGCTGAGATTTATTGGAGAGCTAAAGCAGGAGGACATGACTGCCATGGGCGATGGAATTAGTGATGCACCAGCATTAGCAAAGCTTACAATGTCAAGTTATGTTGTAGAGTGCTTAATTAATTCAAATATTTTGAGAGCATCCTTGGAAATTCCATGTTGTGCATTTCCTGAAATCATTGCATTCAATGAGATGACATATCTTTGGGCCATTTTGTCAAACAGTAAATGTGCCTTCTCTATGCTTCCACATTTTGCATACATGTCCACCAAGGCAGTTGCAACTGCAACAGCTGATAAAATTCCTCTTTTCTTTATGCTTTAATGGATGTCCATACCCTGTTCCAATGCTCCTATTTTGGCACAGGCAGGCAAGGAGAATGCTGGAAAAATTTGTGGAGTCCTTTACACCTGCCAATAGCATTTGCTTGAAAGTTTCTAAAGATTTTAAAACAAAATCCATTTTGTGCATATCCTGCAATCATTGCATTCCATGAGATAACCACTCTTTGAGGCATTCTGTCAAACTGTTTACATGCCTTTTCTATGCTTCCACATTAATTGAAAATGAATTTTGTTTTGCATTAATGAATTGTTTTCCTCTCGTAGTGCAGCTGGCTTGTTATATAAGCCCTAAAACCACAATATTTGCAGATTTTGTTTACTGTGAATAGATTGAAGCAACAATTGCAGGAAAATTGGTTTTGGTTCACGTCATTTAAATACATTTCTGCTGTGGTAGGGTTTCATACTTTTATTCCAACTATAATATCAGAAAGAAATGCTCATTCCATGATGCTTTAATGGCTGTCCATACCCTATTCCAAAGCTCTGGAAATCAAATAAAATCAAGATCTGGTACTTTATATAATGCCCACACAACAGTAAATTACCAATATGCAAAGAAAGGTAGGGGTCTCTTAAAATTTTGATGAAGGTTTAAGATTCAAAGAGAGAGAATTCATAGTGTGCAACCTTGCTGGTTGTTCTAGGCGTGGGAAGGCCTAAATGGCCTCCCACGGCCCCTATAGAAGGAGCTCTGGCCTGCCTTTTTGGTAGTGCCACAGTCTGCAATAAATTTAAAGATTTAATACAAAAACAACTTTCTTCTACCCTATTTTCATTCAAGCAGCAGATTTGAAAACTAATGCAATCTAGAGGAACCTATTTGAAGCTTGAAAAACCCTTCAAGTTTGGCTACGCTCCAAACTCCAATGCCACTTTCTTCCTCTGTATTCTGTGTGCCCTGTATTTCCTTTTTCCTTGTTTTTATTCTTTTTTCTACTCTATTTTTTCCCTTCCAATTTTAGGGCGTAATGCTCATGCCTCCGTTTTCTTTTTGTTTAATTATAGTTTACTCTTTTTTCCCTCTGCTGTGGTAGGGTTTCGTACTTTTATTCCAACTATAATATCAAAAAGAAATCTGCATTCCATGATGCTTTAATGGCTGTCCATAACCTGTTCCAAAGCTCCGATTTTGGCAGAGGCAGGGAGGATACAGGTGAAGGTTGTGGAATTTGGCTGTACAACTGCCAATTACATTTGCTTGAAAGTTTCTAAAGCCTTTTCAACAAATCCATTTTGTACATATCTTGTAATCATTACCTCTCTCTCCCTCAATGGTGCTGTGTAAATAGTAAATGAAAAATAGCAAAAATTGAATGGAACAGGGTATGGACATCCATCAAAGCATAAAGGATACCGAAATTTTTGCAGATGTATAATGTACAACTAAAATGAAGATGCCATTAACAATAATAAATTTTAAAGCCCCTTCCCTGACTGGCCATATGCGATTCGTCTCCCCTGCTACCGGGAAAATTGTTCTTACATATGCTAAATTGCACTTCGAGAAGTTCAAAGATGTTGAATTCAATTCAACATTCCTGTCACTTGTTGCCTCGAGGCTCATTTTTCTCATGACTATTTAGGTATATATTTGCATTAAAACCCTAAATTGTAAGGAGACATAAAAGTATAAGCAGAAATCCAAGGTTCTATTATTATAAAGCGAAAATAGAACTCCAATCAATCAAAATCAGATTCATCTAGAGGATTGCGAAAACACTTAATCCTTAATGCAGTTCTGGCAGAAGCAATTGTACATCGCAAGTCACTGAAACCATGGCAAGCAACTTACCTCAAGACTTTGCACAAATTGTATCATGCTGTCAACGATGCAGAAGAGAAAAAATGGGCAGAGTTTTGCAAGGAAAAAAGTACAAAACCCTACCACACCATTTTTTTTAAATGACACGAACGAAAACCAGTCTTTTTACAGTTGCTGCTTCAATCTATTCACTTACGAAATCATTATACATCAAATATTCATTAAAATGAGACTAACCAAAAACAATCTCCTTACAACTGCTCCTTCAATCTATTCATAGTCCGCGATCATATTCTAGGCTGCAAAATCATTCCCGCACATTCGCTATAAATATGATTAGATTCAACAATAAATATGGCGAACAACTTGCAGGATGATCCCACACCCGCTTGCAGAATAATTGAAGTCGCGCCAGTTAAACCGCCGTAAACTGCAAATTGCATTTCCATACATGCAATACACGTTGCCGTGTAAAAAATATAAAACGGTACAAAAAGATCAACGAAATTTTTTTCTTTAAACAATCTAACGGTCGGCAATAAGCACACTGTCAACCAAGCCCTCTAGCTGCATTTAAACCGTTGAAGGGCAAATTGAGCTCCGAAAGCTCAAATAGGGACACACCTTCCGCATAATTATTTGTGTACCTAATAAAACTTTATATTCTTATTTAAATAATTTTTATGTTTACCAATTTTTTAATATTTTTAATTTAAATTATATTTTGTGTTTTTCTATAAATTATTTATATATTTACTAAAATATCACATTCTTATATAATTATTTTATGTTTCGTAATCTTTTAAAAATTGTTTAAACTTAATACTTGTAATTATTTTAATTTAAAATTTATTGCTCTTATTTAAATCTTATAAAAATGAATTTTATTCTTAATACTTAATTTTAAAAAATTATACCACTAATAAATGAGTTTCTAACTATTTAAATTTTAATAGTTCAATATTTAAATATCTAATTATATATTTACAAATATACTAAATTTTAATCACTTTTAAAGAATTGTAAAAAAAAATTAATAATTTTTGGAAAAATCTTTTCATTTTTTAATTTTTTATTTGATTTTTTTGTATTTACAGGTTTTATTATTTAAAAAAAAATTAATACTATCTTATTTAATGATTTTATTTATATTTGTTGCAACACTAAATCTTATATAACTCATTCTTAAAATTTATATTATATTAAAATAGTAAAGTAGTATTAAGTATTTAGTATTAATTGATATAATTTTTGCATTGTATAAATCCTTAAATTATTTTAAATAATAGTATTTAGTATTGCAACAAATATATTATACTTCTTTAAAAGTTTAAATATAATCACATATTAAACTTATTAAGATAATAGTAATAGTATAGTTCTTATAATTCTTATAAATTTAATACTTATAATTCCTTTATAAACTAAGAATATGAAGGAAAAACTAGTTAGAATGAAAATTTAAATGATTTAAGTATTTTTAGTTCCTAAGGGAACTATAGGCACCACCAGAATTTAACTAGTTATTAATAACTCTCATTTTAACCAATGAGAACTTGAGTAATTTTTCTATTTGAATTTTTCAATGTATTATCAATGTATATAGATGCACATTATATAACAAAATATATTTCAAAAGTCAATTCTCTTAAATCTAATTGGTACACAATTTTCACCCGATATAAGTAATTTTGACGCTTCCATTACTTCCATTAACGATAATTATGGAATGGCGGGTAATAAAAAATATTCAAAACCTTTTGCATTTAATTTATATAGTCACCTAACCATTGATTATAATAATCTTTTAAATATTACCCCAATACTAACACTAATTATAAGTCTAACCATAACCCCAACCCTAAAACTAACATTAATTAACTTTAAACCAAACTCTAATTTTATATCCAACCCTAAACATAACTATGATTCTAAAACTAACATTAATAAAATCGTAATTGAACCATAACCCTAACCCTAATACTAAGCCCTACCCCAATTGAACCATAACATTAACCCTGAGATTTATTATAGAGCCTTAATCTTTACCCCAACCCCAGTCCTAATTCAACCCTACACCTAATTTGAATTAAATTATAACCCTAATTGAACCTTTTAAACTAACAAATAAACATTGAAAACAAATTTATTTTTTTATATTATAACATTCATAACTTAAACCTTTTATACACAATGTCAAGTTAATTATAAAAACACATAAAACTATTTATAAGCAACTTAAATTTTTTAACAATTTAATAAAATAATTTAAATTTAACTATAAATGGTATAGAGTTTAGATTGCTATATCTCTCATATATCAACATAGGTAAATTTGAAAATATTTTAAATTATATAATTTTTTAAAAAATGAATGAATTTATAGAAGATTATTTTTATTAAAGTGATAGAATCTAATCCCAATATTAACACTAATTATAAGTCTAACCATAACCCCAACCCTAAAACTAACACTAATTAACTTCAAACCTAACTCTAATTTTATATCCAACCCTAAACATAACTATGATTCTAAAACTAACATTAATGAAACCCTAATTGAACCATAACCCTAACCCTAATACTAACCCTTTCCCCAATTGAACCCTAACACTAACCCCACACTTTATCATAGAACCTTAATCTTTACCCCCAACTCCAACGGGTGATCCCACAATAGTGGTTTACAATTTTTGGCCAAATTGGACACTTAAATTATTATTTTTAACTAAATCTTCACATTTGGGCACCTATACAACTAAACCGTGAGGAATTTGAAGATGATATAAACTAGAGTCTCGTCACATTTTATCTCTAGATTCTAAAAGTATTTTTTTCAAAAATTTTGGAATCAGATTTCACTTCTTTTTCCATCTCCCACGAAAATTGGTTTTTTTTAGAAAACAACATTTTTAAAAAGTGACACACACCGTATAATGCATAACTTTTTTTCAATAAAGGATAAAATTATAATTCTTTCGAATTTAGATTTGTAACTCTGATATCTAGTGCTTCCACTTAGTTAGATAGCTTTTAATTGAATATTTTTTCTTTAATCAAGTTTCAAAGTCAAACCAATTACAATTAGACATAGCGCAACCGTATAACGCGTAACTTTTTTTCTATATATCAAAAAAAAAATTGTGTTGGATCAAGGACTTCAATATCTGGTGTACTCATATTTTTCAATTTTTTTTTGATAATCTGCTATTTTTTTCACATGTGCAGAATAGAGACCTTCATTTTCAATGAAAAACCTATGTTTAATAAAACTAAAAAAATAAATACGTAATAAAATTAAAACATATTAAAATTATATTCATTAGATAGCTTGTTCCGAGGACTACCTGATTCTAGTTGGGTTTTTGAAGACTCCTCCATTTTCATCCTCAACTCAAGCTTCGAAGTGTAAAAAATTAGGTTTTTTGTGAACAATTTAAAAATCAAGGAAAAGGGGGGTTCGCTAGAACCAAGGGGGTTCTAGCGAACCCCCAGGGGTTTGAGCGAACTAGGGTTCATTCGAACCCCCTTCAATTTGCATTTTTCTTTTATTTTTTGGGCTAAAAATGTGGGCCCAGTAATTAACTGGTTTGCTCGAACACTAGTTCGGTCAAACCCCTTTTTGGTTCGGTCAAACTTGTAGGTTCATTCGAACCCCTAAAACCAATTTTTT
Source organism: Sequoia sempervirens (assembly GCA_007258455.2). Classification (NCBI taxonomy): domain Eukaryota; kingdom Viridiplantae; phylum Streptophyta; class Pinopsida; order Cupressales; family Cupressaceae; genus Sequoia; species Sequoia sempervirens. Next base: position 12,476,679 of record VDFB02252616.1, on the reverse strand, counting down.
TGCCATGGGATCGTTTTTTCTTAGTTTTCCTTCATCAAATTGTAAACCACTATTGTGGCTTCACCCCAACCCTAATTGTAATTCAATCCTATACCTAATTTTAATTAAATTCTAACCCTATTTGAATCTTAAACTTAATTGAACTCATGTTTAGGGTTAGGGTTCAATTAAGGTTAGGGTTGAATTATGGTTATGATTAGGGTCAAAATTCAAACAGGATTATGGTTGAAGATTAATTAAGGTTGCTATTCACTTAGGGTTAGGGTTCAATTAGTATTCAATTTGGGTTAGGGATCAATTAGGGTTACAATTCAATAAGGGTTTAATTAAGGTCAGGGTTAAGATTAGTCTTAAATTAGGGCTAGGATTGGAGTTAGGGTTCAATTAAGGTAAGGGTTATTTTTTATTTTAGGGTTAGGGTTCAATTAGAGTTCTCTAGAGTTTTGATACAATTAGAGTTAGTTTTCAATGATACCTAGGGTTATGATTACAATTCAATTAGTGTTAGAGTTAGGGTTATAATACAAGTTCAATTAGGTTAGGGTCAGGGCTTAATTAGTGTTAGAGTTAGGGTTGTAATAATAAAATTTTCCATAATGATATGGAAAGGCATTCAATTGGATTCATATGCACAAATAAGAATTGGTAATTAAGAATTCTCTAGAACTAAAGTTACGACAACAAATACAATCCTTAGCTTAATCATTTGTTCTTGTTACACAACAATCCCACCTCATCAATAATTTCATTTCTAAATTTTTAAAACATAAATATTTTATAACTTTTTATCATCAATAATTTGATTTCTAACTTTTTAAAACATAACTACTTTATAACGTTTTCGAACTCTTGTTTATAAAAGATACACTTAATTTATAAGAATTAAACCAATTTATTTAATAGTTTAATATTCAAATATTCAAATATTTAATTATAATTCTTTTAATTTATATTTAATAATATTTATAATAAAATGTTTTAAAGTATAAACAAATTATACTTAATTTAAACTCTAAAATACTTTTAAAAATTATATAAATTAAATTTAAATTATTTCTAAATAATATAAAACACGGTAATTTTTTTTACTTTAAGTCAAATAAAACTATTTTAATGATTTTTAATTAATCCTTTATATTATAAAACTAATATTTTTAATTTCACAATTATTTTTTATAATTTTTTTGTTAAGTCAAAATAATTTATTAAAACATAATAATTAAATTAAATTAAATTACAAAAAAATACTGTGTTTAATTATACCATGTTCTTATTAAATTTAATTTAGTAAAATGCCATTATTTTTTAATTGTTTAAAACATGGAAAAATAAAATAAAATTTGTAAGTCAAAAAAAAATTATTGCATTGCAGCTATCTACAAATATTTACCAAAAGCATATCCATGATACTTTGATTGCAGAGTGAAGAGTGCCAAACTTAGAGGTGATGGGACAGCTGCAGCAGGACAACAAGACTCGTAGAGAGCAGGCACAACTGGTACAAACCGTAGTAAAGGCTTGCAGGGTTTGCACGGGTGTAGCCATGGGATGGCCATCGATGCCCAGGTGCAAATTGTCACCTGCATAGACAGTGCCGACATCCATGGGCCAATGCAAATTGTCACCTGCATAGCCTTTGCCCATGGAAATGGAGTGAGATAAAGGGGAAATCCCTAGTAGTGTCATCACGATGTAAGTGATGATTTAAAAACTGAAATGGAAACTAATGAAAGACATAAGATTTATGTTTCAAACCATTTCAAACTTTGGATAAAACTCAATAACGAAAGTAAAAGAAGATAACAACATATGCAATAAACTTAAAAGTTGTTAAAAGTTGTCATAAATTTCTATTGTTGAATGATTTTCTCCTTGATGTATTGAAATGTGAATGCTCTTTTCACTTGAATATCACCAAATTGACAACATGTACCTAGCTTGGATGATAAGGGACCTAGCTTGGATGATAAGGGATGAGAATGATGGATGAATGACGAGCATCTAATTGTGAGATCAAAGGTGGATAATGGTTGAGAGGAATTCCCTAGGATCTAGGAGAGGATGAAGGGTAGAGATGAAGGTAGTTAGAATGTGCATGGATAAGATTAACTTACCAAATTTAGTAAGTAGTTGTGAGGATGAGGGAAACTAGGGACATGTGCACCTAAAAGGGCTATAACTTTGGGATGTGTTGAGAGAATAAGAGGACCATAAGGACAAATGTTTCTAGGTGCCCAATATTCTTGGATTATGTTGAGAGAATAATGGGAGCACAAGGACAAGTGTTCTTAGGCCCCTATTATTCTTGGAAAGTGTGGACAAGATAATGGCTTAATTAAATAATAATAATAATAATTTTATTATTTAATTACTTTAGCCATATGGTGAGGGGGTGAGGTGGATAATAGGTGGAATATGCAATTAAAATTATTTATTTGTTATGAGGAGATGGAAAAAGGTGGTTAATTAAATAATATGAGACTTTAGGTGAAAGGGATACATTAGACTTCAAACATCCTAGCTACTTGATCAAAAGAAAACAAGTTTTCATTGGCATCAATGAAACCTCAAAGAGCCACCATATCGTTCTTATCTATCCTCTTCCTAAACAATGATTAAGCCTTCTTCATTAAACCTTTCTTTCCCTTGACTTCCATGTTAAAAATCTCAGCCAACACACCCAACACAAGACTGATTGGCACACCATCTATTGCATTCATCACCATTTATGTTGTACCAATTTTATTCTCCTCTAATATCCTTTAAAAAAATTGAATTAGATTATTTTAATTTCTATTATTAATTTATGACCTCAAGATTAAAATACTATTTCTGACATTTTTTTTTGTTTAGCCATTTCACTTTACTCTACCAATCATGTTATAAATATAGTAGACAATGTAGAGAGGTTTTGTGCACATGGTGTTCTATCTCTCTACACTCTACTTAAACAATGCACTCTTCAAGGGTCAAGTAGTTAATAACAATTTTATACTTTATCCCTATCAAAAAGTGGTAATTTCTCTTATTTGCATTAGGAAAAAGGATCAGAGTGTTACATGTTGAATTTTGTTCATTGTCATATTAATCATTTGACATAGATACCACTCTTTGGCTAGTCTTTGTAAATTTGTGATTTGACCTCTTTTAGTTTATAGAGTTATGGTTATTGTGACTTCAAATGACATCATTCATGATTTGGACCATAGAATAAGAAAAATTCTTTGGGATCAAAGAAAAATAAATGACATCTAGTTAACTAGGATAAAATTTGTCAATTTAAAGAGAGGTAGATTAGGTATCAAATATTCCCCCATTGACAACATGCTTTTTGTTTCCAAGTTGTATTAGAGATGGTTTACGGAGAACATGCCTTATAGAGGAAAATTCTTAAGCTCAAGTACTTGAATCTAGATAATCATTCTTTCATTTATAGGACGCCAACCCTTAGCAGTGATTCTTAGATATGGAAAATAATAAAGTTGGGTAGTAATCTAATTAAAATTGGCCTCCTTTGAATTGTTGGGAGTAACAACCATACTCTTTTATGGGATGATGCATAAGACCAACATAGTCCTCTTTGTGTAGAATTCCTTGATCTTCTTCAATTATAATATAAATTTGTTGAATTTGATTAAAGTTATGCTTATAATTTCTAGTTTGAAGTCATGTAGGATGGTGCGAGGATTTGGAAATAGAAACCTAAAGATTTTTGGCTAAGTCAACAATTCCCTCTTCTCATTAATTGATTAGCCCATATTTTAGTGTCTTAGAAGGTCTCTTTAGATAGGCATCCTAATATCATTAATTTGATTTTAAGAGGTTCTAGAATTTACATACATAGTACAATTTGGTTATAAAAACTTTTGTCATAAAACCTCAAAGTTAATAACTTTGAGCTTTGTAAAAGGGTTTGACATAATATTGGCCAAAGATTAATTCTTTCATATTGCTAATAAATTTAGATAAATTTCTTCAATCTTAAAAAATATGGGATTGTTGGTTTAAATAGATGTATCCTCCACCTTCAAGATAAAGAGAATGGAAAATATCTCATGTAGTTGGCCCCTTTCCCACTTTTCTTATCTATTGAAAATTCAATGGAATAATTATGATTCTATCCATGCCTCTCTTGTGAATCAACCATAAACCTCTTTTAAGCTTAAATCCCTTAGTTTGTTGCATGATATTGGTTCTTGTCTGCTAGAATATCTAGTGTGAACATAATCAAAAGATTTTCAATCATACAACTAGGCATATCAATCAAGTTTGGTGTAGAATTATGACCAATCTAAAAGAAGCCTACCAAGTTTAGATCTATGTTTGTCAAGTGAATTCTTGATGAGAATTTAGAGTTTTGACAAGACTTAATAGTTCTATCATTTTTCCCTCTTTTAGCTCTTCCAATTATAACCCTCAAGAAGATGAACTTATTAAATGGGAACATCCTCCTCCAAGCTTGGTTGAATTTGTTCATGGAGCTTTAAAAGGAAATTTTAGATATATTAGCATTGGAAGTGTTTGTTGTGACCATAATGGAAGATTTAAGTTCTTGTTTTCTAGTAGTCGTAGTGTTTGTTCTAATAATTTTGTTGAGGCTATGACCATTCACTAAGCTCTTTTAGAAGTAAAGCTAAAATAATTTTATAGATATTATTCTAGAATCTGACTGCAAATATTATTAATCACTTCAAAAGATAATCTTCCTCTCATTTTTGGTGTTGACAGATGAAAAATGTAAGAAAGACATCAACATTCTTATTCATGGTTTCAACGTTGTAAAATGGAACCATACTGGAAGGGAAGCAAATCATGTTGTTGGTTTGCTAACCAAATCAACTTCTAATTGGAATGACATCAAAGTTAATATTGGATACAATAAGGATGGAAGGTCCTACACGATACTTGAGTAGATACTTCAGTGTTCTTGTCAATGCTAACTACAATGTCTCTCCAGATTCTTTATTCTTACTCTAGTGTATTTTTTGCTGGTGTGCTAGTTCTTGTGTATTCTTCCTATTTATTCCCCTATGATTAACATTATTAGTGAACTATTTATTTTAAGTGGATTTTCTTTTGTTATATTCTTTAACATAAAGATAAACATACTTCCAACACTCAAAGCATGTAGAATTTTCAAGGGAACAATAGATTATGCCTTTTCTATGGGGTTTGGAGAGTTCATCTTTTCTTGTTGATTGTCTTTTTTTTGATACGTAAGAGTAAGTTTATTGATTAAAAATAAAAAATTACATCAATGGATAGCCTTGGCTTGCTTGCATCATTGCATCAAAGAGGTGCAAAACCCATCTACTTAGTCTAAGTTACATTTTGGACATCAAATTTGGTGTGAGAATGCAATTAAATTTTAACCCGATTCAAATCCACATTGAGAATTTTCCTTTTCTTGTTTTTTACTTCTTGCCATTCCTCCCTAGCCTCCTTTTGCATTTTTATTGTATCCATGTTTTGAAAAGCCTATGGCGCACCCTTACTATCTAGGGTAGATGAACACCTATCGCACATTTGAGAAGATTTGGCGATTGGATTCAGGGCCATTCTCTGAGGATCAACTTTTGGTGAATTTAAATTATCTTCATCTGATTGTTACACAAATTTGCTTCTATGGAAGGATTCATTGCTTGATATTCCTTATCTTTCCCTATCACAAATTTTGGAGAGGATCCAAGCTTTTAAGAAGGTTCTGAATTTTCCTCCAACACCTTTGACGAGGCTTGGATTGAGTAATGATGAGGCTGAGCGTTGACCCACCAGGATTGTTGTTCATATTTGTTAATGTTTCTAGAACAAGAATTGGCCATATGACCAGTTTCAAAACATTTCTTGCATCAAAAGGGTAAGCCTTCGTAATCTAATAGTTGTGTCCAGTTGCAATCAACAAACTTAAAAGTGATGCTTGTAGGAAGATCACTAGTGACATCCATGTCTATAAGGATGCGAGTGAAATTTGTGTGAATAAAATTAGTTGTGGTTGAATCCATTGCTGGTAAGCTTTCCAATGAGTCACCAATCACATGAAAGCAATTTGCAAAAAAAATTGAAACAAAAGATTCAAAAAGACAAATCCACACTGGTTTGATGGCGAATGATGCCATAGCGGGATTAAAGTCTGGAAACCACGGTTTGAGGAGTACGCTTTGCCCTCAACACCATTTCTCTTGAAGAATGGCACCCCTATCCTGAATGCAGTAGAATACCACAATAACAATCCCTTGAGCACAAGGGTTGATGATATCCAGTTATGTAGATCTAGTAATTTTGGCCAAAGGCGGTTGAATTGGTCAATCAAACTGTTGGAGGTAAAATATTGCTCACTAGCATCAACCTCCTTTTTGAGCTTCTCCAAAAAAGACTAGAATAGGAGAGGAGGATGCCTTTCCGATGAGGATTTTTGGACAATTTTTAGAGATCCCACACCCACTAGAGGTTGAGTTCTCCTTCAATGGACGAGCATCCTAGGCAGTCAATTTAAACTTTTCCCCTGATTTGAACCAACAAGCATATCCTTAAATGACAAGCTTTCTCCAATCTTTAAATCCATCGAACCCTAAGACCCAACACCATGGCAGAGAGGAATTGATTTACCCAAAATGGAGTTTTTCGAACCTTGAAAATCCATAACCCTAGTCAAACTAGGGCATCATGGTAGAGGCTTTGAGGAAAATCCTACAGTAATCAACCCTAGCAGCGGACCCCTTTCGCGAGCTTGTGGATCAGGCATGATAGGAGCATTATTGCCAACAATTGTGGAGTAGATCAACACTGAGGGCATGACAGGAGCAACAACATAGAAACTCAAAGGGTTGTGCCTAGGTTCCACATGGGAAGAGATGGGGAGCAAGTTAACAACCAAAAAAATTAGTTCCCTACTATCATCCAAAGAAGCAAAACCATTATCATTGTAGACCGTAGTGCCAAACAGAGCATTAGAAGACCACAAATTTTTAAAGCGAGATATTGCACATTAAAACTATCTCCTGGGCCAAAATACTTGGTTGATTGTCTATTTTTAGTCCATTTATATTTTCCTATTTTTCTAGAATTAGCATGACATGAGTCTTTTTAAGATTGACAAAACTACTTTGTAATTTGTCATTGTTTTAATAAATTATTTTCCTTTATGCTAGTAAAGTCCACTTCTTTCTCCATTAATATTTTCCTATTTTTCTAGAATTAGCATGACATGAGTCTTTTTAAGATTGGCAAACTTACTTTGTAATTTGTCATTGTTTTAATAAATTATTTTCCTTCATGCTAGTAAAGTCCACTTCTTTCCTAAATATTGAGTGAATTGACCTTTATTGTAGGAGCTCGAATTATTGAACAATGTAAAGTTGTAGATTCATTCCTAAGGCTCTTTGAGTGTATGTACATTATCAATACAGGAGTTATTTAAGTCATTTTTACATAGATTTTAATTTTAATTATTTTTCTACTATTTTACAATAAGGATTATATTTATTTCTATAAGTAATTGTAAGTACATTAATGAGAATATTAGATAGGCTTATCCTCAAACTTAAAACCTACATGTGGCTAGTGAAATTTTTCACTGTTGGGCCACTTATCCTTTCATGATGGAAAATTTCAAATTCTAACAATAAGTGTATTTCAACTCCAAAACACCCTTTAGATCAATTACAATACCAAATTCAAATTTTCAAATATGATATATTTAATTCTAATTAATTTTAAAGGGAATAGAATTATAGCCATGATATAAGGTTTGTAGCTCTAATTATTTTTCTACTATTTTAAAATAAAAATTATTTCACTCATTTCTATCTTGTAAATAATATATTTGATAAATTATGTACATTTTACATGATTTTTCATATAAGTAAAAAATTAATTATAGAAAATTTATCTCTCTAACAAAATTTTGCTAGAGTAAAAAAATTATTTACAAATTGAACCTCTAGATCTCATTACTAATTATACTATCCTAATATTAAAGCATACAATTATTAGTCCTTTCACCTATAAATACATGATATAACAACAATTTATCAAAGTTTACACATGTGAAGCCTACGTAGAAACCAAAAGGCGAGAGTGATGGCAAGAGACCTTCCATAAGCTACTTCAGATATAAATTCTTTAATGTGTGACTCTTCAACTCATTGGTTACATAATGCCAATTGATGCGAGCCATTTTGACAACACAATGCACTCCTCCTACAATGTATTGGTCAAACATTTCACCTTACGTTTTAATTGTAACTGCCACCATGATAGCAAGCAAGGATGCCAAAATTATTGAAAAATGGTTTTTGTTTACTACCACTATAAACACTGAGAGGAGTCTATTACACTTTATCAAAGTTTAGACGTGTGAAATATCAAATTCAATTAATTTAGAAACAAGAAATATTAGTCTTTTCATAATACATGATTGATATAACAACAATTTATCAAAGTCTAGACATGTGAAATATCAGATTTAATTAATTTAAAAATAAGAATAATTTATGAAATGATTCTCTCTGTCTCTTTCAACTTTCTTGTGACTACTTTATAATTCTTGATAATTTATGTTTAACCAAACTCCATTTAAAAGTTCATATTATTTAATATTTGTTTTGCTAAAAATATTTAAAAAATCTGCACTTAACTTCTAATAATATGGAAATCAAATAAAAAATATTGTGTCGTCATTGTGATGAATAATCCAACCTCCCCACTACATTTGAGTGTTCACGATTTAACAAAACACCACAAGGGTCTCAGTCAAAGTTGGTGTGCGTTTGGGTTGTTGAGTTCAGGCAGGAGACCTTTAGACTAAATACATATAGCCTAACAGGCAGATCTATCTGATAAAGTTATAAGAGATTTTGATTTTGGGTGTTGAATTCTGAAGGCAAGTTCTGCAGAGTGCTAGAGGAAGAGGCAAAAATCACCGTGGGTCTGGAAAATTTGAGATATTGATTGCTGAATATAGGAAAAAGAGATGGCTGAATTGTCAAGAATAGGATTGGCTGGGTTGGCTGTGATGGGGCAGAATCTAGCTCTCAACATTGCAGAAAAAGGCTTTCCCATCTCAGTCTACAACCGAAGCCCAGAAAAAGTAGACGAGACGGTAGAAAGAGCCAAACTGGAAGGCAATCTGCCAGTAAAAGGCTTCCATGACGCCAAGGAATTTGTGCACTCAATCCAGAAGCCCAGAGTCATAATCCTATTGATCAAAGCAGGACCCCCGGTGGACAAATCAATAGAGACTCTGGCTGCCCACTTGGAAGAAGGGGACTGTATTGTGGACGGTGGGAATGAATGGTATGAAAACACAGAGAGAAGGCAGGAGGAGGCGAAGAAGAGGGGGCTTCTGTATTTAGGCATGGGGGTCTCAGGGGGTGAAGAGGGTGCCAGGAATGGCCCTTCTCTTATGCCTGGAGGGTCATATGAGGCTTACAAGTATATTGAGGATATAATTCTTAAGATCGCCGCACAGGTGGACAGTGGCCCCTGTGTTACCTATATTGGAAAGGGCGGATCCGGCAATTTTGTCAAGATGGTGCACAATGGGATCGAGTATGGTGACATGCAGCTCATTGCAGAGGCTTATGATGTGCTCAAGACTGTAGGTAAGGAAAATCAAGATTCAATTCTTTCTCACTTTCTATGATGCTTTTGTTTTGGTGGGGGATATGATCTGCTTATGTCTGAAGGTAAAGAAAATTAAAGAAAATTAAGATTCTATTTTGTTTGAATTTTTCAAACTTCGAGGTTTTGGGTTAGAATTATAAAACAACATATATATTTTTTCAAACTTAAAGGTTTTGGGTTAGCTTGTGTATGGTCGTTATTTCTGACAATATGGAGTCGCAACTTTCCAACCCATCATCATAAGATTGGTAGAAAATGATTTTGATCATCTTCATATTTAGACGAGTTTAAGAAGTAAATCCCAATTATTAAGGAAAGCCAGTCGTAAACCCCAATGAAATTGAGCCGATGCACGAAAATCCTCACAAACACACAAAAACAGACACAAGGGCACCCAAGAATCTGAGTAGATTCGGATCAAATTCTAATATAATTATTCTTCAATATTCTGCCTTATACATTCTCCACTTTTTTCCCTTTTGTAAGATCCAGAAAAGCATCCTTTGTGTGGTTGAAGATGGTTTGTATGCAAGACAAATGGAACCTGATTTATAATAGCATCTATACTAATCTCAATAAAAATAAAAACACAATACTAATCTCATCAAAACAAAAACACTATCCGAATCTTACCGATCTAGAAGCAAGTTTTACAACCGGAACCCAATTCCTAACCTATCTTTATAGAAAGTCCAGATTATGCTCTTGAAAACTCTGCATTGGATAACTACTGCTAAAATTAAGACTTACCCAAAAAGAGATCGATAGTTTTGCATCAAAATCTCATAGTCGAAAAGTTTTGAACCTCCTGGTTCAAATTTCAAAATATTTTGTGCTTAGGGTGTGCCAACTTGACCACTTACTGTTCCTTGAATCCATGCCAAGAAGGAAAAAATTAGACTCCTTAAATTCTACTATTTTCACACTTTCTCTATGTTGAAGTTTTTTGCGTAATTGGGTTGTCCAACTAAAAGGTGGATTAGTTGCCCTGCTGCTGGATTGTGTCACAGTTTCCTCCTCTTTATATTCATAGAGATCAACAATATTAAATATAGGAGATATATCTAACTCTTTTGGAAAATCCAGGGTAGATAAGCATCACTGACCAATTTCCTTAAAATCTTATTTTGACCAACTTTCTTCATTTGTAATTTCAATTTGTTACATTGGCCTTTGTGAAACCAATTCTTTTGCAGATACACTGTCGTAGATCACCAACTTTGTTCTGTTTTTTTATTTTTCTCCTATTAGCCTTCTCCTTGTGGGTTTTAGTATGTTGTTCAGTATTCTTTTCCATGGTTTCAAAGAAACCCTTCATCCCTTAAAAAACAATTCTGCAGTATTACCTCTGCTTTTTTATTTTCCTCCTATTAGCCTTCTCCTTGTGGGTTTTAGTATGTTGTTCAGTATTCTTATCCACGGTTTCAAAGAAATCCTTCATCCCTTAAAAAACAGTTCTGCAGTGTTACCTCTCTAGGAGAGCAGCCATACACTATTTGCAAAGGGGAATACTTAGTGAAGCAATTAACTGAATTGTTAAAGCAAATTCTGCATGTGGTAGAACCATTTCCACTGTCTTCATTTATATTTGAATAAACAGTGCAACAACTTTCCTAGCATTCAATGGATCACTTTTCTATATTCTTAAGTTTGAGAATGATATTCACAACTGCACTGCAGTCATGTTCACGACATCTTCTATAAATTCTACCAAACATGACTTAAGAATTTCATATCTCCATATGTGATTCATCTTTGTGTTATTCACAAGCTACAATATGAACCATCTTGGAAAATTCATCTACAACAACAAAGATGAAATATACAGTCAAAACCTCTTTCTGTCTCTCTCAAAATAAAATCCGTGCTAATATGTAGCTAATGTTTCCCAAGATATGTAAGTATCAATACTTGCCCAATTTTAGTTGCCTAAACTTGACGAGTTTGCAAATGTAACATCTGTTCACTTATATTGCAACTTCTCGACTCTATAAGGCAAATAATTATGCTCTTCTAGTTGTTGCAGGGTTTTATCTCTCCCAAAATATCCTAAAAGCTCACCAGCATGTGCTTCGTATATAAGGGTCTCCCTCATGGTAGCTTGAGGAATGCACAATTGCTTTCCAGGGGAAAAAGTTTCATCATGCATCATGGAGTCCAAGTAGGAACTTGTATTCCCTATACAAGCATCATTAGCTACTCCAAAGGCTTGATCTCAGTGTAATACATTCTTAAGATGCTCTAAACGTGCCACCTCATTAGTCATAGCTGTCAATGAAATCCTTTGTCAACTAAGAGCACTGGCAACCACATTTGTCTTCCCTGCCTTGTCCTTAATCATAAAGGTGAAAGTCTGCAAATAACTAAGCCATTTGACATGGGGAGTATGTAGTTCTTGAGTTTGCAAGTATTTTAAAGCTTGATGATCTGTATGTAATATGAATGCAAATGTATATTGATGCCTGAAAGTTGGATTGGTTGGCCTTCACACAAAGATTCTTTGGCATTAAATAATGTCTCCAATGGCATAGTGCCTGAACCATAGCATAGAGTTCCTGGTCATGCTAGCTTCACTGAACTTTTCCCTGTTATATGCTACAGGTTGCCCTTCTTGGCTAAGTACATGAAGCATCACAATCAACTTCACAAACCTTGTTAACTCTGGAGGAGCTAGAAATTGAGCTTCTACTACATACATCTTGAGATCTTAGAAACTTTCTTCTGCAGCTCATGCAAATGAATTTACTTTCATTAGAGAATTCACTAAATTCTAATGGAAAAATATTTTTGACAATCCAAACTTAAAATATTGAGCTTAATATTGAAGATGATTTGCCAAGATTTTAAACTTTTAAAAGTGTATGTTTACTTAAAATCTTCTGTGTGTAGATAAGCTTACAAACCAAAAAATCTTTTGTGTAGGTAAGCTTACAAACCAAGAGTTGCAAGAGGCATTTTCTAATTGGAACAAGGGAGAATTATGTAGCTTTTTGATAGAGATCACTGCAGACATTTTTGGGGTTCAGGATGATAAGGGGGATGGGTGTCTTGTGGACAAGGTATTGGATAAAACTGGTATGAAGGGCACTGGTAAGTGGACCGTGCAACAGGCTGCAGAGCTTTCTGTTGCAGCACCCACCATTGCTTCTTCATTAGATTCTCGTTTCCTTAGTGGATTGAAGGATGAACGAATGGAGGCTTCCAAAGTATTTACAAGTGTAGACCTTGGTGATGGGAATGTGGAGGTTGACAAGCAGACACTGATTGATGATGTGAGGAAGGCTCTCTATGCATCCAAGATCTGCAGTTATGCCCAAGGGATGAATTTGATCCGTGCCAAGAGTGCAGAGAAGGGATGGGATTTGAAATTGGGTGAACTTGCCCGGATCTGGAAGGGTGGCTGCATTATTCGTGCAGTTTTTCTGGACCGGATCAAGAAGGCTTATGACAGGAATCCCCATCTGGCTAGTCTCTTGATGGATCCTGAATTTGCACAGGAGATGATTGAAAGACAGTCTGCTTGGCGTCGTGTTGTGACTTTGGCAATCAATGCAGGTATCAGCACTCCAGGTATGTCTGCAAGCTTGGCCTATTTTGATTCCTATAGGAGAGCCAGGTTGCCTGCAAACCTTGTGCAGGCACAGAGGGACTATTTTGGTGCTCATACCTATGAGAGGATTGATATGCCTGGCTGGTTCCATACAGAGTGGTTCAAGATTGCAAAAAAATCAAATATGTGAAATATGGAGTAAGCCTTGTTTTCTGAACTCAGCATAGGCATTTCTTTTTGAAGTTTGAAGAAATAAAATGTAGCTTTATTATATACATAAAAAGTCCTGTACTATTTTCTTGATTGAATTTCAGAGCCATAGGATGCTCATATGTTGCTCTTTTCACATTAAGAGACCAAATTATGTTTGGTTATCCAATTGTGGTACACGATTCTTTAATAGAGAGCATAGCATTTGATATTGCAAAGTCAATGAGTTTAATGGAGAACATTCTGTTTCTTAGTTTTTCTTCAAATGTTTGTCTCGTTTAGTAAGCCACTAGCCCAATACAATTTAATTAGCTCTTATCTGAAGCATATAAATGCAAATTCTAACTAGATAGATTCTCCATGCATTTAATTTTTTTTTTATATACCAAATAAGAAGCAATTCAATTCATCATGTATTTTGCAAGTAGTGTATAGAACCATCGAGTTTCTGTTTTCCTACTTCTAAGAACTTTTGTCATGCAGGAGATTCAATTTAACCAATCAACATTGTTTTTTCAATAATATCAATGTTTCAATTGACACTAACAAAATTTTACTTGTAATCTGTATCAAAATTCACAATGGACATATGGATAGTGTGGGTATATCCAAGGCATATTTTCCATCTTGTTTTTATTGCCGGTAGCATTTAGTGTCTGGTATGCTTTTATTCTCATGGCATCAAACATTGCTTTACAAGCCATAGTGTATATGCTAATTGAATCAGATCTGTGTTTAGCTGCTGACCTTGAGTTTTTTCAAACATTGTTTGTTATGTATAGGCAATGCATGTCTCGTTGGTATATTACATAATTCATTCGGTTTTAAACTGGTCTCCTTGTCTAGCCTTCTTGTATCTGATCTGGTAATCAGTATTCTTTTAGTGGTTGATTCTTTTCATGTTGTTCAAGTTGAATATATATTTATATATGTACAAATACATACATTTCTAGAATCCAATTCACAGATATATTATTCACCTTTGCATGCAAGTTAATCACTTCTTTCCTTCACATGTTGGAATGGAATGCACCGAATGGAACAAATATAGAAAACTGACTGAGAGCAAGCATTATCAATTTATTCCACGTTGAAGGATTGAGCACTGGCAGACACTAAATTCTGGTTTCCCCATGGCACAGCATATTAGGATATCATTCATCATATTTCTATCTTGTGTTTACTACTGTTAATATTTAGTGTCTGGTATGCTCTTATTCTCATGGGATCAAACATTATAGTGTATATGTTAATTGAATCACACCTATGTTAAGCTGCAGAAATTGGGTTTTCTCAAACATTGTTTGTCTGTATGGATCATACATATCTTCTTGTTATTTTACAATATTTATTATTTTATTAATTTGTTCTCCTTGTATGGTCTTACTGTATCTGATTTGGAAATCAGGGCTCGTTTAGTGGTTGGTTCTTTTCATGCTGTTCAATTGAATAGATATAACATACATTTCTACAGAATCCAATTTGCAGATATGTTAGTCACCTACGCATGCAAGCTAATCACTTCTTTCCTTCAGATGTGTTTTTATGGTTGTACCTTCTTTCTTTTAGTGCTTAGAGTTAGAACTTATTTATTTTCTTTGTTTGATATCTTGTTTTAATTTTAATATATTCTTGTGAGACAAAACTTTGTTTTGCTTGGTGATTGGGCCTTTCTATGTTTTTCTTCCTACTGCAAATTTAGTGATTTTTGGAAATTGTTGTTGGCAACAAACTAGGCACACGGCACCTATGCATATCTTTTAATTGATCTTGTTTTTGGTCTGATTACAGTTTTTTTTTTGTTCACATATTACATTGTGACAATTTATCAACTTGAGATCATTAGGTTTTCACATTCCATAATAAGGTTTTCACATTCCATAATAATGTAATATGCAAGCTTTCTGGAGTAAATTGTGTGAGTATTTGACACCGATGTTTCAGTTCACACTTCATGATCCATATCAGGATGATAAGTGCTTGCATATTACAGGTGTTTAGCATCCTGATGGTTTATCGTGTAGTGTGCTTTGAAACGACAATGTTAAAAATACAAACACAGTTTACTCCAAAAACCTTGCATGTCACAGATTTATTAACTGCCAACTGGAATGATGTAGTCCAATAAATTTGGATTGCAAGTATTACTTTCTTGTCTTTGATACCCATATAATCCTATGTGAGTTACTGATGTAACTCTGGTGACAGTAACCCTCTTCACTTCCGCTATCTTACTAGTTCCATAACCTTAAGTTTCTTGTGTGGCTGCTGGAGATGGCACCATTAGTAATTAAAATATGGATTTGCATGTCATAGTTTGAAGAATTCTTGTATTGAACAGTATTTGTTGCAGTAACTTGATCATTATGAGTAATCTTGTCCAAACTTTGGTGTTTTAAAGTGTATATTGTGTTGCAATTTATACTAGACTTAAGGGAGATGTGTGACATGAGTTTCTAATTTGTTAAGAACATTATGAAAGAAGTTTCTATGACTACAGTTTATAAGGATTTTTTTTTCTATCGGTAGTGTGTGCCATTTAGGCCCTAGGTTCTCTGGAGCACAAATGGGGGTCCAGCCCCAGGCACAATGTACACTTTTTACTAGACATTCAGCACAAGTGCTAACATGGAGCAGAATGCCTTGGTGTTATCTCTTTGGGCACATCGCCCAGGAGCTAGCCCAGCGGTTCCCAGGAATTGAACCTGGGTCATCAATGTGGTAGTGTCTGACTTGACCAGTCAGTCACACCCGCTGCACTAGTTTGATACTAATCCATATGCACCAAGGCACATTGTCCTCATAACTTATACGCAGGATAGTATGTTGTTTGCTATCTGTAGATAGTATGATTCTGAGGATTTAAATCATTGGTTCAGGTTTGGGTTAAAGAAAGAAATTTGAACTTAAGTTGCAGAATGAATTAGTGTTTGCCTAGTATTTTCCATCGAAAAAGCCACCTTAAACATTGGATAGGTTGACATTTCAAGACATTACAATAGGTCTTTGTGTGTATCTCTATGGTATCTATATGATTACACCTTATCTTATGAATTTTATGGTAGCTATCCCCTTTCTTCAGAAGCTTTTTTTTTCTGAGATCAAGAGGTATTATTCTATTCTCTCTATACTCTGACATATGTTATCCTGTTAAATAGTTAAAGAAACTGTGAGCAAGCTGTGGCAGATGAATTTAAATCATTACAAGTCACCATTAGTACTACATTTTGATGATTTGTAAATAATTTGCCAAATTTTTTGAGATTGAGAATATGGTATATGTTTCAACTGTATTTTTGACCAGGTAGATCTTTTATGTTAGTGTCTAGTAATTTTTGTAGTTTCATTCTTGTCAGGAATATAAATTTTTGAAGACTATGTACCAATTGTATAAAATGGCAGTACAAATTTTGGCCTTCTGCATTTGCTGTATATTATAAAAGTAATTTTTAATCACAAGAGAAGAGTTCCCTCCAGCAGACCTTCCTACTTGCCAAAGCCTGAGCAGACGAAGGTGCTGCAAGAGTAACTGCTGTCATTGTAGAGACTAGGCCTGATGAATTCTAGGATCAAAAACTATCGGAAGAATTACAGGGGAATATCCACAGTGTGGCTTCTTTGGTAATTTTGAGCACTTCTCTACTGGATTTTACTATGCATAAATAATATCTTTCTCACTAGAATAAAGGAAGTTGTGGTTTGGGTATTGGATTTATTAGAATTATGAACACAGAATTTGAGTCACCATTATTTGAGGGATGAGATAGTATGCGTTTTGTGAGACGGTAATCCAGAGGCACTGCAATAGTCCGTAAATTTGCCATTCATATGAAAAGGAATTATTTGACTCAATAAGGTAAAATTGAAACTGTGTGATTGGCAATGCTGTGGATGGTATGATAATGAGGAATAAAGTATTCTCTAGAATTAGTGTGCCATTCATATGAGAAGGAATTATTTGACTCAGTAAGGTAGAGATACTATCACCACTTAGCTTAGATTTCCTTTCATGGTCACGGACGTGCTTTATTAAACCATCAATGTCATTACTGCAGATTGTCCTGAAATATGTGATGTTGCTTTAGGTCCCACAATACCTTATTTGGAAAATCCTCAATAATAGTGCTTGTTACTGTTCTTTGGGTTTTATTAAACCATCAATGTCATTACTGCAGATTGTCCTGAAATATGTGATGTTGCTTTAGGTCCCACAATACCTTATTTGGAAAATCCTCAATAATAGTGCTTGTTACTGTTCTTTGTTACCTTATTTGGAAAATCCTCAATAATAGTGCTTGTTACTGTTCTTTGGGCATAATAAATGACCTTTTCCATGATCCTCCCCCGGTGGTCCTAAGTTTTAGGTCTATGTCACCTTTTAGTGCCCCACATATATGCACATTATAAAAAGCTTATTCCATAGCATGACTAAATATGACATCATTATCTTTTCTCACTATGTGTTATAAACTACTTCGATAGTCATTTGCACTAGAGTGGTTGGGTTTATTACCATGATCATACGTAAGAAATGTATCTTGCTCTAATAGGCCTTTCTCTTACACTTATATTACATATTCACATACATTCATACCATAGGATTCTATCAAGGAGTCACGGGTCATTTTTATTAGATTGTGAAAACTTTCCTCCCATCATGTAGTCATGCATTAAAATACATAGAATCAATCATCACGTTTACAAGAAACTTTGCATTAGTAATATCAAATCCTAATTCTTACACTCAGTCTACCATTTCAACATTCATTACACGGTCCATTGTATCAAGTCACAATCATTCATTATTATTGTACCACATCATTGTTATTGACTTACACATCCATTGCATATGTTGTATATGTGTCTTCCAACTTGTTACATAATTGTTAAATCAATCAATGGAAAAAACTTGACTACAATTAAGGAAGTATCAAGGATACCATCGTCACAGTAAGTTCTAATAATGCTTTTCAGCGTGACAGAGTTTTCCATTTGTAGGTGCCTACACAAGCAAGGAACTTTAGTAGACACCAAAACCCTAATTTATTTAAGGTTAGGGCTGAAAACAAATTCAAGATCTTTCTAGGGTCAAGATCACCATCAAGAGTTTTAGAGTTGTACATGCATGCTTGATTGGAGTCTCTACATAGTTCCAAATTTAAAGTGTATTTGTCACCGTGATTCACATCCAATCTTGGTATTCAAGTATAATACCTATGGCAAAGTCAAGTTACTCTCTCTCTCTTTGAGTACAAGATACACATCTATTTCAATCATTGTATCTTTGTTTTAGTTCTAGATCTAGGTTCATGTTTAGACTCAACTCCTTTATCTAGGTTAGTTGTTGAATTGATTGTATAATCGATTAATTATTCTATGATATTTGTATGGGTGTTTATCGCTTGCATAAATTGATGAACCCAATCGAACATAAATCCCCAGGGGTCTAACCTACTAGGGTTTCTCCTTCCACCTTATTGTTTCAATATTAATCTTTCTAAATCCATTCATCTTGTCTTTGAAATAAAATTTTGTACATACTCTCATTGCTTAGATTTTACTTTTACCTTGAGTTTTGACCTAGTTTGGTCTCTCCGACCATTATTTTTTTAATTCTATATCTTTCATTATAGATTCCCACATACCCTTGCCTTTGGTTCTATTCATGCATGTCACAAGGATTTCAATGCATTATTACATTTTGTTGTATTTCATCCTTCAACCCTTGGTGACATAATGAAGAGGAAAGAGCTCGATAAACTTATACAAGATAAGCAATACTAATAGAATCTTCATCTATAATTGAATGAAAGACTAACAAACACACAATAGATAAGATTTCACATAGGAAAACCCTTTTGAGTAGAAAACCCAACATAGTATCATTCTTCCTTACTGCCTAAACTCAATTATTTATAATACAAAAATGTACTTCCAAAGTTCTACCTTACCATAATGTATGTTTGAATATAAATAGGCACATCAATAGGTAATATCCTAAGTGGTTTTTCAATACCATGGGTAGCAAAACCATGGGTCTCACAACATATGGGTTATAAGACCACCCAAATAAAAACATGATTTAAACCACCCATTTAGGCTCGAAAATACATACAAGGGCTTGGGGCTATTGCCTCATTTCATTGGAATATGTGTCTCATCCATTTTGCATGTATAGTATAAATGAATGCAAATCATGTAGAATGTAGATCATGAAAAATATAGAATACATTACCAAAATTGTACCACATAGATGGTGATGCATGCTATATGGAGGCATTTTGATTGTGTATGTGATCTCTCACCCTTCATTAAGTTGGTCATTGCTTTTTCTTCCCTTTTAGATGTGCTTGTATCACTTGTTTATGAGATTCACATTGATAATACATCTATTATGACTAGTGATAATGGTGTTCATGAACCTAATGATGATCTTTCCATGAGTGGGGGCATTGTTTTACCTTTGAGCACTTTTCTTTCATTCCATGATAGTCCTAATGATGAAATATATAATGATTTCTTATGTAATGTGCATCACTTATTTTCTTCCTCACATCACATTCCTTTGCCTTATGGTAGTATTTTAGTGTTTTGTTGTGTGATGATAGTGTAGTTCATGTTTCTAATGCACACATTATTTGTGCATATATTTTCCACATCTAGTGCTTTACCCCTAATTTCTATGGATACTATGATGTTTTATAATTAATGATGGTAATATCTCCTTGTCTTGTGATGTTTTATGTAATGAGGATCTTCATGATGCTTGTTTGCTTCATGGTGATGCTTTAGTTCATTTATCACATGATATTGTAAATGAGGATAATTGTTTTCAAGTAATAATTGCTTGTATTATACATGATAAAAATGTTTTCTATATCTCATGATGTTTTAGATTATATGCTTTATAGTGCTTATTAGAGACCCATTGCTTGAGAAATGTATTGGTGATAGAAATGGCTATCATAAAAGTGAATGTTTACATGTTAAAACTTTTTTCTTCATACATTATGTACATAGTGGTGATGATATGTTTCTAATGCACACATTAGAGAAACATTATTTGATGAAGCGTTATTATGATTTGATTCATATCATGCTTCTTATACTTCATTCATAGATCTTATAAATTCTTCTATGGAAATTTTATTTTTTATCCCAAATGAGTGTTTGTAGGGTGATACTTATCTTTCAACATCAATTGACTATGCTTATCATGCAAGATGTTTATCCTACTTTTAGCATGAGAAAAACCATGCACACAAGGTTACACATGATATTAATTTTATTTATCATGAACATGTCATTCAATCACAAGCAAAAAGCAAAAAGTTCACTAGTTTGAGAGATCTTCCATATATGGTTAAAACAAATTTTGTAAGAACAACTTCTAAAGTTGCATCCCATAAAACTTGTTGATACATCTAGACGTGTGCCAAAGTAATTGAATGCTAATTATTTCTTTGAATATCACTAGATATATGAACATATTGTGAGTAGATGTATTACACTCAAAGCATAAAATGCATTATCTTGCTAATAAGCACATGATACAAGTTGAGGATATTGACGATTATTCACATATATATTTAGCACCTCATCATGATAGGAAGGACTCTTACAAGACTAGTGCTAAGACAACTTATGGTTGTGTGGATAACATTGCATGTACCATGTCATATGTCATGTATGGTGAGCATCAAGGAATATTATACATACAAGTATACATCAATGTAGCAATATACAGTGGTATGGTTACACTAAATTACTATAATGATAATCAAAATAAGGCCAAGTGTA
The DNA here is from genome assembly GCA_007258455.2 of Sequoia sempervirens. Taxonomy (NCBI): domain Eukaryota; kingdom Viridiplantae; phylum Streptophyta; class Pinopsida; order Cupressales; family Cupressaceae; genus Sequoia; species Sequoia sempervirens. The sequence continues at coordinate 12,455,495 of VDFB02252616.1, read as the reverse complement.
CAAGAGAAATATCTCAAAAGTACACAAGGTGATCTATCCAAAGACTACACCAAAATTGGCATCACTACATGTCATCTTTGTTCACAAAGAGACATTAAAGGATCATACTTCACATGTGTATCATGATATAAAAGAGGATGTACAATAATTCTTGTAGTTCCCTTTTGATATAATTTTATTTCTTCTTTCTTACTACACATGTTATCTTATGTTATTCTATGTTGTTCACTTGATTTTGTCACTTGGGGCCAAGGTTATTGTTTGCTTTTGGTAGGTTACATGCATTTGTGATTTTGCCAATTGTGGGGAAAAAATTAAGGGACACCTTTTATCTTCCTTTCACATCCACAATGATCACACAAAGGTAGGTATCTTAGGTATGTAACTATGTGTTTCCTTTGATTTACTAATCACATATTATACTCATATTTTTCATACTCAAATTATCATGCTCACACTTAGCTTTTCATAATTAGTCTTATTTTTGTATCCATAAATTATCATGTTACTATGCTCCATTTTAATCCAATTTAATCTCCTTAATTTGTGTGTATCTTTTGTGGTACACAAAAATTGAAGGGATGCATTATTACTAATTATACTCTTAGTTTATGTGTAGTTTACAAGTTGACTTCATAATCCAAATTCAAAGTGGTCTAAGGGACAAATTGTTCTTGAGAAAGATGGATTTGCAGATTATGCAAAGGAAAATGAGAGATTATTAAACTACCACACAATTGAGATATGCAAGTGGAAGACTTTGTCAAACGTGTATGGTACTTCTATTCATAGTAAAAAAATGTATATGATATAATAGATGTTATAGACAACACAACAAAGAATGAAAGTTCCTCTAACTAGAAAGGGTGAACACATCAAACTAGTTTGTCTACAACTATTTAGTTATCCATCCTTCGCAATGTGAAGAGATAAATGAATATGTGGACAATATACATTACAATTAAAAAATAAGGGAATAAGATGTAATGGAAGGGAATAAGATGTAATGGTTTATGTCCTAAGTAATCAACATTACAAATCCATGTTAGTTGACATTCCATTCATATGATTGAAGTAGATTGTTAAATATTTTTGTGTGTAGTAGACTTGTTGATGACAACATATGGCTTGTGAGACTATACAAAACCATGCAACTTATTGCATGATAAAGCATTGATTTGTGTGATGGTGCACAATTACATCATAGGTCGTATGCAAGGTGCCAGTGCTATGAAAGAGATTGCACAAATTCTAAAGACTATCAAGGCATACACAATGTACCTAGAGGGTTGTCTAGTTTCACTCTCATATTTTACCCTTTCTTGAGGAGTAATGCTCTCCATTTCCTCTTTGGTGAGATGTGAAAATTGAACACATATCTATTAAATCATGTACTACTTTGTTTGATATGTATACTACCCTACCTTAACAACTTTAAATAGATGGTGGGAACCATGACAAGTGTGCATTATGGTAATTTGAATGAACTCATTTCATGTGATTCTACACAAGTGCTTAGGATCCAAGTTTGAAGGATCTTGAGTTGGTGATTGATCAAGAGGAGGAAAATGTGGTTCAAGAGGAGTTCCATATTTCGTACTAGATGTAATTCTAGGTATTTCGAGAGATCTAGAACAAATTCATTCTCACTAGCTACACACAAAATGGTACATGGACTATAGCATAAAAACTTCATCTTCTAACATGCACCTGGTGGAACCCTTCAAAATTTTTTGTGATCCCCTAATTTTTTGTCCATTTTTGCCCGAGTTTTATTGGTCTTTCCATGGTTAGTGTTTATGCTATAGTGTCTAGGGTTTATCAATCTTTCAAAGAGAAGCCTTAATTCATTTTTCCCTTGATGCTTTTGATCTAATTCTTCATTAACCTATTGCAATCGGTCCCCGGTCATTTAAGTTAATACTTGAGTCAATAAATCCATGTGTTGAGCGGCCCCTTGTGCCTAGGGTTACCGATTTGTCCCTTTGCTTAAAAATCCTTTATTCATGATCTGAATTATTAACATTTCGAATGGTTGTGTTTCCTAAAATATTTTCCCATTGTCCTAAAGTTTGGCTACGCCTTAAGGTTTTATTATGTCTTGTTTACCCATATTACTTAGGCGGCCCCTTCTTTAAAACAACTTATAATACATTTGTGCATTTGGTCTACTTAAGTTGTTCCATCGCGAGCTTCCAACGCAACGTGCTTTGCCTTTGCACCGCCAGCTTCAAAATTGCGATGTGTGATGCCTTACTAGGGGAGAGGGCCCAATAGTCCTGCGGGGTCCAATAGTCGTGCACCCAATCGTGAATATAATACCCAATAGTCGTTTATATAATGTCTAATAGTTGTGATTTGACTACCCATAATTAAACACAAAGTATCCTTTTGATCTAAAAAGCAACCAATCATGTGATACCACATCAGCGCTCAACTACTCATGATGTAATGCACGAGAATTGGTCTCACTATTTTTTGGGGCCTTTTTGGACACCTTGACAAAAACGCATGCTGATGTGGCATCATATTTGATGATGTGGCCTTGAAACCTTAGTTATAAGCAGAGAACTTGCCAAGTAAGCTGCTGTAAAAAATTGGGAGTGATTTGAAATTTCGACGTAGGATAATTAGAAGTGCGAAGTTAGGGTGCACGACTACTGGGCCCTCTCCCCTATTTCCTTCGCATCGCAAGCCCTCTTCGTATCACGCTTTGCTTTTTAGCCATTGGGTGCCTTTGTGCGATATGTGATGCCTTTGCATCGCGTGACTCCAGTGCATCGCATTTCTGTTAACATCCGCTCAACCCTTTGCAACGATATATGATGCCCTTGCTAATCCTTCACATCGCATGATGCTTTAACATCGTAGTTTGATCTTTACCCTCCTACCTCTTAATTGCAATGTGCGATAGCCCATTCATTCCATCATTGCACCCAACTACATCACATTTTATATCCCACTTTCTTAACGCTTAATGCAATATGCGATGGACAAAAGCAAAGAAGGAGATGAAGGAATAATATGCTGAGAGTATATTATGTACAGGTGTCAGTCTCATATTGCATCGCGTACATCCTTTGTATCGTGGATTTCACCTATCAAAGTACGGGGCAAAGAGCGATATGTGATGAAGGTCTATTGAAATGTTTCATCGCACCTCCACAGTGCATCGCGGTTATGAACCAGAAGGATAGAAGGCAAAATGCGATGTGCGATGGGAAGATAAAGGATATGCTATGGAATACTCTCTCCATTGCAATGAGCCTTCACATCGTTGTTTCATCCTAATAGCCCCTGAACTCTTATGCAATATGCGATGGCTTGAGTTTCTTTGCATTGCGCCAACTCTTCATATCGGATTTTCAACTCTTCTAGCTAAAGGCCAAGGAGTGATTTGTGATGGTCTCCAAAACTAAGATAGTAGCGAGCAACTACGTGTCAGCTCCACAGCTCATCGTGTCTTTCCTTTACATCATGACTTTTTCTTCGAGAGCTTCAAAGCAAAAGGTGATGTACAAAAGACGTGCGGTAGCCATCAATCTTGTTTTAAAATAATTAGCTCGACAGCTAGGATTCAAACTGAAACGACTATTTGACAAAACGCTCCTATTCGCTCGCGCGAGCCGTCTTTGGCCATTAATGGAATATATGCTAAATCCAAAAGACGACAAAGGATTGAATTACACAGTTTTTCATTACTTCAGCTAGAATTTGAAGATGAAGATTCAAGTGGAATCGAAGGTGAGCAAATTCGAAGAGTAGAAGGAGCTAGGGTTTTCTCGGGTAAGTTGATTTTGTCTTCCTATGCATGAATTTGAAGGGAAAATTAAGAGGGGAATTTCCAGTAAATTGAGGTTTCTAAATTAGGGTTTTCCATTGCAATTTGGTGTGTTGTGTCTTCAAATAAAATTCAATTGGCCCTACGTGAATTGGGAGGGTTTTTAATAGGGTTTTCTTGCTTAATTTCATATGAAGAATTTGTGTAATTCTGTTAAAGTACTGAACAATTTAGAACCCTAGTTATAATACCATAAATTGTGAAACCATAGTTTTTCAAAATGAGTCAAGTTGGTGAGCCTTCTAAGGGAAAACCTAAAGCAAAAAGAGCTAAAACCAAAATAAAAAATCCTAAACCAGAGGTTTCAGAAACTCGAACAAAAACCAAGGGTGTGAAGAGGGATACTTCGTTTCTGGAGGATGATTTATTGGAGCTTTTCCCTGGTGCCAAGATGGTTGGGAAGAGGGCTACAAGAGAAGGTATTCTAACAGACCATATGCAAGATTGGGCCAAAGGAATCAGAGAGGTTGTGCTACCACAGTGGCTGGGAACTATTTTTATATGCATACAAACACAAATTTGCTCCTTGTCCAACATGTCATCTATGGACTTGTGACCTTGGGAAGCTCATTGTCCCAAATGTGTTTGTGGAAGTGGACTTGATCAAAGAGATAGCAAAGTGCTATGACCCAAAAGAGAGAGTTATAAAAAGTGACAAGGGAGCCCTATTGTTGGACATCACTAGGAGCTAGATTGTGGAGGTGTTTCAACTCAACTCTTTTGCAACTGTTGCTATTCATTTCAATGCCTTGTACCAAGAATATGAACGAGACAAGTATGGGTTTAGGTGCCATTTATTTCCAAGGCATAGTAGAAGAGGCTTGGGGAAGAGAGATGTGCGGTTCACTCCAAAGGAAGTGGAGCCATTTTGTCGTGATGAATTTGAAGATTACTTCAAGAACACCTTCTATGATGTATGTCAGGTTCTAGGGAGGAAGTATAATCCAAAGATGCATGTTCCTCTTATCGTTATTGTTATGGATATCTAACATAAGAATTCAAACAAGGGTTCTGATTATGCTGCATATCTTGCAGATGAAATCCACAAGCATTTAGTAGAGCGGAAGGAAACAAATGTTTATTATTTCCCACACTATTCTTTGTTGTTGCATATGATATTATGGATTGTTTGGAAGGCCTGGAAAAACTTCATGAAATTAAGGATGACAAATGAATAAGGAAATGACCTGACTATGCAGATGTGGACTCATATATGGGATCAAAATTGCCCAGAGTCAAATTATACTACTTTTTGTGATGGTCTAAAGATGGGAATTTTAGAAAACCTGGATGTGAAACCCATGAATAAGACTTCTAGAGGTATCAAGGAGATTCTCAGTCCCCTTGAGTTTATGGAGGGCACTAAATTAGACCACAATTGGGGAGATTGGTAACTCCACTCCTACTGCACTATAATCAAAGTTCATGTTGAGTTTACCAATTTGTCAACTAGGAAATGAGATACATAATAAAGCATGAATGATACAACAACCTCTAATTGTAATCCAAGCTAAATACTCAAATCAATCAAACAATAAAGAACAATTGCAACATAGAAGACAATAAATTTGACACAATGATACCTTCCTATGTTACCCTTGAATGACCTTCATTGCACTTCTCCATTTGATCCTTGCATTGCTCTCAAAATTTTTATGACTATCTTTGCTTCAAGCTCAAAATACTGATAGTTGATATAGGATGCCAAATATCGAAGATTCATGGTTAGCCTTCAAAGAGGAATGAGGGTTGCTTTTATAGAATTGTCTAATTTGAATGGATGATCAAGATTAAGAGGGGGATGCTCAAGATCAAGGATCAAGAATCCTTGAGAGGAATTGATGAATGAGCTAACTAACTACAACTAGTTGTAGGATTCCAATTAACAATTTGCATGAAGAATTGATTGATTAGTTAAGGGATTTGATCGCTTTGTTAACTCTCACTGAGTAGGAGTGAATTGATTTGATTGATCAATAGACTATCATTGATTATCCAGTCAACTAAAAGGGAGTATTTGTTATGAATGAGGTGGAAATACATGATATAATAATGAAATAAATTGAATTAATTATTTGTGGAATGTGCAAGTGACAATTAGATAAATAAATAATTTTATTTATTTATTATTGAAGAAGTGGATAATGTTGAGGGGAAATAGGATAACTAAATAACTAAATTAATTATTTAATTTAGGAAGTGTGAATGCGGAGAATTAAATGATTAAAGTAATGATTTAACTTGGAAAGGGATAATTAAATAATTAAGGTAAATATTTAATTTAGAAAGTGGGTGAATGTTAATTAAATAACTAATAATAATAATTTAATTAATTAAAAGAATAAGATAATTAGAGACACAATTAAATAAATACTATTTATGTAATTAATGAGGATAAAATAAAGATTAGTATTAATCAGAAAGATTAATGATAACATGAATTAATTAAATAACATAAAGTCATTTAATTAATAGTGGAATATGAAATAGTGATAATAATCAAATAACTAAACATTATTTAATCATTATGAAAGGATGGCAATTAGTGTTAATATGCTAGTCACATGCTAAGACAATTTCAAGTATCTACAATTTTAACATAAAATTAAAAGGAAGAATTTTTATTATAAAGAGGCACAATAAGCTCCCATTAATGAAGTCTTATTCCTTCAATAACACTCATATTCACATAAAACCACACAAAAGCTACATAAAGTTTTACAACAAACACATGAGATTTATTCTTAAGGCCATTGCAATGCAACAAGATTGAAAGTTTAATAAATCTAAAGAAACTTGTTTTAAGATGTCAAGGTTTTGAAACCAAACTAAAAAATTTAAAACTAAAAAAACCTTCCTTCAAACAAAAAGGTTGTAAGGATATCTATCAAATATCAATGCATAAATTAAATAAAACTACACAAGTTACTAAACAAGGCACACAATTCAAACTCTCATTATTTTGAATATTTTTAATGAAGAAGGAAGCAAATTAAATTAAATAAAAAGAGTATTGCCTTCTTTTCCAAGTAGACGATATGAGGTGAAAATAAGTCAATTTTCATCTCTCCCAATCCGTTGAGGAATGTCCATAAGACACCATAAGGAGCTCCTTTAAGCTCCAAATCTAAATAAAAGAGGAAAGCCTCCATGACTCACCAAAGAGAGATATTACACTCTCAAAACTCACACCCCCAATAATGAGGGAGGTGTCCCCTTACATTGGAAGAATACCCATAAGAATCAACCTAACACTCACAAAGGAGTAAAATCACACCTCTCTATAGCTCTCAAAACCCTTGAAACTCCACTAGAGATCTTCCCAAGCTATTGTTCCCATAAATTCAAACAAAAAAAATAGAATAATTAATTCCAAAACATAGAATACCACACATAAACCAAAATATAGGGTTAAATTAAACTTAGCCTCGTGCTCTCATATATTCACCAATAAATTCATGACATGTGTATATTTTTCCTTGAGGAAACCCAATACAAAGGGTTAATGAGAGAAGCTAACAAAAATGAGTGTGCCAGTAATGATAAAAATAAATAATATAATTAAATTATCTCCAACGAGAAAAATCTAACTCAACAAGTGGATTAATAAAATAATAATTATTTAATTACTTAATCAATTTGCTAAAGTCAATAATGATAGCTCCACTAAGTAAAATAAATAATTAAAATAATAAATAACTCAAGTAATACTTGTTAACCCCAATATAGGTTATTTAACCAAGGTGGAGGGGAAATACCCTGATAAGATGCACACATATAACAATAGAAATAATATATTTAATAAGATATACCTCATCAAATATGAGATGTTCATGGGCCAAGATGTCCTAATATCTAATATATGTAGAAATAGAATAAACCATTGAGGTAGGGTAACACTTATAATACTTCTTATGAAAGAAGCCACTCCATGCTACATCTCCAAGAGATCCCAAATACAATCTCATATTCAAGGGTACATAACATATTGAAGTTCCAAAATAATTAAAATAATACAAATCCACTCAAGTGAGCAAGGAAGAAACTTAATCCATTAGAAGTTCTCTTAGATCTCGGGATGCTTCAAGTATATTTAAATAAAATAAAATATAACATTCATATTTAGTGTAAAATCTAAAATTAAATAACAAAAAAATAAGGAACTCAAATTCCAAATTCAAATATATTAAATTATTACACTAACTCATAATTTTAAATTGCTCTAAGAAGTGTGAGCCACATTTTAGGAACCATGGAAAACTTCACAAACTCACATTGAATAAAAATGAACTACAAATATACAAGTATAAATACTCACAAATGTCTCTAGGTCCCTCATGACCAAAGTGACAAGGCTTACTGGTTTAAACATGGGTACAGGTCTCATTACTCCATAATTTTAAGCGAGACATGTTAGTGACCAATTACAAGTGTACTCCATTTTCCCCATTGGCCAATCATATATTAAATTCCTACATATATTAAATATTATCTCGTAATTCATAGCTAAAGCAATGGACTCAATCAATATATTAGTGTGTTCTCATACATGGAAATCAAGGCATGTGCAATGTCACAGAACATATTACTTGATGAACATATTCATACTATGGAGCATGATACTCAAGCATATTATCAACATCCTACATAATTAGGATTGCATCATAGCCCAATGAACTAGTCATAATTATTCTCACAATCAATACATAAATGGTTCTTTAATCAAATACGTATAAACACTTAATATGGCATCAAAATACCCAAACATGGATTTTAATCACAATTATTAATACATGTATATGATTGTAAACATACAATCAATGCAAGGTATGGGTTAGCATATACATGATCATAGATATTTTATATTAATCATATATTAGATACACTATCATAAATCATCTATCTATCAATTAGGTCCTAAAAACACACCAAAACACAAGCATCAAATTAATTCAAGGTTAGAAAGAATCATATAACAAGCCTTATAATGTGTATCTAAATAGCCTTTCATCTATCATGGATTTATCTCATAAGTGACAATTATTAAGTCCAAATTTCTAGTGAGAAATGTCTTCAAGTATGGTTCATCTAGCTAAAATGCTTCATAAAATTTGAATAATTAGAAGTTAAATGGATTTTAAAAGAGTGATGACATATAATTTTTTTTATCAAGTTGTTAACAATTCCATCTTTCTTTCATTCAAACTAAATTCTATGATGAATTTTACTAGCTTCAAGAATTCATGGATGATGTTCTCAAGAGTATTTTGAGCACTAATTTACTCTTTCTTCTCTTATTCATCCATTAAACCACAAAAAACCACTTCCTTATCCATACAATGATAAGTTATATTATAATTTTTATTTTGTAAAGGATAATTACACTAAATTTTACATAGACCTTAGAAAGGTACAATATATTAGATCAACAATAATATTATCAGAGTTGAATGCATCAATAAAAATGGAAGCCCAATTTAGTGGATAGTATATTTACATAAATCCATTTCCATTTTTTTTTTGGATAATATTGAGATACATGATATACACGAAGTCAATGGTGAACATGTTGGAAATGGAGATATGGCATAACACATGCTTATTAGTTTGTGGAAGTTATTGAACCTAATTACATATCCTCCACCCCTCCTCCAACCACTTCATTGATTACCTTTTATAAGGAGATCCCATAAAATAAATACTTTTGCCCATTGTAAGTTGTCAGGAAGATATAGGATACAATCATTGAGGATATACTCGTAGATCCTACATATCATTACAATATATACATGTATAATACATGTTGACCTATTAAATAATATGGAACCAAAATCTTGTATATATTGTAGCATATTGTTGAAAATGAATAATGAACCATTGATTCATAAATTGGGTTTCATGATACTACTAGTCACAATTAAACCTAAACATGTACATGTTACATGCCATGTGGTAAATAATTTTGGTAGGTTCTCAATTTCACTAGGTAGGCCATGGTTGGAACAGCTACAAGATCTACCTTACATTGTACACCAATGTGTAATGTTTTTTCATGAAGTTAGACTTGTTAATTTTAATAGAGATGCATATCAACCCCTTACAAAGTTATGACAATTTACTTTGGACACTCATACACTAACTCCCAAGGAACCTTCATGTTATAGTAAAAAAGATCTTCATGAAACATATAAATTAAATTCTACTTGCAAAAAATAAAGAATAAAAAGACCATGAGCAGGTGAAGATATTCCACAAAAACATAAAGAGCCTAAATATAAAAATCAAGTGCAAAAACAAAAATAGGATGACATAATAAAGGATACAAGAAGAGAAAAATAACAAAGGTACAACAAATCCCTAATTTTCATGTGCAAAAGGCTATTTGGAACTATAATTTCCTATAAATGGATATGCTACATGATAATCTTATGGTTACTCAAAATCCTAATTTATGACCCTATATGCACAAAAAAAAAGAAAAAGCTTCAAATTCTAATTATATTATAGAAAGAAGCCTAATCACCCTCCAAAAGTCTCATAAAAGTTAACCTAGGTCAACCTCGATATATTTGCAATTCTCTCTTTTTCAAATATCCTTATTTTTTACTTTATTTATGATTTTCCTTGCAATTGGTTTTCCCTGAAAAACTATTTATATGTCTCAACAAAATTTTTAGATGCCTAGAGGAAAAACCACCTAAAAAAGGGTGGATGACATATTTGTAGTTCACATGTGATTTTTGTCATATAAATGTGGGGTGGATGCATAAATCCCTATCCCACTTGTGGGGCATTTCACAACAAATCCTAGGAGGAAAAATTAATTAAACACCTTTGAATGAAGCACCTTAATTTGAAGGTACATATCCTAGCATGTGTGTTGATGGGGTTTGAATGGATTCCTTCAAAAGAAGGTCAAGTGAGTTCAAATGAAGGTGTTCTTTAATTTATTTTTAATGTTTTATGAAAAAAGTGCATAAAAACCTCCTTCAGTTAAAAGTACCAATCGAAGATCCTTCATTAGAAAGGTGATCACTCAAAACCCCTAATGTGGACCTTTCTCCCTTTGGTCATCCTATATTTGACAAAAAATGTAAATTCATGACGATTTTTTAATAATCAAATGAAGTCACCAAAGGACAAAATTTTATATAATTGTAGCCCTTGGAGTAAGCTTTTTGAAAAACCATATATATATATATATATATTATTACATTTCATTTCTATTTTCTAGTGAACATAGATTTTTTTTACCAAGCATAACAATTTGTGTTCAACACACATGGAAAAATAGATAAAATTATAAAAATATGATTAACCTCCATATTAGTGTCCTTGTTTCAACAAAAAAATGGATATACATAAAAATGGTTATGCAACATGGGAAAATGAGTCCAAATAATTAGTTTAAATTAAAATAATAATAAAAATAGAATATGGTACCAATAATATAGGCAAATATAAATGCCATAGAGATTAGTGTTAATGATCTATGTTTAAAAAATCAGGTTTCTCGCTCAACTTATGTGATATGGAAAATATTACTCATTAAAAATATTGTAAAGTATAAAAAATAATCTATTAGAAAATATTAAAAATTAAAACAAAATATTTTTATCTAAAAAATATATATATTTAGAATTGACAAAAGAAATCTAAAAAAATACTCGTTTGCAACATCTTCAAAATCATTTTTAGATAAAGGCATTAACCCAGAAATATTATTAATAATAGAAAAGTATTAGAGTTACATGAAATTGGCATATTAGCCTTTAGAAGAGAGTTAGCTTGGGGACGAAAACAAAATACTCCATGGACCAACTGTTTTTTGCGTGAGGGCTACAAAAAAAGCCTCACAAAATAGGAAGTAAGAAAAAACATATTTTCACACATCAGGGGCAACATCAAAAGCCAGTATCCATTTGAAGTCTGCCACAAGCTCTAGATTATTCACTTTCTTCAAGAAATTACAACCCAAATGCATCAAAGCTTTGTGTTGCACCAACAACACTATGTGAAAGTTTCCAAGTAATAGGAGCCATTCCACTTCTACACCCTCCTCACACACACTCTGGATATCCCTTGGTCTTGGGACACCAACCCCAATACTTGCCACACCAGGGTTTCCTCCAAGCTGCCAAGGATGTGCTCTTCATATAGATTTGTACCTAGTGCCCACACTAGCTCCTTATGCTCTCGTAAGTCTAGGAAGGAGGCCACAAAGTGACAAGTGATATCTTAGTTCACCCTGCAATGCCCATCTTCCCTCAAGAAATCGATGCCAAGGATAATCTTAACCAATTTTAAATCCCTTCTAGTAGGGTACTTCATTATCACCTTCAACCGTTGGTCTGATATGTCGCCTACAAAATCTGTTGGTCTAATATGCAAGATTATGAGGCAGATAGGAGTATCGATTCTCAATAGGCACACTAAGTAGATATGAGAAAATGGCAAGGATGTTACCACTCCACTTTGAATTAGCAAGCCACCTCTTCCTCCCACACTTCACGTAGGGGGAAATCATTACCAGATTTGTTCCCCGGTAGGAGAAGTACTAGGGCCACTCTAAGGATCTTTATTTTCGGTCATTCAACATTGCCACCTCAATAGTGAAGTACATCACAACCACCTTTCCATACATGGTTGATCCACAACATCTATCTAGCTAGAGAGGCATGTGTCATATCACATCCAAACACACAATTGTATTGGACTTGGCAATTGGTGGTGGCGTTAGTTAATGCACATCACATCAACCAGAGTGTAGGAAACACGTCAACTTTTTCTTTTAAATGGGAAGCACATAGGTCGATGACATCGTTGCCACTTGTCAAGATCACGCAACACAAATATTATAATAATAATAATACAAAGTAACTAATGCTCAAGTAAGGCACTCAGGAAAGTGAACTAGCGCCACGTGTCAAGATGACTAAAGCATTGTCTGCATCTAACACCAACATTAGCAGGGATATAATCCTTAATGAATGAATGAATGAAAGATTTTAATGACGTCCACGAGACTAAACAGTCTATGGGACTGAGACCAACAACTTAGTTTGTCTCCAAACTCTTCTCCAAATCAGATCTCCTGCTATTAATTTTGACTAGGAGGCTAGCCGTCTGATTTATCTTATCCTCCTCAAATAACTGCTGCATATTGCCCACATTTGAAATACTTGAGTACTGATTACGAATATTTTTGTACACTGTGCATTCCATGACGAAGTGCCACTCCATTTCCACCACTCCCTTATTACAAAATAAGCACGTTCTTTCTTCCCAAGTTTCCTTAGGTATCTTCCACCTACCAGTCTCACATCTAAGATAGTGGGATCCCGTTCTCAATTGAGCAATTAACAGCCTCGCTTTCCCTTTGATAGTTGCACCTAATTATGTTTTTTCACCATGTTTCTTAGCTGGGTTAAACTCTTTGATGTAATATGCTTTTTTTTGTCCGATCTGATTTGACCACATGGCAGTCCTGAATTTTTCCTTCACATAGTTTTTTATTTCACTGTTGGTGTCAGGACACTCATGTAATTCGATGTTCCACTTGTTCAGCCACTTGATGCCCTGTTAAAGCATCCAAGTAGGCCAAAAACAAGCCTTTATGTTATAGCACTAATTACAAGGGACCCACCAAAAGACCTAACCAATCACACAATATAGATTACTTACGACACTTAAGAAGCTTATTCGGATTGTGCCAACACATGGCATGATGCGAGAGCGATCGCTTAATAGAACAATAACAACGCTCATCTTTTTCAGCGACGCACAAAGCCACCACGTGTCAACACATCACATTTGTGATGAAAACTTAAACCCTTGATCTAGGAAAGCACTACACATTTTTGACAAGCATCATATAAACGCAAAAAGGCTCGTAGGCGGAAGCAAAAGTTCGACAATGCGTCAAAAGGCCCGACAAATGTCGTACCAATACTTACTTGTAACACTCAGGAACTTCGCAAAGTTGCATGAACTCGACGTGGTATTAGTGCGGGAGCAAGTGCTTGATATAACAAAGACATCGCTCACTTTTTACAGTGGCGCACGAAGCCATCACGTGGCACCTCAATGCACTATGCTTTAAGATTAATCCTCCAAGATTGGCGCGAGCTTATCAACTTCGATAAATTCGAACTTAATCCACAAAAGGGCCCACAATTGGAAGCAATTTCCCTACCAAGGGCCCGCACAATTGAACGATGAAAGTTGACTAAGATAGTCATTATTTAGAACTTTGGATAATTACACCTAATTACTACAGAAGGAAACTGATGGTGTGGTAACCATCACATCCTGAGATGTTTAATGTAAGATGCTTGCACCATGTTGAAGATAGCAACAGAAACTTGGGCATGGATATTGTTAACGAAAATCAACACCACAAGCCCTACATACTGTAAACACAAATAATATTAGATCAACTACCCTTTATGGGATGCAATTCATTGTTGGGTAGGGGCACCGGAGCAGGATATTTAGCAAAGTTAGTTTGATTAATTTGTAGAGCTACATCGTTTAGGTCACAAGCCATATTTACCAACATATCTGCTACTTTATTACCCACTCTGTAGCAATGGGAGAGTTGGAAGAATCGAAATCTTGTAATATTTTGATGCCTTGGTTTAGAATGGCACTTAACAATCAACTAATTGAGTTTGTTTGTTTACATGTGCTAATTATGATCATATGCATTAACAATTTATTTATTATAAGTGAGAAAAGTGAAAAATAAGCTTAAAATGTTGACTCAAGTGTCCCATTTTGCACAAAAAATAGGACATGTTTTTCTTCCACCGCATAATATCTAATTTTTGAAATTTAAAACTCAACATGCACTACTTGAATTGAGTAGGTTATTTGTAATAGTTCTCTTGCCTCCTTCACTAAAATTAAACTTAACATTGTTCTCCTATAGATAGTTGATTTTTAGTCACCATTAAAGGTCTATAGGTCTTGAAGAGTTGCTCATGCCCAAGTTTAACTTGAAACCACTTGAAATTTTCCAAGATACTAACTACAATACATCATAAAATCACTATGTTTTGTATTCATTATTATTCCATCTAAGATTATTTAGTGCTCCTCTTACACCATCAGAATTGGTTCCAAGAATTGAAGGTTGTGAGGTTATCAAACAACTATGTAATTGAGGATAGTCAACTCCAAAGTTGCTCCATATCTTGGATAATCACAGTCCTTGGTATGTATCCTTAATATAGATTTATTTTATAATTCCACATTTAGATTAGATTGTTTATTGTGCTTGTTTAAAGAAGTATTGAAAGGTTAAATTGAAGCGTAGGTTAGGATTTAAAGTTAGCTATAATTTTTTATTTCCTTTTAAAGATTGTTGTTTTAAATTAGCAAAATTATATTGTCACTATTGTTTTAGAAGCAAGTACAACCTTACCTAAGTAGATACCTACTTAAGAAATCTTGTCATATATTTGGTTCATATAATTCAATTATAAATTAATTAAGTACATAAAAATAAATTAATACACCAATAATACCAACATTAAAGCCTATGTCATAACTATTTGAGAAATTTTGAATTGGGATGCAACAACCACTTACATCTTTCTAATGACATTAAAAGGAATCACCCTCAACTATTATTACTAGTTGCCAGAGAGTTTCTTTCGTTCTTTTCAACAACTCATTAGATTGTTCATAATAACATTTGATATGAATAAACTAGTCAAGACACATGAGTCAAGGAATTTCTAAGTGTAAAATAAGATAACAATGGGTTTGTGGCTCATTTCATTTCCCAATAAAAACAAGTCCTATACACTTTTACTAGTATGGAGAACATGGTTCAAAATGATCTTTATGATCTCTTATTGCATGTCTTTAGTAATGATACACAAGAGGAAGGGAAAAATTCCCTTGCAAGCCTTATGAAGAAGCCTTGTAGAGGGCTCTTACAATAGATATGACAACCACTAGTAGTTCCAAAAGAATTTAAGGGGCTAATGGAAATTTAGGCACTCATAACCAAAGTAATACTTGAAATGGGATTAATAATAACTATCATCATGGACCCACAATCCTAAAAAGTAATACAAATGCAACCATTGATGGAGTTTTTGATGCTCCAATTATAAAAAAATAATAGTGATGACAACAATTGTGACTATAACAATAGTTATGATAAAAAAATAACACAAATCAATGAAGCCAAAACATTAATATAATGACTAATATTGTTGACTACCCACCAAAAATATTTACTAGTTGAGGAACAACAAGCCTCAAAATAATTATCCCTTTGAGGAATATTAATTTTATCCTTGTTGCAGGCCGAGGAGTGTTAATTCTATTTTTTTTGCGCATTGCTAAAAAAGGGGCATGACATTGAGATTATGACAAGTTCATCTTAAATATACTTGAGAACCAACAACATCTAGATCCATAAATATGTTTCTTTGCATGTAAGATATTCCCAACCAAAACAACCAAGGTCTTATTGCTTGTTGAAAATTAAACTTTATAATTTACTAGAATCCTTTCCCAAATTATGGGTGAAACATTTTTTCATGTCAATGATCATCCATATATTGCCTCTTTGTTAGACTCAACCATCATCTCAAACTCTAAAGAATTAAATCCAATATTGCACATAGGAATTTTACAAGACAAACAAATATGTTAAAACTAGTAAAACTTGTCTCAGATCAATATCTATCCAGCAATGTATACAACCTAAACATGAGGGACACATGGTTTCTTCAATACAACCAAATCATAACTAATTTGTTGCTTGTGACTTTATTGAGGATCTTGAGAATTTTTTTTTTAAAATCTCTTTCGTTGATCTCCTAAGAAACTCTCCACCTCATTGGGTGATGCTTATGAAGGAAATTGAATTAAAATATCTAAATCATATGACTCTACCTATAGAAACTAACATGAATCATGTGGATTTGAAAATTAACCCTCCAAAATCAAAATTAGAAGATTTGTGCTTCTTCTTTTGCCTCAACGATATGTCATTAGAGGCCATCATAACTAGAAGAGGACACCCTACCTTACATTTGCAAGTTTGTATCTACAATACATATATTAGTAGATCTCTAATCAATGATGGGGTCATAATGAATTTAATTATCTTCTCTCCTTTATAGATAATGAGGTGTGATGAGACAAATATAACTTTTTGTAGAGACACCCTATGAAAAAAAGGAATAATGGTAGGAAGGATTGTTCTCCAATTTTTTTTGGCCATAAAATGACCTCCATTGTGTCTTTGTCGCTAAAAAGAATATGAGATATAACATATCATCAGGGAGATCCTAGATTAATAAGATGAAGTTTTTACCTTCCACTTTGCTTTAGAACTTGTTAGGCTCATACACTTGGGAAATATTTTGTTACTAATGAGAATCTAAAACCATTAGAATTGGTCAAAATGTAATGAAATACATTGCATAAGAGAAGCATATAATATGAAATATGCTACAAATACTTGACAATACCTATAAGTAATAATCCTCTTCAAGGGGAAAACCTCCAAAAGTCTCCAATAAGAAAATAATTCACAATATGATTATCATAGACTAACTATCGACTCCTATATATAACATACTTATGTCGTAGAATCCATACACTACCTATTTAAATGCTTATAAATCTTAATTAAGGGGTATTATAGCCATGATTTAGCTACACATATCCCATTAAAATCAATAGGATAAGAGTGTAGCATTCCCCTCCTCTTTAAATAAGTTGTATCCTCAATGTTGATCAATTATGGATGGTTTTGCATGCATAAAATCTTCATTTTCCCATGTAGCACCTTTGATTGGATAATTCTTCCATTTGATCAAATACTCTATGATATCCTTCATTCGTAGCCTCTTAGTGTGAGTGTTTGAGGATTCCCTTAAGTTCTAATATGATAATTACCTTCATATCAAGCCCTAGTAACTTTATTTCTATTGAAACTTTATATTGATTAGTTTGTTGTATTATTCTATTCGTTACCTTTACCTTATTCTCCTTGAGACTGGAGAGTACTATTTGTTGGAAATAGGTTGCCATTCAATTGCAAATCCTAAACATTAATTATTTCATGTATCTCCTAGATTCTTGGAATGTGTTCAATAACACTAAGATTAGGATGAGATTAATATTTTATGAAATAATCATGATTATTGACATTTGTAATTAATTCTAAATGTAAGAAGCATGTGAGGGCGTCCATATTGAGTTCCTAAATAATAGGGACACATGGGACACTCACATGGTAAGGTGAAACTCACCTTGTGTTCAGTTAACTATACAGAGTAACAGTTAACACTTCTAAATGCATGTAAAGATCCTAGGAGTTAGGATTTGATGTTTGCATGCTTGAAGTTCAGTTAAGTTCAGTTTAGATCAGTTCGATTCAGTTCAATTTAATTAGTTTAGTTTAGTTCAATTGAGTTCAATTTAGTTCCGGTTATTCGGTTCAGGTTATCTTCAGTTGCATGCAAGTGCATGTTGCATGCATGTTGTTATTTTGAGTTGCATGTAGTTAGCTTTAGTTAACTTGTAATGCATGGCTAAATAACATTGAGTTGTATGACAAATAACAGGGACTACCTCCAATTAACAAGGGATGACCATTCTTTGGGAATGGTGTTGAGTAAATGTTTCAGTTAACTATAAAGCACTTGAAGCCAACTTGGGCACCCAAGATGCTTTATTGGATTTACCTCTTATGCATGATAAGATATTTATGAAGGCTTAGTTAAGTAGCTTTACTAAAGGGCGCCAATTTTGAGGAAGAGCTTTGGAATTATCACCGAAGTGAAGGAGAAGTTGTAGCTTCAGTTTGGGACACCCAAATGCATGATGCACATGTTGTAAGATTTAGTCTTTATTGAATAACTCTACTTGAAGGAATATGGCATACATTTTCAAGGGCTTGAGCTTATGCATTGTAATTATCACCATTTTGGAGATTACAAGGTTGCATATTGTCTCTATATCTCATTCAAGTTGAATAGAGTTTTCATAATTGTTATTGCAGGTGTGAAGAAGATTGGTAAAGACAGAAGAAGCATTCTCAAGCAAGAATTGGAGCCATTGTAATTCAGAGTTTGAATAATAGAATAATTCTTGGTGGAGTTTTTTCCCGAAAGGGTTTATCCACGGTATATCTTGTGTGATCCTTCTATTATCCTGTCTAGTTCTTCTATCAAATTCTCTCTATATTCTACAATAGTAAAATGGATTAATCAAGATAATCATCCACAAAGAATTTATGTAACAAAGAAAAGACTTACTTAGATTAGCAATATTAAAGTTTTACAGAGCATTAAGCTAAGAAAACACCTCATTTTTCAACATTTGGTATCAGAGCTGAGGTTGGGTAGAAAAGATTGGAGGTTTTTTGGCTTAGTGGGAGCTTTTATTATTTTTTGTTATTTGCTGATTTTGGAATTAAGTTTTGTTACAATGAATTCAAGGTTAGAGATTGAAAGGTTCAATGGTTCTAACTATGAAATGTGGAAATTAAAAATGGAATATCTTCTTGAAGAAAGAGATTAGTGGTTAGCAGTTAATAATGAGACAAAGACACCTACAACTATTTCAGATGAAGATTGGGCTAAGTTAGAATAAAAGGCAAGAGGACCAATAAGGTTATGTCTTGCTGATGCTGTTCTTTTAAATGTTTCAATGGAAACCAATGCATATAAATTATGGAAAAGAATAGGGGATATTTATCAAACTAAGAGTCTCACCAATAAGTTGTATCTGAAAAGGAAATTATATTCATTGAAAATGAAAGATGGTGATTCAGGAGCACAACATTTAAATGCTTTCAATTTAATTCCCAGTCAATTAGCATCTGTAGATGTAAAGCTTGAACATGAGGATAAGTGCATTTTATTGCTTTGTTCTTTACCAAATTCTTGGAAAAATCTAATTGTTGCAATTAGTGGAAATGGTGCAAATCCAAAGATGGAAAACATTATTCCTACTCTCCTATCAGAGGAGATGAGGAGGAAGTCTAAGGAGGAGGTCCAAGATGCCTTGTTTGTAAAAGGTAGGCCTAAGAAAAAGGAGCCTAAGGGAAACAAGGAAGGGAAGGGTAAGTCAGAAGGACGAAGTAAGGTAAAGTGTTGGAACTGTGGGAAACCAGGACATGTGAAGAAGGATTGTAAGAACAAGAATGGGAGTTCTAATTCTTCTACAGAGTCCTCAGAAAATAGTAATGATGCATTGGTTATTTCAGCTAATATTGTTTGTGATAACACTTTGCTTCATGTTTCAGAGTAATCTTCGTAGAGAGGATGGTAGTCACAATGCCATGTGTGACTCAGTATCACAATTCAGTGGGAGTTGTTGGCAGTGACTTGGATGCATCATTGGTAAGGTTATCTCCATGTGATTAGAGATATGGTTTCTTGGTTTAGAGTATATTTGTTATGGATGTCATGGTTTACTCTTGATATGCATTTAGAGTTTGGCATATTACATGGTTCTCTTGAGACTAGGATGTATAAGTATGTTATGATGCATGTGATCTCCTAAGAGGAGATGGTTAGATCATGGATGTCATGTTTATGTTCCTGATTCATGATTGGAGCTTTGACAATGATCTTGTGTAGTTCTCTTAAGTTTTGGGTACATTAATCATTTGCTTGACTACTTCATGAAAGTGTTGTGTTGCATTTGGAGTTTGGCATGGATTGGTTTGTTACAGGTCCTCATGGATACTTGGAGAAATAGGTGAGGCTGGAATTCTCTTGTGCTAAGAGACATTTGTTGGAATGGTTACTTGTAAGAAAAAAATTTCAATAGAAAATAACGAGGAGTCTACACCTTGGTTGAATGTGAATTCAACAAACTCGGTGGTTTAGCATGCCTCTAAAGAGGTGGTTTGGTTACAGAGGCTTGGGAACGGTAATGGTTTGGTTGATAATGGGAAGGTATTAATTGAAAAAGTTAACACTTTAATTAATGTTACATATTATCTTATGAAACCATACAGATAAGTTCTCTTGGTTTTAATCATTTGCTTGGAAGCTTCATGATTATGCAGGTTGCATTTGAAGTTAGCATGATTTGATTAGTTGGTGCAGGAAGGCCATTGGCCTTGAGTCCTGTACTTGATTTAAATTTATTATTCCTTGTTTAGAATAATTGCAATCTATAATGTCAAGTGGGAGAATGTTGGAAATAGGTTGCCATTCAATTGCAAATCCTAAACATTAATTATTTCATGTATCTCCTAGATTCGTGGAATGTGTTCAATAACACTAAGATTAGGATGAGATTAATATTTTATGAAATAATCATGATTATTGACATTTGTAATTAATTCTAAATGTAAGAAGCATGTGAGGGAGTCCATATTGAGTTCCTAAATAATAGGGACACATGGGACACTCACATGGTAAGGTGAAACTCACCTTATGTTCAATTAACTATACGGAGTAACAGTTAACACTTCTGAATGCATGTAAATATCCTAGGAGTTAGGATTTGATGTTTGCATGCTTGAAGTTCAGTTCAGTTAAGTTAAGTTTAGTTAATTTAAGTTCAGATCAGTTCAGTTTAGTTTAGTTTAGTTCAGTTCAGTTCAGAATCAGTTTAGTTCAGTTCAGTTCAATTCAGTTCAGTTCGGTTCAGTTATCTTCAGTTGCATGAAAGTGCATGTTGCATGCATGTTGGTTATTTTGAGTTGCATGTAGTTAGCTTCAGTTAACTTGTAATGCATGGCTAAATAACATTGAGTTGTATGACAGATAACAGGGACTACCTCTAGTTAACAAGGGATGACCATTCTTTGGGAATGGTGTTGAGTAAATGTTTCAGTTAACTATAAAGCACTTGAAGCCAACTTGGGCACCCAAGATGATTTATTGGATTTACCTCTTATGCATGATAAGATATTTCTGAAGGCTCAGTTAAGTATCTTTACTAAAGGGTGCCAACTTTGAGGAAGAGCTTTGGAATTATCACTGAAGTGAAGGAGAAGTTGTAGCTTCAGTTTGGGACACCCAAATGCATGATGCACATGTTGTAAGCTTTAGTCTTCACTGAATAACTCTACTTGAAGGAATATGGCATACCTTTTCAAGGGCTTGAGCTTATGCATTGTAATTATCACCATTTTGGAGAATACAAGGTTGCATATTGTCTCTATATCTCATTCAAGTTGAATAGAGTTTTCATAATTGTTATTGCATGTGTGAAGAAGATTGGTAAAGACAGAAGAAGCATTCTCAAGCAAGAATTGGAGCTATTGTAATTCAGAGTTTGAATAATAGAATAATTTTTGGAGTTTTTTCGCGAAAGGGTTTCTCCACGGTATATCTTGTGTGATCCTTCTATTATCCTGTCTAGTTCTTCTATCAAATTCTCTCTATATTCTACAATAGTAAAATGGATTAATCAAGATAATCATCCACAAAGAATTTATGTAACAAAGAAAAGACTTACTTAGATCAGCAATATTAAAGTTTTACAGAGCATTAAGCTAAGAAAACACCTCATTTTTCAACACTATTTGTATTGTAGGTGTTCTTCCATTTTTGTAACCTCTTGATGTGAATTTAAAGAATAAGTAATGTATGGTGGATGATTCTTAGGTACTGGTTGAATGGTTCAATCCTCATCTCTTTTGGGTGTTAGACCATTTCAAAATTCTCTAATTAGTGATAATACACAATATGTTATCAGATTGATTTCTATTCGTCCTCCTCCTCCTCCCCCTCCTCCTCTTCATTCACCTTATCCTTCTTCTCCTCCTCCTCTTGTTCCTCCTTCTCTTTCTCTTTTTGCTATTGATTCTTCTTCTCATTTTCCTTACCCTTCTTCTCCTCCTTCGAGCCCCATTCTTCTACTTCTCCTCCTTTTCCCCTTCCTCCTCCTTTCTCTTCATATGTACCCATTTTATTTAATATAGTGATATAACTAAATTAGTTATCCATGTGAATTGTGATCTAATATGTCATGAGTTCCTTTTGGAAAATAAACCATGTGACAACATATCCCTTCTATTTTTTTCTTAACATAGCCAATGATACCAATTTAATTGGTTTGGTTCCAATTATAAGGATTCCATTACAACCTCGTATTGACATGAAGCACAATGATGATCAAATAACTAATCTATTTGGAAGGGTCAATTGGTTGGATCCTTGCCAACAAAATTTTGCATGTTCATCTTTGGTGTGAAGTGCCTAGCCATTCATAATTATTTGGTGAAAGTTCATCTTTAGATATGAGTTAATCCTAAAAGCATCATGTCCCTGATAAGACACATCCTTTTCCCAAATATTATGATGTGAATCCACTTGCTTACCTCCATATAAATCTCAAGAGAATCAAATATTTTTAAAATTGTCTAGATATCTTCACTCTTATTGAACCCCTTGATCTCCTCTATCAATGTAAAACTATCATCCTTGAAATAGTGCACATCTATGGAACCCTTATCCTCGATTATTAGATTGTTCTTGTTTAGACATTTCTACGTATGAAAATATTCCTTCCCCTATCTCATATTGAATCCCTTGTCATGTTGTAACAAAAATAATTTTGTAATAAATCACAAAAAGAAAATTAAAACAATCTAAATTTATTATTGTAACTTACTAGGACCTAGATCTCACCCACCAAGAAAAATCTCTAAGAAATTCACTAATTTGTAGCCTTGGGAATAAATTTGATTGAACCATGATTTTATAATAACTCTTTCAATTTTTCTTTCAATGATCTCAAATCAATATTTTAGTAGCTTTGATATACCTTTGATCAAACCTATAGAATTTTGAAAAAACTGTTCTTTTAAAGCCCTAGGACGAAATTTGATGGAAATCATAATTTCATAATAAATCCTTTAAATTTACTCCAAGCAACCTCAAATCTAGATTGTAGTAGTGTTAATATGCCCTTGATCCACCCTCGAAAAAAAATTAAAAATTACAAGTTGAGAGAGACATGCACTTCGACCTTCTAAATACAAATTATTTGCCTTATTTCTTTCCTTCTAGATGCCAAGATCATGCTCTCAGGGAAATATGCTAGAAATAATTGATATTAATTAGAATAATAAGCCATTTTGAGGGGGAAAGCCTCCAAAAATATGCAATAAGAACACCATTCACAATATGATGATGATAAGTCAACTAGTATCTTTCATATACACCATACTTATGATTTGGACGCCACCTAGGTAAATTTAATTACCTATTTATAGCTACATAAATAATTTTATATCTTAATTTTAAATAGTTATGCTAGCTAAAATTCAGTTACACATCCCATTACAATCAATCTAGATTAAGGGAATATGACAAAATTTATTAAACAAAGAAGAGGGACAAGATAGTTAGTCAACTACATTTTTCCTAATAACAAAGTGATGACTCCTAAGCCCACTTCACAAGTCATCCTATCTAGAAGAGGAGAAGAATCCAAGAAAGAGGTTAAGGATCTCCAAAAGCATCCATGGTTGAGAAAGGGAAAAACTAAAGAGGGGTTGATACTATCTTAACAAAAATCATTGTAGAGATATTCTAGTTTTTAGAAGCATTCATATTTACCTTCAACACCTACTTGATTAAAACTTATGCTCTCTATGGGACCATAGGTATTACTAGTAATGAACTTTATGAAATTTATATTGTTGAGCTCATCAATGGCCCAAATGAAATTGAGATAGAACTCATGAGAGGAATAAATAAGATACTTGTGAATGAAATTTTATTTGTTGATGGACTAACACATCACATAGCACTACAACAAATCCCTGTGATTAGCTCCTTTTTTTGCTTCCACCCACTATTTTAATGTATTTTTCTCCATTTTTTTGAAAAATTTGGCGCTATTTATCGAGATGGCGCTATTTTTGGCATTTTTTCTACCAATCAGGGCAAGTAGCGCTATATTAGGCATAAGTTAGCATTGAAATTAGCGCCCAAATTAACGCCTAGAGTAGCGCCTAGATTAGCACTCAGGTTAGAACCTACATTAGCGCCCACATTAGCACCCATATTGGTGCCTGATGTAATGCCTAATTTACCCTAATTTAGAGCTTGTTTTAGCGCCTAATTTAGCACCTAATTTAGTGCCTAATTGTTCTAATCTAGTAGGGCTTAAGGGTGTTAGAACAAAAAATCCTTCCCCAATATTCATTGGCCTTTAATTGCTTGCCTACATTTCACTTGCATCAAAAGATCTATTGGCTTTGATTTTTCATTGTATTTAACATGAAATGGAACAATTTGTGTGACAAGATCCATATTTGCACCAACAATCCCTTTGTATATACCCATTTATTCCTCCAAATAATGATAAAGAAAGCAATTTTTTCCTTTATTGCAGTATTTTGTGCAGATTAACGATTGAGGGTTGATGGATTAATGGTTGAGGATTGAGAATTGAGGGTTGAGGGCGGTTTAATGTAGAAGGTGTGGGGGTTTTGGGTTTAAGGGTTGAGGGTTGAGGGTATATGGTTCAAGGATTAGGGTTGAGCGTCCAATGTATAGGGTGGAGGGTATAGGGGTTGAGGGATTAGGGTTTAAGGGTACTTGAGGGTTGAGGGTTTAAGGGTTGAGGGATTAAGGGTTGAGGGTTGAGGGTTGAGGGATTAGGGTAAAGAGTTTAATTGGGTTTGAGGATTTAAGGGTTGAGGGATTAGGGTAGAGGGTAGATGGTAGAGGGTTTAACGGTTTAGGGTTTATGTTATTGGGTTGAGGGTATAGGGTCAAGGGATTAGGGTTGAGGGTAGAAGGTTTAAGGCTAGTTTAGGGTTTAAGGGTTTAGGGTTGATGGTTAAGGGTTGGGGGTAGAGGTTTAGGGTATAGCTAGGTTTGAGGGTATATGGTGAGGATTAGGGTTTAGGTTCCAACATAGAGGGTAGAGGGGTATAGGGGTTGAGGGTTTAGGGTTAATTATGGTGATGGCTGAGGATTGGGGAGGAGAATTGCGTTAGGGTAGAGGAACATGGGTGGAGGGAGGGGTGGAGGTTGAGGATGGATGGAGTTCAAGAGGTAGAGTTTAGAGGGGGAGTTTGCAGATTAGATGCGGGGCTGATAGGACTAGGTCGAGGGAGGCTTGAGGGATTAGTGAGAGCTTACTAACTGGGTTTAAGGGTTTAAAGGTTGAGGGATTAGGGTTGAGGGTAAGAGGGTAATGTAGAGGGGTAGAGGGAGAGGGTTTAAGGGTTGAGGGATTAGGGTAGAGAGTTTACTTGGTTTAAGGGTTTAAGGTTGAGGGATTATGGTTTAGGGTAGAGGGTGTGGGTTGATGGTAGAGGGTAGAGGGTAGAGGGTTTAATGGTTTAGGGTTTAGGGTATTAGGTTGAGGGTATAGGGTCGAAGGTTTAAGGTCGATTTAGGGTTTAAGGGTTTAGGTTTGAGGGTTAAGGGTTGGGAGTAGAGGGTTTATGGTATAGCTAGGTTTGAGGGTATATGGTTGAAGGATTAGGGTCTAGGTTCCAATGCAGAGGATAGATGGTATATGGGTTTGTTATGCCTTGCATAACCACCCCACTTTGATCTGGATCAAAATGGGTCCCCCTCTTTGTCTTTTTCTCTTTGGCCTTTGGTTTTTTTGCCTTAGGCATTTTCCTTTCAAAGTTCTGTTGAAGGTGGAACCGGGACCAATACCGGAGTTGGAAATTCCTTCTATGTTTTGGTCTTGTTTCGTCCCCAATTCCGGTTCTGATTGTTCTTTGTCTTCTTCCTTTGTTCTTTATCGGAGTCGGGTACGAACCTGATTCAGAATGTTGAACTTTTTCAAGTTCCTCGTTCGGGTCTCGTCCTGGTTCCGACCCCACCTTTTCTTCTCTCTTCATTGGTCTTTGTTTTGGTTTATTGTCCATTTTCTTGCTTGAGTGGTTTCGGACTGATCGGATTTTGAACTGACTTTTCCGTTCTGGAATCTTGTCCTGAGCGTACTCTCTTACGGTTTGCGGTCTTTTCGATTGTTCTGTCGATGAACCAACCTAAAACTTGAAAAAGTTTCTAGTTCGGGTTCCGTTCTGGTCCCGATTCTGCTTGTCCCGTTCTTTTCCTTTTTGTTTCTTTTGCTTTGTCGTAGGATTTTCCTTCCCCTTTTCTCTTTCTTTTTGTTCCTTTCTTCCTCTCTTTTTGGGTGACGTCAGAGGCAGGTTCATAACGGAATCCAAACCCAAAACTTGGAGAAGTTTCTGGTTCGGATTTGGTTCCAACCCCGGTTCTGCCTTGTTCGACGTTTTGCTCCGGCTCTGCCGGTGTTTTGTTTCCGTCCTTTGCGTTTTGGGTTTCTTTGCGGACGCGGAGTCAGAATGGGGTATGAACTTGGAAATGTTGATTATCTCCCTAGCTTGTCCCCACCTCGACCTCGATCCTAGTTTCGGTTTCCGTTTTGGTTCCGCCCTAGCCAGTTTTTGAAGGTAGGTGTTGTTTCCGTTCGGATTTGGTTCCGCCTCCGCCGGAAGTAAGTCTTTCCTTACAAAGTATAATAAAATAAGAAGTGTTATGGGTAAGTTTGAGGGTGATATTTTTGTCATTTAGAAGACTAATGGAGACCTTGTTTTGCAGGGTCAAGTTTTGTGCGTGATGATATGTCTCAAGGATCTCGGCGAGAGTTTTGAGCTTGGTGGAAGGTCTCCCTAACCACAGGAAGTCACGTCGATTGAAGGGGGTTGTGCCGAAGAAGGTTTTCAGGAAGGTTTGCATTCTCACCATAAAGTTTCGCTGACTCATGTGGGTCATGCCGACAACAAGGAGCGGCTCGATCAGAAAAGAGTAATTCAGGGTAAGGTCTCCCCGAAACCATGAGGTCTCCCCGACAGAAAAAAAAGCTCACCCAAAGAGTCTGGCATCACTGTAACTCTTACCAATGCAAAATGGGCCCACAAAATGAAGAAGGCATCAGTATGACCGGGATGAGCTCGCTAGGAGCTCTCACCGACAGTGTAGGGTCTCCCCAAAGTGAAATAGGCTCTCGGTGAAAGGACACAACTTCGGTGTGGCTTCTCAGTGAAGGAAGTTAGTCTCTCCAACAAACTTACAGAAGGACCAATCTCAAGCGGGGAGAGAGCCGAAGAAGAAGGAAACCGTGAGTGAAAGGGGACAGCTGGTATCTGTTGACGCCAAAAATTGACGAGGTAACAGAGTCTTATGGGAAACTCAGTTTAAGGGGGACCTTTTGCGCTAAACTGAGTAACCTCTAGATTTTAGAGAAGTCGACTTCTTCTGTAATGGGTTTTAGAAAAGAGGAAAAAATGGATATGATAAAATAAAGTCTAACCTAAGGTGATACGCTAGAATCTGCTGATGGGCACGATAAATCATAGATTTAAGGGCCTGAATAGTGTTTTTTATGTTCCAAAATATGAGAGACTTAAGATTATAGCACAGACGATTCATTTATTGACATAAAATAATGTTGCATACATTTTTACTACTAAGAAGAGTCATTGGACATGATTTAGGTAAGCAAATTCGTATCCAACATATATAGAAGTTCTTCAAATGAAAAGTCAAAATAGTATAAGGCACAGTTCACAGTTAAATTAAAGCATAAAAACAAAAAGGTCAGATAATTAGCACAGTTTGAAAGTTTTGCAAATAAAACAGTAATAGAGGCTTGGTGTCTTTTGCTAAAACCAGTGTGTTTTTCCTCAAAATTCTGGGGGAGCCGCTTTCTCTCAATAGAGGAAGTATAAATAGTAGGAAAACTCCCAAAACTCCCACCGCTTTGGAGAACAACAATAGAAAAGATCTCACCATCCTCATGTAATGATGCCTAAATCAAAATATACCCAAAGCCGTTATAACAACATTGAGCAGGAACACAGCATCCAGTAATTCCAGGTGCAGGTGCATCCTCTGTAATGATGGCGGTGGTCCCAGTCAGGCGTGATCAGACAATTGTCATTCATTGTTGTGAAGCAACTCAAAAAGCATTATTACGTTCAACCAGCTTAATGCCCATATAACAGATCAGCTGCTAGGCATGCAGTAGCCTTTCGCATATCGTATGAACCCCTCTCCTATTGCTGCTGAGGGTTTGCGAAAATCCAACACGTGTTATATGGGCTAAGAACCTTAGCACTGCAGAGGGGATGCTCCATCGGCAGGGAGCAAAAGACGCATGGCAGCATTTCAGTGCCCGCAGTTACCATTTCATCCCCACGTTGAAAAATTTCTGAATGGTCGCCATGTAGCAAGATGTGGGGCCCACTAACACTTTTAGGAATGACAGTCTCATGGAAGCCTTTTGAAATTTTTTTGGGGCTCCAAGGAAATGAGGGACAAAACATCCTGAAACCACGACATGTGGAGGCAACGCGCAGCTTCTCAGGATACGGAATGAAAGTCGATACTCGATGTTGCAAAAAGTGGATGCGCAAACCATCAGAGCAAAACTTTGATAACAAGCCAAGCAAACTCGACAATGCACAGGCTGACACGTACTTAATGCAAAAAAGACCTAAAGGGAGTTGCTCAAATATTTATTTAACAACTTTTGGCGACTAACAGGGGAGTTCCAACTAAGGAACGGAGAACGCAAAATTTTTCTAGTTCTACAGACCAGAGCCCTATAAATTGGCTAATGGAGTCAGAGGTTGGAAAGAGCCACCTGCAAAGGCAACCATTCATCCTCAGATGGCTTCATTATGTTGCTCAAATTCTCTTGTGCTCCACGTAGATCGATAGTCTCCTTGTGAGGAAGCACATCGGGTAAACTGGCCCCTACTCGTATATGAAATAGCAGTTGTGAGAGCGGTTGAATGACTCCCTCAATGTTGGTTGTCGTTGGGGGATGGATAAACTCCTTGAAAGCCTCTAGTTCACCCTCCTTCTCCTCAATCAGCTCTGTAATCTGCGCAGTTGTAGAAACAAAGCCATCCTCGAGGAACGAGGACAGCAGTCCCATCCTGCCTAGCTCGGAGAAACACCCTCGTATGCCATCTAGTGTCCTACTTAGAATAGCTATGGCTGCCTTAGTGTGCTGGAAGGCAGAGTGGAAATTGATGAACTTATTTTCTGTTTGAGCCGCTGTGTCCCGATCCTCAATACTTGCTCTGGCAAGGTGCTAATCAAAGATAGAGTATAGCTTGTTGAGCAAGTCTTTTGCTTCAGGAACCTTCTCCAGGATAAAACGCGGGAATTGCTCAATCACATTATGGGCCTCCTGGCTGAGCCTTAATGCCTTGTCGATAAATTAGAGTGTAGGTTGCAGAGTTAGGCAAAATGTTTTGATTTTCTCCCAGTGAGAAATGTATAACTGCCTAACCAACGGGATATCAGGTTGTGCAGGGGAAAGCAAGAGAGAGGCTTTAAGTGAAGTAATCTCTGTGTCTCTTGAAATAAGGGCCTCAGCTAATTCTGCCTTTTTCCTTTTCTTGAACACTAGTTGCTCCGCATAGTTACTCATTTCTTTATTCCAAGTCTGTTCAGCTCGGGAGTGATTTGCTAAATGCTCTTCTAGAGAAGCCTTTGTCTCTCGAAGCTCTTCCTCTAGCTGAGACCTTAGGTCTTTAAATTTGGCCTCTATCTTTTGTATTCTTTGCTCATGTTGAGCCTGTTGGTGTTTCAACTCTTCCCCCTTTTGCGCCATCCCCTGACTGTGCTCAAGGCGGAGGCGTTCAATTTCTTCATCTTTTCGATGTAGATTTTGTTGTGCTTCTTGGTTCTTACCTTCTAGCTCTTTTATTTTGCTAGGGTCATCAACATGAATCCTCACCAACTCGCTTTGAAACCTGCTTCTCTCATCCTCTGCTATTAGTGTTCTTTCAGTCATGTGGGCGAGATCTGCCTCCAAGGATTTATCCTTCTTTTCCAGAAAACTAACCCTTTCCCTGGCTGCCTTGAGCTGCTCATCCTTCTTTTTTAACTGGCGACCAGTTTTGAGGAAGTCAGAAGTGACTACCCCTTGCGTTTCCTCCATGATTTCCACTTTATCTTGCAGATGGGATACTTTCATGTCGAGTTCGACTGCATATATCTCGTAGTCTTCTGGTTGCATTTCTCCCTGAGGCTTGCTTACCCTTGGGTACATGGTTGCAAACTTTAATTCTTGTCGGGCCTCATCGTACAAAGCTTGTACCCTTGCCTCGCAGGACCATTGTCATCCTTCGCCTTGCGTTTCCTCATCCGACTCGTGCGTGCCTTTTTTTTGCAATCTATATGTGCTATGAATTCAGCTGGCGATGAAACCAGTCCACCTGCGAAAGGAACACCGGAAGGCAGGGCATAGGGATAGGTAACCTTCATAGGCGCAGACATTTGTTTCTTTTGGAGAGTGATAGTTTGTGGAGAGAAATGAGGTACATTCCATAGTTTGGTTTGAGAACTAACAGCAGGGCTAGTCATTTCTAATGACTAGACTGGGGAATCAGCTGTAAGACTCATTGGCTGGGAATGGGGTGTTGTTAACGGGATATTAGCCTATTGTAATGGAAAAGGATCTGTAACCATAGTGGAGAAAGAATGGGCACCCACATGAGGAAAACTTTCTGAAATTGGGGCGAGGAAGGTCTGAGCGGCAGCAGTAGGCGTAAGCATACGCAGAGGGGTAATCATATGTGGGTGACTGCAAAAATTGGGCGAATCCAACCAGATAAGTTAGACTAAAAGTAGAGGGTAGAGAGACAGTCGCCAATGAGGCAGGGGCAGATACTAAAGAATGAGATGCAAGAGAAGAGGGAGCGAATTGTACCTATTGATTGGTTGTTGGCATTTCCAGAAATTTCGGAGGCTCCATCGCAACTTCCGGCTCTTGAGTAGCAACGAGTACTCTTCCTCCAGCGGGTTCTTGCGAACCCTCTCTAATAACACATTGCCACTTCGCAGGTGGTATCTTACTAGCATCGGCAATCAACTCTTTTTCCTGAAGTGATAGTCTGGCTGGTTTAATAGCCCAAGTGAGTGTATGCAAACCCCTTGATATATTAAAATGTACGTTTGTGGCCACATAGGCGGGCTGCCTGGAGACCTTCTCCTTTTGTGCAGAGGAAACTGATGTCGTTGCTTCCTCTTCCTGCTCTTTGGATTCCTCCCCTTCTTCGTTTTTATTAATACTAGAGTTCGGGCTGGGATGGCCTTCATCCACCACCTTTCAAATTCATGGTTGTCCCTTAGTTGATTGTAGGGAGCATCTAACTGTGTTGTTTCTTGGCAATATTTCCAGAAAGCCTTTATTTTCTCCTCACTCCATTCCTCATCCTTCCTTAACCTATTGTACGTGTTGCGCTCCATGTGGATGTTATACTGAGCCACAACCACACAAAAGTAGAACTTATGCCATGGGCCTCTAGTATCCGGTGTAGGTATTTGCGCCAATTCAACAAAATTCTCATCTTTGTTCGTTTGGGGGTTACGCCGCTTGTCCTAGTATGGTTGGGAAACATGGGTAACTCTCATATGTGGCTCTGGCAAATCATCGAAAGGGTTGCATTCCCACCTATCATTTACCAGTACCAACCCTAGATGTGCCAACTTATCTTCTAATAACTGGTGCAATTTCTTTTTTACTAGAGTTATCGACTTGAAACTCTTCGGACAAGTGAAGAACCCCTTCTTTTTGACCCTTTCGCTACTGCAGAAATTAAAATCGATGACGCACACCTGTCGGAACATTTCCAGCGTGAGCACCCTATCTGTGACGCAGGCTGGGAGTAGGAAACGTTTGCCAGTAAAGCCCCACATTCGAAGGATTGTAAAATTAATGCCAAAGAACTAGTCACAAGCAGGGGTGAAGTTCTATATATATCCGGCTTGCTCCTTATCAATCCGGATAATATCACCTTCTCCGATCAAATCGTTCAAGACTGGGGCTATGAAATAGTCCACAAATGCATAATAATTGTATGATGAGGAAAGAACAGGTGTCCATGTGGATATCGGCTTCCTTTTATTATGTTCATAAAAAATTGATAGCGAAAAAAATTGAGCGAAGAAATCTGGGTTCTGATGTAGAAACATGTGGACCAGGAAGGAAAGAAACCTAAAACTTTTCTCCGCCTGATAATTCTCAAATTGTTGTTTCATTTCTTCAACTATAAACTCTGTGAAATCATACCATAAGAGTTCATGTTGCTTCCAAAATTGTATTGCGGTCCTAGTTGAAAGGCCTCTATCTTCTCATCGGAGTCTCGACCGCATACAAAGGCCAGCATGGATATGGAGTCTTGAAGATTACGGAATGCACCGCGAGACAATGAAATACTTGGCGCTTTAGTGGCTGTGATGCCTTTCTTGCCAGTTTCCTCTAATAAGAACTTCGAACCAGTTTTCATCTTCCTCCATATTTTCTTGTCTTTGCTCGGGTGAAAAGGCTCAATATCCTCTTTCCTTTTACTTGGATCCAGGATACATAACATGTGCCAGATGGCCTCTCGAGTGATATGCACCCTTAAGTTGCGGCCCTCAGTGTAGCGAGTATCAAGATTGTAACGCTGAATAGCAGCATCAACCACTTCTGGGCAATAGTGCACCAGTGGGACCATGTATTGAGGAAGGCCATTGTACGAAACTCTACTCATCGTAGGTTGGTTTTCCTTTGGTGCCGACAACCTAGCACAAGCTACCTCTCTGAGTGACTTAGAGTTTTTTGCGAGCCTTGGGTCATAGATATTGTCCCATTTTTCCTCAACCTTCTTCTAATTTGTCCATTTCTTAGGTCTATTCAGCTCCTTTGTGTGTGCCCTCCTTGGCCTGCTGGGTATCCTAGGCGTGGCATATGCCACATCCTCATAGACATATACCTCCCCTGAAGAACATATAGCCGTAAACAACTCCTGGCTAATTTCCTCCTGAATTTGCTGAGCTAAAGTTTCTGACATTCTTCTTCCATCAAAGATTCTTGCAAGCTCTTGTTTTGTGAATCGTCTCAGTTCTGGCAACGCCAAAGAAAGATAACTCTGCACTCTAGCCCTTTGGTGTTTTTTGAAAAGACCTTTTGGAAAACTAAGTCTCTTCACACAATATTTGGCAATCTTTCCTCAAGATAGTAGGCGAAAGCAAGCCTTTTGCATTTAATTCGACATGTACCATTAATCTAGCAAATTGTACAAAATGAGCTAATGGCCATTTTGAGATGGCTGGAGTTCATTATTGCCTTTGGGTGATCGTGCGATACGCTCTAATCTCCTTGGAACTTGTGCTGACAATTTGCTTGCTAATTCTGAGTTAGCATGCATTGGTAATGAATATCCAGCCAGAATGATTACGCTGAGCAAACGATCATGGCCTAAAAAGATATGAATATTGCCTTGGGTTCTGAGACGCATTTGAGAGATGACACCATGACCTACGACCGTATGTTTCTCTTCCAATGAGCACCACCTTTCAAAGCTAATTAATTACCTCTAATTAATCAAGCATGCCTTGAGCCGTGCTATTACAGATGCAACTGGCCCAGAAAAGCGGGCAAACGCAAGCACGCCTTTCAAGTTTGCAACTAGCCTAATATCATGTTCTTTCGAAGTGGATTAGCATGTGTCTTGTCAAATTTCTATAAAAAGGCCAGTGAATAGTGAGTAGAATATACTTAGCATTTGCGAATTGATAGATCGATAGCAGAGTCTTAAGCAAGCTTTTTTCATAGGTTAGGTGGTAGACACTTTCGGCATTAGCTCAGAAACCTAAGGATAGTATCAGAGCAATGAATACCCCAATTTTCCTGATTTTGTATAAGTCATAGATGCCATTCCTAGGGGAGATTTCAACTAGGAGACTGAAAAGAATGACAAAGAACAAGCATTCTTTGGTCTTGATAGCCATAAAGTGGGTTTTAGGCAAAGATTCTATAGAGTATGAGGATAGGTATCGGGTGAATACTGATGTATGCTCCCACTTTGTCGCGTCCATGCTGGACATTAGCGTTCGCCAGCCACTTATCATGAAGTTGGTTAAAGAAATCTTTCCCAAAAAATACCTGAATGGCCTCGGTGAAGTTGTTGTGCATGCTGCTTATGGGGTGGGTGTGTCATCAGCTAGCGACTTGCGTCACTTTATTAAGGAAGAAGTTGTCATTGTTTGGCTGTCGTTCCTCAGCGGATTTCGCTTATAGACATGCGACCAGCACCATCAAAGGGTTACCCAGGCACTACACTTCATGTTTTGCAGCTACAACATGATACCTTTCTATGACATAGACTGGTATACTGACTTCAGGAACCTGGTGTTCCCCCGCCAATGGCGGTCGCGCCAAATGATGCTACTAGTGCTACCGAGGAACCTACGAATGAGGAAGAAGTTGACGCTGCAATAAATGCGTCAATTGTCGCCAGCCATGCCTTTGGATAAAAACCCTTGCCTGTTGCTTGAACTGTCTCTTTGCCTGCTCAAAATATGTCTCTCTGTAGTTGTATATAAGCCTGACAAAAAGGCTATCATATATATAGTAGCTCAATATACCTGTAAATTTTGAAATATGGCCTCCCAGCCACTTTTGTAATTAAAAGAACATATATGAATATATATCTATCATTTAAAGAAAATCCATGTTCTTTCTTTTTATTCTGTACCTAGCTTTACTGGCCTACAACTTTTATATTGTCTCTTTGCACATGGGTGTATTTTGTGTAAAGCAACTCTGGTGTTCCGCCCATCAATAATAATGGGCAAATTCCGCAGAAGAACAAACTAACATAGAAAAAGACCGGCCAAAGAAACAAGAAATAAAATAAAAGCACTTTTTACATATGTACAAAGTAGAGCTTGAAGTTTAATAGAATAACTTAAGGTGAATCCCATTGATCAGGATTCTCAACGGTTCCTGCTCCATATTCTCTAGCTCAAAAATGTTGTGTTCTTTGCACCAAATGATTTTAAAGGGACCCTCCTATAGGCTATCAAATTTGTCGTGCTGACCCGACTTTGCGGCCTTGCTATCATACTTAAGCATTAAGTCTCCACATTTTAGACCTTAGTCGGAAGCCTTCTTGTCAAACCATCGTTTGAACACCTATTGATGGCTTGTCATTGTTGTTAGGAAGTTCTCCATTTTTTCTTGTACTTCCAGCAGTTCAGCGAGTCGAACCTCCATGGCTTCATTTTGTTCTATCTCAAGAGATTTCAACAACTCTATTGCCAGGATCTCCATGGAGATAGGTAATAGCACCTCTTTCCCATATACCAACTCATAAAGCGAAGCCTTAAGGACTTGCTTAGGAGTTATACGGTTTTCCTAGAGAGCCGTTTGGAGGTTTTATGCCATTCTCTCTGGTGTTCTGAGTCAATCCTTTTGAGTCAGACTAAGCTTTTGCTTGTTGACTCTACTAGACCATTTCCCTGTGGATAATAGTTTGATGATGTTTTAAGGAATATGCCATTTTTTAATGCAAAGTGACATACCTTTGTACATAGAAATGCTCTGGCATTGTCCGAAATGATAGTTTTCGAAGGATCGAACCTTGTTACTAGTTCCTCGAGGAAATCTACAATCTCCTTTTCTGTTGCATCTTTAAGGGGAACAACCTCCGTCCACCTTGTGAAATAGTCTGTAGCGGTTAAAATCCATGTGTCCGACACTAGAAACTGGGTTGATCATTTCGATGAAGTCCAAGCCCCACTGTGCGAACGGTTCGTCTACCACTATGGGTTTCAGAGGCATTGCAGAATTCCTTCTTCTATCAGCGAAGAATTGACATTTTTTACAAGCCCTCACTAGAGAGTGTGATTCTTTGAAAAGCGTGGGCCAATAATAGCCAGCACGCATGATTTCAATCACTATGGTTTTGGCAGAGAAATGTCTACCCGCTGCGCTATTATGGAATGCGTTGAGGATTCTCTTTGACTTCTCAGAAGTGATGCTTCATAGGAGAACGCCATTGAAATTCATTTTAAAAAGGACTCCCTCTATTAGCATATACCCGCAACTTTGCAGCTGGTAATACCTCCTTTTTTGGGAAAAAAGGCCTGGTGGGTACTTTCCAGTTTGCATGAACCTCATCCTATCAGTAAGCCTACTGCCCTTTGATTCTGATTCATTCATCAAGACAAGCTTTGGCTGCTCTTCAGTGATAGGTACCTCCTCGTTCTTTGCCATATACTCACACAGTCCTCTTCCTTTAATAGTCTTGGTAGGCCTTACTTCAATGTCGTATTCAAGGATCTTAGTTATCCAATTAGCCCTTTTCTCTGTGATCTCTCCTTCCATAATATATTTATGTACACTAGAATGTGCGACATATACCAACACTTTATTGTAGGAAATTAAATGGCGGAACTTCTTAAGTCCCTTTACTATTGCAAGGGCTTGCCTTTTGACAAAATTATAATTCACCTCATATTCATTTAGTATCCGGGAATAGAATTCCACTGGATGTTCTCCCTTTTCTTCGTTATCCTTTTGGGTTAGAACAGTAGCAATACTGGACCTGCTACTGATAGCATACATTATAAAATCCTTGGATTGGTCTGGATTAACCAGCACCGGGGCCATGGAAATAGCTTCCTTGACTCTTTCAAAAGCCTCCCGAGCTTCGGTTGTCCATTTGAATGTTTGATCTTTCTTCAGCATTAGAGTGGTTGGCCTAATTATTCCTGCAAAATTGAAAATAAACTTGCTGACAAAATTTACCTTCCCCAAAAAGGACTGAAAGGCCTTTTTATTTACCGGAGGGGAAGTTCTCTGATAGCATTTACTCTTTCTGTGTCAATTGATACACTTCCTTTGACACCACATGTCCCAATAGCTTACCTTGCGATACACTGAATACACACTTCTTTGGATTCAGGGAAACTCCGAACTCCTGGAACTTTTGAAAAACTAACTCCAAATGATCAAAATGATCATCCTTAGATTTGGAGAACACAGTGAGGTCATCTAGATAGATTAGAATAAATTATTGATCAGTTCGCTGAATGCAACGTCCATCATTCGCTAAAATGTTGCCCCTGCATTGGATAAACCAAAAGGCATTTTAGCATATGCAAATGTCCCCCACTTTGTGGTGAACGTAGTCTTGTGCTGATCCTCCTCTTTAACTCGGATTTGGTTGTAGCTGGAGAAACCATCTAGCAGAGAAAATATTTTTGATCCTACCACAATTTGTAGGATTCATTCCATGGAAGGCAATGGATAGTGATCTTTCAGAGATGCTTTGTTTAGGTCTTGGAAGTCTACACACAATCGGATATCACCATTCTTCTTTCAGACCGGCACCAAATTTGATACCCAAGTACTATGTTTGATTGGGAAGACAATGCATAACTCTATGAGCTTAGTCAGCTCTTGTGCCATTAACACCTCAATTTTAGGGTTAACTGGCCTCTGTTTTTGTCAGACTGGTTTCACACCTTCTGTTAGCTCAATAGTGTGTTGAATGACGCCAGGATCGTAACCCTCCAGATCATCGTATGACCAGGCCACTACTCCATATTTTCCGCAGAAGCTTATGAGCCTTTCCTTATCATGGTGCAGGACATCTTTTCTGACTCGAAGATTCCTACCATTGGAGACCCGAAGGTCCTCATAATCACATTGGTCTGCCATGAACCTCCGCTTATCATTTCGGACATCATTACAATCCAAAAAGTTTTCGAGAGTAACCAATCCTTTCGGAAGCTTATTAGATTTGAGCTGCATAATTCTCCCTTCATAAGCCTTGGCGATCTTAGGTTGAAGCTGATCAGCGAATTCCCCTGAATGTTGGATAAATGAGGCAATATGTTCATCACTTTCAAAGACTTTCCAACTCTGATCATTGTCAGGGATTGCTGGTCGGACTAGCACTCATACTGAATGTTCATTTTGAAGCAAATTAGAGACAGGATCAAATTGAGCACCAATCACAGCCATGCGATCTGCATTGCTATTCTATTTTTGGGGAACGGTCTGGATGTTGAAAGCTTCCAAACCCTCAATCAGGTCCCAGACTCTGTGCCGATAGGATCGCATGCGGACATTCTTTGTGGCAGAATTTTTTCGGACTTGGTTAACTACCAGTTCCGAGTCTTCGAACACAATTAGTTGCCTAATATGCATTCGCTCCGCAAGGCTTAAACCTTGGACTAACCCTTCGTACTCGGCCTCATTGTTTGAACATGCAAAATGAAAATAGAAAGACCTCAATGATTTTTTACCTTGCGGGGATACTAGACATATCCCTGCTCCTACACCTACTTTGCTTCTTGCTCCATCAAAGTATAATGCCCATAGCTCATTTTCCTGGTTACCTTCGGATTCTTTGATGACCTTCAAAAGTACCTGGTCTTCATCATAAATTAAATATGTGCCCAATCCTGTAGCATGATAATTGCTGAAAGGATCATTGTTTATGTGTTCACTCAACAGAGCGTCTTCCTTATCACTCCGATCTCCGCTCGCTTTCTCCTCCTCTAGCAATTCAACGCAATACATTTCTTGCTTAGTGATAGAGGTATTTTCCACTTCAAAATTGATCAAGGCTTCATCCGCCACATGTTCAGAATGCAGAGCCTCCGATTCTATCTTCATTTTAGCCCCATGCTTGGTCCTGAGTATCAGATACAACCAGTCCAAGGACAAGTATCTGCCTACCTTTGAAATAAATTCATGGGATAGGCAAAGACCAAACACAAGAGGAACATCTATGATCACTGTGTCTTATGGGACTATGATACTTGGGCAGGTGAATAGAGTTAAAGGAATTGCTTTGATGATGCCTACGGTCTCGACTTTATTTCCATCAAGCTGCATCACCCCCCTTTTTATAGGTTCATAGCTGAGTCCCAAAGCTTTAGCTATTTGTTTAGGCATAACTGTTGTACCAGTGCCAGAATCAATCATAGCGTTGTGTAATAGCTTCTTTCCCACAATGAGAGTCAAGAAGAAGGGCTAAGGTTTTGGCCTACTTCCTCCTTCGGTAGGAGATTCCTTCATATTGTTTGTAAGAACCTTTGCTGGTGCTATGTGACAAACAGGCTCTATGCTGGCAGACAGTTCTGCTGATGACATGCTGACCTCTTCCTAAAGTGCCTTCTGTAATAGCATCTTCTATTTCAGGATGGCTAGAATGTCCCATAAAGACACATTAGCGGATGATTTCTTCAATTATTCTACTACATTAAAGGGTGACAAGTTCAGAGCTCTTTGGTCCTTGGTTCTTGTTATGATAATTTCCTTCCAAGGTTGAGGAGGTGAAGGGACAGTTGAAGTACTGGGAATTTGATCAGAGGCGTCTTTGAGTTGCAGGCTGTCCAGATGTGAAACAATTGACTCACTGGTGAATCTCCTCTTTGATCGTGTGTTGTAATCAGAATGTACTTGCGGTGTTCTAGATATGAATGCATCATCAACAAACACTGTTTCTTCTTCTTCCATTCAGGAGAAGAGCGCATGATCAGGGGCAATGTCAGATTCTTATTCTAAAGACATTCCTTGCATTTGCACAGCCAAGACCGCACTCTCCATTTGTGGTGAGGCATACACATAACCTGGATAAGATTGTTCTATCCTACGGTTAATTCCCTGCTCGAGCTTGGTGATGCACTCATCAGTAGAGTGGGTACCGATACCATTTGGTTTGCAGTTGGCATTGGTGGATTAGTGCAGGATGCACCGTGATATTGATTTTGCTGATAAGTAGATCACCCGCTTTGATAGTTTTGATACACGGGTCTCGAAGGCGTTGCTTGGTTCCGCTTAAGATTTGTTATATCATTCGCCATGGTTTGCAACATCTCTTTGAGATTGCCTATTTCATCTTTGGAAGAGCCTGATGTAGAAGCCACGTTTTTAGGAACAACCGCATATGAATATATTGACTGAGCGGCTGTGGGCGCACTAGTCGATATGACATCTTGCGCGGAGATTGATATTTCAAGAAATATCAGCATCATAGGTCGAGGAGGTAGTTTCCCACAATCTATCAAATGATTTTCAGCCTTGATAGCGATGCCATAAGCATCTGGTAGTGTAGCTCCTCCCAAAGTTTTGATCATCACAGAAATGTTAGAATTGATGGACTTCAAATAAAATATAAATACCAACTTGGGAGTCAAACGAATAGTAATAGGGATTCTCTACCAATTCGCATGAAATCAGGCATTGAAGTCCATCAGAGCTTCCTGAGGGGCTCACTTTATGATAGATAGTTAATAATACAATGTTGAATGATCTCTGTTGTTTGAGAATCTCTCATAGAACGGATCTCCGAGCTCATC
Source organism: Sequoia sempervirens (assembly GCA_007258455.2). Classification (NCBI taxonomy): domain Eukaryota; kingdom Viridiplantae; phylum Streptophyta; class Pinopsida; order Cupressales; family Cupressaceae; genus Sequoia; species Sequoia sempervirens. The sequence continues at coordinate 12,414,542 of VDFB02252616.1, read as the reverse complement.
CCAGGTGCGAATTGAGTTGGGCGTCAACGTGCAATACCAATCCAACGCTTTACCTTTGAAAGAAGCAGCGAGAAGCCTTAAGGCTACATTTTGCGCTGTGATCTTGTGAACCAGACATATGTCGACCACATCCTGCAAATGTTCTACAGGTGTTCTTGAGTTATCTCCAGTAAATTTGGGAATAGCTTTCATTGCCAAAATCGGGATTACGCCCCAGATAGTGGGTGCTACCAGGGCTATCAGGGGACTTCCAGCATCCCATGCTACATAATTTCTATTGGAAGCTAGCAACATGGTGAGGGGAAAAGGCGGTGGGGAGGGAACAATCACCAGCTGATTTGTGGCCTGGAATGTCCCTAGCAGAGGTACAATTAAACCTGGATTACTTGCAGTTTTGGATCTAGTTACAGGTTGATGGCTCATACACCCTGTTACAATACAATTTCATTAAGCTCGGGTCCCACCGGGTGTGCCAGAAAAAGAATAAATTGTTGACGCCAAAAAATTACAAGGTAACAGAGTCTTATGGGAAACTCAGTTTAAGGGGGACCTTTTGCGCTAAACTGAGTAACCTCCAGATTTTAGAGAAGTCAGCTTCTTCTATAATAGGTTTTGGAAAAGGGGAAAAAAATGGATATGATAAAATAAAGTCTAACCTAAGGCGATACGCCAGAATTTGTTGATGGGCATGATAAATCATAGATTTAAGGGCCTGAATAGTGTTTTTTATGTTCCAAAATATGAGACTTAAGATTATAGCACATACGATTCATTTATTGACATAAAATAATGTTGCATACATTTTTACTACTAAGAAGAGTCATTGAACATGATTTAGGTAGGCAAATTCATATCCAACATATATAGATGTTCTTCAAATGAAAAGTCAAAACAGTATAAGGCACAGTTCATAGTTAAATCAAAGCATAAAAATAGAAAGGCTGGACAATTGGCACAGTCTGAAAGTTTTGCAAATAAAACAGTAATAGAGGCCTGGTGTCTTTTGCTAAAACCAGTGTATTTTTCCTCAAAATTTCGGGGGTCCCACTTCCTCTCAACAGAGGAAGTATATATAGCAAGAAAACTCCCAAAACTCCCACTGCTTTGGAGAATAGCAACAGAAAAGATCTTGCCATCCTCATGTAATGATGCCTGAATAGAAATATACCCAAAGCCGTTATAATAGCATTGAGCAGGAACGTAACATCCAATCATTCCAGGCATAGGTGCATCCTCCGTAATGATGGCAGTGGTCCTAATCAGGCGCGATAAGACAATTGTCATTCACTGCTGTGAAGCAACTCAAAAAGCATTATTACGTTCAACTAGCCTAATGCCCGTATAACAGATCAGCTGCTAGGCACGTGGCAGCCTTTAGCATATCGTATGAACCCCTCTCCTATTGCCGCTGAGGGTTTGCAAAAATGCAACACGTGTTATATGGGCTGAGAACCTTAGCACTATGGAGGGGACGCTCCATCGGCAGGGAGCAAAAGACGCGTGGTAGCATTTCGGTGCCCGTAGTTACCATTTCATCCCCGCGTTGAAAAATTACCGAATGGTCGCCATGTAGCAAGATGTGGGGCCCACTAACACTTTCAGGAATGACAGTCTCGTGGAAGCCTTTCGCAAATTTTTTGGGGCTCCAAGGAAACAAGGGGAAAAACATCTCAAAACCACGACATGTGGAGGCACCACGCAACTTCTCAGGATACGGAATGAAAGTTGATACCCGATGTTGCGAAAAGTGGACGTGCAAACCATTAGAGCAAAACTTTGATAACAAGCCGAGCAAACTCGGTAATGCACAGGCCGACGCATACTTAATACAAAAGAGACCCGAAGGGAGTTGCTCAAATATTTATTTAACAGTATCTACTAACAGAAGTAGCTCAACATTAATGGTGATATTTTAGGGCACTCAAAGCAGCCCCGCTGGAGTTCAAAAATGGACATAGAGGCATCATAGTTAATGCGGTAGCTGCAAAGATCCACAGATCATTCTAGGAGAAAATCTTCACCGACATAGACAACAAAGATTTGAATTTAATGCAGAACCGACTCCCTTCAAAAGATCTAGACGCCGACCCTCTGACACCATGGATATTTTGTAAACCCTAAAAATAGGGGCTGAATTTCTTTTTGAAAAGGGGTGTATTTATGGAATTCTTGCCTCTTTGTAAAGGGCCCCTCTTTTTCTTTTTTTTCTTTGGTGTCTTTTAGGAGAACTATTAGAACATATAGTCCGAAGGAGATAGAGTTGTATCCTGATTCTTTATAATAGGAGCTTCTTTTGTCTTCTTAGTTAGGAATTACACTCAGCATAGGATGGAATGTATCTTTCCAGTTTCCCTAGTGTAGATGGAAGCAGTCTGAAGACACAGGTTTTTTTCTGTACACTGGTGATTGTGCCAGATTTGTAAATGTTGCTTATCTGTCTTACCCACAGTAGAAGCAACCAGGGTCGAATCTACTTCATATTGTGTTCCAGAACAGTATTCATCTTAAGTTAATCATTTGATTTTGAAATCTTTCAAGGAATGAAATCTCACTTTGTGTTTTGCTTAAATGATAATCTATAATTAGTTATTGAAATCAGCACTGTAAATTAATGCAACTATGTGTTAATCACAAGTTAATTTTGTTCTTCAATTTTTAGTTAGCAATTCTTTGAAAGGTAATAAGTCTGGTTAAATTAGGTGAAATATCATTCTTTTCAGTACCAAAACCTTGATCTATCTTTTTATATTTACTTAAAAACCCTTGGTTAGAATAGGTTTAAATTCATGCTTGATCTTAGAACAATTTAGAAGCTCACACTAGCAGACCCCTTGAATATTACTGTTGCATTGACCACTGAGTAAAATCAGCATAGTTGAGACCCAACTACAAAGACCTTGGGAGCTAAGGAATCCATGTGTTTCCTTTCTCTTTCAGGAGAAGCAGAGTAGCAATATTCTGCTTCCATTGTTGTGGTGCCAAAATAACCATCAACAGGAACTGGCACTAGAAGGAGGGCCAGAAGGGAAAACTAGATAAACCTAGGTTTTCATCCCCAGAGAGGTCCCACAAAGTTCTCCGATCAACTGGGAATCCATCATTTTTCATAGAGCTCAAGACCCCAACAAGACATAAGAATCATAAGGCTAGGGCAACCATTATTCCACCTTTAACAGCTGGCTCAACCACCACCGCCACCAATTGCATTCTTTCAGAATAATCCCTCTCCATTAAGGACTATCCCTGGAGGTTTTCACGATATGCTCAAAAACCCTAAGAAATTCTACCCTAAGTACATTCATGGTGAGTCAAGGAGTGTTGAAGAACATATATAAGCTTTCAAGGATGCTTGTACTAGAGCTCAGATAGCCCACCATGATGTAGTCTGTAGATTATTCCCTTACTCTTTAGGGGACATGGCATACAATTGGTACCTTAATCTTTCTCAAGGTTCCATTCTGACCTGGACACACTTGGAAAATGCCTTCATTAATCAGTTTAGGGTGTATGTGGACCCAACTCTTTTATACCATCAGCTTGCAACCATAAGGAAGGATCTAGGTGAATCTTTACCTTTATTCAATACCAGGTTCCAACGAATGTATAGGAGATTGCAAGATCCCTATCTAGTTACTGAGAATAGTGCTATCCAGGCATACTTTAGGGTTATAAACCCTTTTCTAGGATTGTTCTTGCAAAGGACATATCCAGCAACTGATATTGATTCTCTATCCAAAGTCTATCATTTGGCTATTAAGCTGCAGCAGTAAGTCAGTTCTCAGCAAGGAAGTTTAGGAGGAGGTTTCCATTCAATGGGATATTAGATGCACACCCCAACTCCTCTATTCAACACTGTCTCAGGGATGTCTCCTTCCCACTATGGACCTATGTCTAAATTGCAAACCCAACCACCTATTCCATTCTTTGCTACTGGAACTCCTGATCTCTTTCAACAACCACAGGTTCCTCAAATTTCCCATAGTCATCGTAACCAAATTGGAACTCCAAGTCATGTTGATCAGCCACTTGTTGTTAAGAGTGTGGAAAGTGAGAAGATAGTTCAGCTTACAAACGAGGTAGAGACCCCGAAGAAAATGCTGTCTCAAGTTACCAATGACATGGCTCAACTTCGGTTGAACCCTTCCCAAAACTAGGGTAATTATCCCAATCAAAATAGCAACAATCAGGGTACTTATCAGAATAACAACTACAACCAAAGAGGTTACCAAAACCAAAACAGAGGGTACAACCAGAGAACAATTAACAATAGGCAATGTAATACAGGGCCTAATAATGGTGGAGTCCCTCACAACTATCAAGCAAATGAGGAGAGAGCACATACTGCAAACGTGGCTGACCTCAACTTCATGACCAATTGGTGCAGGTTGCATGATACTACAACCCATTTTGAGGTAAATTTCCCTCAAATGGAGAAAGTTGCCAAGATGGCACACGAAGATGCTCACACATTCCAGGGGAATTCAAACAAAGGAGGTGACTCAATGGATACTACAATGACTTATGAGCTCTTCGAGGAGGAGCCCTCATTCCCAAGGCAAGAAGAGAATGAACCAAAGGAGGATTCATATGATGCCCAAGCTTTTCAGATGAAGGGAGGACACTTCCTGAGAAATCAAGGTAAGGGGTCATTCACTACATCAACACCTCCTAATCACATGGTGCCCCCAAATCAAAGTGCTGATAATAATCCTCCTCCACCAATAGGCCCACTTGACCTCCATAACAAGGGTAATTCCTCTGCTATTTTCAAAAGTAATTCAAGTTATAATACAAAATTTGACATTGTTTTTGAGATGCAGAAACAAAAAACTTCTTTGTCATATTTTGACATTTTAAAGTGGTGCCTTGCTCAAAGGGAGATAGTGTTGAAAGCACTAGAACAAGCCGATAATTCAAAAGGAAAGAGCAAGGTGGTACCTGCTAGGGATGTCAATGTAGCCTTATACAGAAACAAAGTAGGTACTCCAACCTTCCTTTTAAGTTTAAGAATTTATGGGAAGAACCTACACAACTGTTTATTAGACTCGGGGGCTTCAGGATATGTCATGTCATTTTCCATATGCAAGAAGTTGGGATTGGACCCTATTCAAACAAATAAAAAGGTCATTCAACTTGACAAAACAGAGGTTAATGTGGTAGGGGAATTAAGAAACATACACGTTCAAATAGGATCAGATCCTAGGATCATAACCAACATAGATATTCAAGTGGTAGATATTCCTGAGACCAATGGTATGCTGCTAAGCCGAGATTTGATGAAAAATTTAGGGGGATATCTTTCCCTTGACTTTTCAGATATGTGGCTATCATGGAAAATGATTCTAATCAGATCAGGATTAAGAGTGAGCCTCGCCTCAAACATATCATTACTGAATATGATTGCCACAATGAGGTGTCCTATTTCAAAACTAGAATAGGTGTGTATAAAAGAGATGAAATTTTAACCTTCTCTATTCTTGATCCTAAAGAGTTGCCAATACTAGGGTTCCCTAATCCTATAATTAATGAAAACCAACAAGCATTGGTCAGAAAAATGCAGCAAGACCAGCTGGTCTTGGGAGAAGGTGTAGATCTACAAAGTCTCCTGCTCCCTAATTGGTGTAGGGTACATTACCAAAACTACTCTGAATTGACTTGCCAACCCTGCATTGACATTTTGAAACATGTCGTCCAAGTTGAGGAATCCAACACAAGTCGCCCCGAGACCATTGCAAACCGCTTCTCATTTGAATCCAAGGAAGTAACAATGTTGACCAGAAATGGGATGCCTTCAAGGGAGGTTCCTCTTCAAATGGAACCTTCCCTAGACACATGTCCAAATTAGCATATCGATGAAGGGCAACCCCAGGGTTTGTTTGACGCCCCTGCTTTCCTAAATATACCAAAACCCCAGGGGTTAACTGAAGACACTAGTGATTGTCAGAAGGATAGTCACAGGTCATATGCTATAACTAAACATGAATTGGAGAGTGTGTCTAAAGAACTTACACAACATCCTTTCCTTATACCTGGTGCAAAAGATCAAGCAACCCCAAATGGGAATCATCTAAATCAAGCACCCATAGCAACTTCAAAAGAATCAACTCCAACCTATGATCAACGGTGGACCCTCACCTTTGATGGATCTAAATCTAAAACAAGCTGTGGTGTTGGAATTGTACTAATCAGTCCAAAAGGGAAAACCTTCTTTGCTTCTTATAGATTGCAATTTGGATGCACAAACAACATGGCAGAATATGAAGCTATGGCACAGGGACTAATGTTTGCACACAAGAAGGTCATTGCCTTGGTGGTCAGAGGAGATTTAGAAATAGTAGTCAAACAAGTGCGCAACTAGTATACATGTCACAACAGAAGACTGACAGCATATAGAAATCGGGTATGGAACCTGATTGAAAACTTTGATGCTTTTGGGATTAGCTTGATCCCTAGAGAAGAAAATTAGGTAGCTGATTCATTGACTATTGCTAGAAGTACCTTGGAACCTATGCAAGGCTCTAAATTCAAAAGATTCTTAGTGGAACTGATGTCCACCCCAGCTGTTCCTGAAAATATCAAGAATCTCCAGGTCTTTGATGATGATTGACATATTCTAGCCTTTTTAGCAAGCTTAAATTTCTTTGAGGGGAAAATTATTGATGAGTCCAATAGAGATCAAGCGGATTGGATCCCTGATGATCATGATCCAGAAGGGGTCCTCAATTTGAGAAGTAATAGTATTCCCAAGGGAATGATGGCCTTGGAGAGAATTTTTGACTCAGATCCAAGGGCTCAAGAGAAAATATCAGCTGAAGAAAAGGGAGGAGAATATGAAATAGTTAACTTGGCCAATGTTGGCCCTTAAAGGAATGTCTATATAGGGAAGGCCTGCCCTGAAGCAATTAGAGAAGACATACTGAGGGCGATTAAAAAGGATATTGTTGTGATCGCCTGGGGGTATGAAGACCTCCAGACATTTGATGCTTCTGTTATGACTCACACTATCCCCTTGAAGCTCGAGGTTACACCCTTCCGACAGAAGCAACACCCTGTCAACGCCTTGATTGAGCCATTCATTTATAAAGAGGTTCAGAAATTGCTATCTGCAAGGATAATCTTCCTTGTGCACCATTCAACGTGGGTGGATAACTTAGTTCCAGTCTGTAAGAAGAACGAGGAGATTAGACTATGTGTTGACTTCAGAAATCTGAACAGAGCCTCAGAAAAGGATAATTATCCACTTCCTTCTCTGGATGACGTTTTGCAGACTGTCAACGGATCTCAAATGATGTCATTCTTGGATGGTTATTCTGGATATAATTAGGTCATGGTCGACTTTGAAGACATGATGAATACAACTTTCACTACCAAGTGGGGGACGTTTGCATATAGAAGGATGCCATTTGGCCTGATAAATACTGGAGCAACTTTCCAACGTGCCATGGACATAGATTTCAAGGATCTAATTGGTAAATGCATTATTGTTTACATAGACAACCTGACAGTGTTCTCCAAGGATTGACTGAACCATGCTGCCAATTTAGCCAAGGTTCTCCAGAGGTGTATCTAGTATGGAGTCTCCTTAAATCCCAAAAAGTGTGTGTTCAGAGTTTCTGAAGGGAAGCTCTTTGGACACATAATTTCAGAAAGAGGAATATCCATCGACCTAGATCGAGTTGAGTCCATCCTCAAGATAGCTATGCCAGGAAGCAAGAAGGAGATGATATCCTTCTTTGGAAAGATCAACTTCGTGAGGAAGTTTATCACAGGCTTTGCAGAAATCATGAATCCTTTGAATGAGATGATGAAAAAGGATGCCAAAATAGAGTGGAGTGATGAGGCAAAAGCTGCATTTTTTCAATTCAAGCGATCCATTTCAGAAGCTCCAGTCCTCACTAGCCCTGACTACTTGAGGTCGTTTTATATTTATTCTTTTGCCTCCGAGCATTCTTGTGCAGCTATTCTAACTCAGCAGAGAGAAGAGGGGGAAGAAAGGCCAATTACTTTCATGAGCTCTCCATTTAAAAATGTTGAAGTTAAATACCCACCTCTTGAGAAGCAAGCTTATGCGCTGATCCGAGCTGTTAAAAAATTCAGGCACTACGTTCTCCAGAGCCAAATCATTGCTGTAGTTCCTGACACAGCTATAAAGTCTCTACTTATGCAGAGCGAGCTGGGAGAAAGAAGAGGGAAATGGATGGCCATCTTACAAGAGTTTGATTTAGAGATACACCTTACGAAACTTGTCTAAGGTTTGGGTCTGTCTAAATCTATGGTTGATGCTGGTAACAATGTTATTTGTCAACAATATACTACTCAGTCCTTCCTAAACGACCCATGGTATGTTGATCTCATTTGTTTTATGCTCAATAACCGATGTCCGGAGGGAATGAACGCCACTCAGAGGAGAGCACTGAGACTGAAAAGCTCACACTATATGTTTAAAGGAGGACTCCTATACAGGAAGAATTTTGAAGGAGTATACTTAAGATGCCTTGATCAGCAAGAGGCTAAGCAGATGATCTTTGAGTTTCATGGGAAGCATGGCATGGGTCATGGTTTTACAGATGCTCTGGGACACCAAATCCTCAGGTCTGGTTATTACTGGCCTTGTGTATTCAAGGATGCCCATCATCATGTGAGGACATGCCATATCTGTCAGATTTCTGCATCAAGGGAACACCATGCAGCCATGCCATTATAGCCCGTCTACGAGGTAAGGCCATTTGCCCAGTGAGCACTATATTTTATTGTAGTGATTAACCCAAACTCTTCTACAGGACATAAGTTTATCTTGACTGCTACTGACTACTGCACAAGGTGGACAAAGGCTATACATTGCAAAAACAACACAATGGAGGTAGTGATCAAGTTCCTCACCGAGTGCATCATTACAAGGTTTGAGGTACCCTTCACTTTGGTATGTGACAATGGCTCTGCTTTTTATTTTGCTGAATTTATTTTTTGGGCATATGATCACAAGATTGTCTTGAAGTATTTGTCAAATTATTATCCACAAGGCAATGGAGTTGTAGAGTCAACCAATAAGAATCTCTTAGGGGTCATTAAGAAACTGTTAGAGCATAACCCTAGAGACTAGCATACCCAGCTTAGGTTTGCGTTATGGGTAGATCATACTAGGATTAAGGCTACTTTAAACACATCACCATTCAAGCTGGTATATGGCCAAGAGCCTGTCTTTCCTATCCATCTGCAAATACCTATCCTTGAGTTCATGCATAAATTCTACTCTAAGGACAATAGGATAGAAGTCAGATTAACTGTTTTGTTGAAGTTAGAAGAACAGAGAGATGCCACATTGCAACAATTCTTTAGGCATCAAATTGTTTTCAAACATTGGTTTGACAAAAGAGCCAAAATCAAGGCTTTTAGGCTATCAGACCTATTGCTATTATGGGATAAGGCTGGTGAAAAGAAAGACAATCACCAAAAGTTTGACAAACTCTGGTTAGGCCCTTATCAAATTGCTGAGATCCTAGGAGAAAATGCCTTCAGACTGAGTAGCATAACTAGACAACCTATTCCTTTGCCTATCAATGGACCGTTTCTTAAGCACTATTTTGAATCTTGAGGCATTGTTAATTTCTGTTTTGTGTGTAAGTAATTCATTTTTCTTTATGTAAATAATTTTTATTGGTCTCCTGTTAGCAAATAATTTGCATTTATGTAAATAGTTTTTGTGCTTCTGTCTATAAATAACTCTTTCCTTCGTGTGGTTAATTTGATGCTCTTTGTGTAAGTAATTCGCTCTTTGTTTGTAAATAGTTTGTTGTTTATTTGTTTTCTTTCCTTCTGCTCTCTGTTTTCTGTTTGTTTTCTTCTTTGGGGTTTATCTTTTTCTTTCCATTTTGAACTGTGGGTTGTTATCTAAAGCATACTTTGGTCATTAGGAGAGAAGTGGTTTAGATATTTTTAGGTTGTCTGATTGGATGATTTTATCCTCAATTAGTTGTTTCATGCTTGTTGTCAATAAGAGTTGTGGACAGTTTTAAAACAAGGTGCCAAGTAAGTAACCTTCATCAACTCCCCTGAATCAGTCACAAATTATTAAGATCATCTCCTCTTGTAATGGTAAATTTGTCCTAGGACTATGGTGTTGTAAGATTTGAGTGAAAAATCTGAATCTCCCAAGTGTTGTTATGAGGTCCATGGTAGTTTTAAACCCAGATCAGATGTTAAAAGTCTGACCTATTGAAAAAGAACTAAATGCAATATCTGAAACTCTATAAAAAAAAAAAGAGAAAGAGAAAAGAAAAGAATTATCTAAAAGAGAAAGGAAAGACTCAATATGAATGGGTGATTCTAGTATCTCTACTGGGGCTATGGATGTCTGACTGGAAGTAGAGAAATGTTGTGAGGAAACTAGAGGTATCTCCATCAGGGCTATGGACGTCTGACTAGCAGCGGAGCAATGCCCAAGATATCATTGCACAACAGCTAAGGGGATCAACTTATGTAGCTCAAATCTTGCACATTATTGTCCTAAAGATGAAGAAAACTTCATAAAAGAGTGATGCACAATCAAGCACACACATTGATTCAGGGGTAGCCATTGATTGACTTACATTTGAGATTCTAGCTCTACCTTGCTTGTTATAGCTGACACAACTAGAGTTGTAATGATCATGAACCAAGAGTTCTGGGTAGTTGAATCCTTCATATTCATGAAAATAGTTAAACCATTTTCCTAGCTGAGTCACCATCTGTTATGCCTTGCATAACCACCCCACTTTGATCTGGATTAAAATGGGTCCCCCTTTTTGTCTTTTTCTCTTTGGCCTTTGGTTTTCTGCCTTAGGCATTTTCCTTTCAGAGTTCTGTCAGAGGCGGAACTGGGACCAATACTGGACTTGGAAATTCCTTCTATGTTTTGGTCTTGTTTCGCCCCTGGTTCTAGTTCTGACTGTTATTTGTCTTCTTCCTTTGTTCTTTATCAGAGTCGGGTCCAGACCTGATTCAGAATGTTGAACTTTCTCAAGTTCCTCATTCGGGTCCCGTCTCGGTTCTAACCCTGCCTTTTCTTCTCTCTTCATTGGTCTTTTTCAGTTTGTGTCCTGTGCCTTGGGTGTTTTCGGCCCTAGGCATCTTTTCCTTTTTGTTTTGGCGGGCCCGAAACCAGATCGGATTTTGAACTTGGAATTCCTTCCAAGTTCTGTTATATTTTCCTTCCCCAGTCCCGGTCCCGCTGCTTTGGTCTTTTCTTCCTTGCGCGTCTTTTCGTGTTGTTCCGATGGAATCGAAACTAGAACAGGAACCGAACCCTAAAACTTGAAAAAGTTTTTGGTTTGGGTTCCATTTCGGTCCCGATTCCGCTTGTCCCATTCTTTTCCTTTTTGTTTCTTTTGCTTTGTTGTGGGGTTTTCCTTCCCCTTTTCTCTTTCTTTCTGTTCCTTTCTTCCTCTTTTTTTGGGTGATGTCAGAGGTGGGTTTGGAACAAAATCCGAACCCAAAACTTGGAGAAGTTTCTGGTTCAAATTTGGTTCCAACCCTAGTTCCACCTTGTTCGACGTTTTGCTCTGGCTCTGCCGGTGTTTTGTTTCTGTCCTTTGCATTTTGGGTTTCTTCGCGGACGTGGAGTCAGAATGGGGTATGAACTTGGAAATGTTGATTATTTCCCTGGCTTGTCCCCACCCCAACCCCGATCCCGGTTCTAGTCTCTGTTTTGGTTCCACTCTCGCCAATTTTTGAAGGTAGGTGTTGTTCCCATTCGGATTTGGTTCTGCCTTCGTAGGAAGTAAGTCTTTTCTTACGAAGTATAATAAAATAAGAAGTGTTATGGGTAAGTTCCAGGGTGATATTTTTGTGATTTAGAAGACTAATGGAGACCTTGTTTTGCAGGGTCAAGTTTTGTGCGTGATGATATGCCTCAAGGATCTTGGCAAGAGTTTTGAGCTTGGTGGAAGGTCTCCCTAACCACGGGAAGTCACGCAGACTGAAGGGGGTCACACCGAAGAAGGTTTTCAGGGAAGGTTTGCATTCTCGCCATGAAGTTTTGCTGACTCATGTGGGTCATGCCAACAACAACGAGGGGCTCGGTAAGAAAAGAGCAATTCGGGGTAAGGTCTCCCCAAAACCATGAGGTCTCCCCAACAGAAAACAAAGCTCGCCCGACGAGTCTATCATCGTTGTAACTCTTACCGATGCAGAATGGGCCCGCCAAATGAAGAAGGCATCGATATGACCGGGATGAGCTCACTAGGAGCTCTCACCAATAGTGTAGGGTCTCCCTGAAGTGAAATAGGCTCTCGGTGAAAGGACGCAACTTCGGTGTGGCTTCTCAGTGAAGGAAGTTAGTCTCTCTGACAAACTTGTAGAAGGACCGATCTCGAGCAGGAAGAGAGCCGAAGAAGAAGGAAACCGTGAGTGAAAGGGGACAACTAGTATCTACTGATAGAAGTAGCTCGGCATTAATGGTGATATTTTAAGGCACTCAAAGCAACCCCGCTGGAGTTTGAAAATGGACACAGAGGCATCAGAGTTAATGTGGTAGCTGCAAAGATCTATAGATCATTCCAGGAGACAATCTTCACCGACATAGATAGCAAGGATTCAAATTTAATGCAGAATCGACTCCCTTCAAAAGATCTGGATGCTGACCCTCTGACACCGCAGACATTTTGTAAACCCTAAAAATAGGGGATGACTTTTTTTCGAAAAGGAGTGTATTTATGGCATTCTCGCCTCTTTGTAAAGGGCCCCCCTTTTTATTTTTTTTCTTTGGTGTCTTTTAGAAGGAGAATTGTTAGAACAAATAGTTTAAAGGAGATAGAGTTGTATCCTGATTATTTGTAATAGAAGCTTCTTTTGTCTTCTCAGTTAGGAATTAGACTCAACATAGGATGGAATGTATCTTTCTAGTTTCCCTAGTGTAGATGGAAGCAGTCTGAAGATGTAGGTTTTTTTTCTGTACACTGGTGATTGTGCCAGATTTGTAAATGTTGCTTATCTGTCTTACCCACAGTAGAAGCAACCATATTCGAATCTACTTCATATTGTGTTCCAGAATGGTATTCATCTTAAGTTAATCATTTGATTTTGAAAGCTTTCAAGGAATGAAATCTCACTTTGTGTTTTGCTTAAATGATAATCGATAATCAGTTATTGAAATCAGCTCACTGTGAATGAATGCAACTATTTGTTAATCGCAAGTTAATTTTGTTCTTCAATTTTTAGTTAGCAATTCCTTGAAAGGTAATAAGTCTGGTTAAATTAGGTGAAATATCATTCTTTTCAGTACCAAAACCTTGATCTATCTTTTTATATTTCTTTAAAAAACCCTGGTTAGAATAGGTTTAAATTCATGCTTGATCTTAGAACAATCCTGAAGCTCACACTAGCAGGCCCCTTGAATATTACTGTTGCATTGACCACTAAGTAACATCAGCACTGTTGAGACCCAAATACAAAGACCTTGGGAGCTAAGGCATCCATGTGTTTCCTTTCTCTTTCAAGAGAAGCAGAGTAGCAATATTCTACTTGCATTGTTGTGGTGCCAAAACTGCCATCAACAGGGTTGAGGGTTGAGGGTTAATTAAGGGTTGAGGGATTAAGGGTTAAGGGTTGAGAATTGAGGGTTGAGGGTTTTATGTACAGGGTAGAGGGTAGAGGGTTGAGTGTATATGGTTGAGGGATTAGGGTTGAGGGTCCAATATTGCATAGGGTAGAGGGTATAGGGGTTTAGGATATATGGTTGAGGGATTAGGGTTGAGAGTCCAATGTATATGGTAGAGGGTATAGTGGTTGAGGGATTAGGGCTTAACTAGGGTTGAGGGTAGAGGGTAGAGGGTTAATTAAGGGTTGAGGGATTAGGTTTGAGGGTAGAGGGTATTGGGTTGAGGGAAGAGGGAAGAGGATTTAAGGGTTGAGGGTTGACTAGGGTTTAGGGTTGAGTGTACTTTAAGGGTTTAAGGGTTGAGCGATTAGGGTAGAGAGGAAGGGATAGATTAAAGGTTGAGGGATTAAGGGTTAAGGGTTGATAATTGAGGGTTGAGGGCAGTTTAATGTATAGGGTAGAGGGTGTAAGGGTTTACTAGGGTTTAAGGGTTGAAGGTTGAGGGTTTAAGGTTGTCGGTAGAGGCTTGCTAGAATATGGTTCAAGGATTAGGGTTGAGGGTCCAATGTATAGGGTAGAGGGTATAGGGTATATGGGTTGAGGGATTAGGCTTTAAGGGTTGAGGGTTGATGGTAGAGGTTAGAGGGTAGAGGGTTTAAGGGTTGAGGGATTAAGGGTTGAGGGTTGATGGATTAGGGTAAAGAGTTTACTTGGGTTTAAGGGTTTAAGGGTTTAAGGATTAGGGTTGAGGGATTAGGGATTAGGGTCGAGGGTAGAGGGTATTGGGTTGAGGGTAGAGGGTAGAGGGTTTAAGTACATTTTAGGGTTTAGGGTATTGGGTTCAAGGTATAGGGTTGAGGGTTTAGGGTATATCTAGGTTTGAGGGTATATGGTTGAAGGATTAGGATTGATGTTCCATTAATGTAGAGGGTAGACGGTAGAGGGTTTAAGGGTTGAGGGTTGAGGGATTAAGGGTTGAGGGCTCAGAATTGAGGGTTGAGGGTTTAATGTATAGGGTAGAGGGTAGAGGGTAGAGGGTATAAGGGTTGAGGTAGGTTGAGGGTAGAGGGTTGAGGGTATATGGATGATGGATTAAGGTTGAGGGTCCAATGTATAGAGTAGAGGGTATAGGGGTTGAGGGTATATGGTTGAGGGATTAGGGTTGAGGGTCCAATGTATAGGTGTAGAGGGTATAGGGGTTGAGGGATTAGGGTTTAACTATAAGGGTTGAGGGTTGAGGGTAGAGGGTTTAAGGGTTGAGGGATTAAGGGTTGAGTGTTGAGGGATTATGGTAGAGATTTTACTTGGGTTAAGGGTTTAAGGGTTGAGGGATTAGGGACGAGGCTAGAGGATATTGGGTTGAGGGTAGAGGGCAGAGGGTTTAAGGGTTGAGGGTTTAGGGTTGAGTGTACTTTAAGGGTTTAAGGGTTGAGGGTATAGGGGACATGAGGGATTAGGGCAGAGAGGGAGGGATGGATGGAGGGAGAGATGGAGGGAGAAGTGAGATAGAGTTTTGGAGAGAAGAGGAGGGAGGGATAGAGATATATGAGGGTTGAGGATCCAATATAAAAGGCCTGAAACTTGTTGCTTCCTATATAAATAGGAAACCAAGGCCTAGTTTTAAATCATCATATATCATTTCTATTGCCACCAGTAGAAGTAGATAGGTTTTATATTCCACTCATCCACCTTCACATTTTGAAGACTTATGTTATTAATGTATATCAATTGAAGCAATATAATGGAGAACATCTTATTATCAGAGATTCTCCATGATTGTGTTATCATTCTGTATTTTTCTTATGTTTTCCATACTTATTTCTTCTTATATTTGAATGAATATTAGTTATTGTGCCTCAATAATGTGCTTATGTGAATGAATAAAATGTTGATACAGTAAAGCATTTACTGTGGATGTTTTAGTTACATGTTCAAAATTATGTTCAACATAAAAATTGAAACTATTTAAAAATAATTAAGTTAACAAAGTTGATTATTTAAATAATTGTGAGTTACGTGCATTAATATTTTATTAACTTTTGTGTCTTCATGAACCTATGTTGATACAAAATGAATGGAAGAAGCATCCAAGTAATCCTAATTTTTTTTCCAACGATTCATACCAAAGATTGAACAATTCAAGGATATTGCAATAGGTAATTTGTATCGACACAAATAATATTACTAAAGCATTTCAAAGTTTAGGCCATAATAATCATCCTTTTTTAAACATGAATTGTGTTAGGGTTAAAAAATATTGCCTCAATATCCACCAATCTTCATTTTCATCCACATTCTACCCACATTAAAAGATCTATTGCCTCTGATTTTATGATTGACTTGAAATGCAAAAAATTGTGTGACAAGATCCATTTCATAACTCATACTACCACATCCATCAATGAGTCCAAAATTCCATGGTCGCCATACCCCTTTCTAAAAATATTTGCTCAACACTATTGGCATAACAATACCACATCAGGGGGACTCTCATCATAGTCCCGATGATGAACTGATGAAGGAAAATCATACAATATACATTATCGATGTGACAACACTTTGTCGGATAGACTCCTAATATGGTCCCCCCGATAGACTGATGGAGGTAATTAAGATGGATTCATCAGAGTGATTAACACACATCGACTGAGCATACATTATTGTTTCCTTGATAGCCCGAGCAAAACACATCGGTAACACCACAACATATTGGGGAGAAGTGAGACAATATCCCACCAATGGACCGATGCATTACACAATAAAGATGTTTAATAACAAACATGTAGCGAGAAGCTTATTGAGGGAATAGGGGGCTATCGGGATAACAAAAACTTGGTTCCCCCAATACAATGATAAAACAATAAAGGAAAAAAGGTATCGGGAGGAATGATACCTATCAATGGAATGTGAATAGTGGTTCCTCCGATAATCTGATAATGCATTAAGAGAAAATCCATACCATAATAATCAAATATAAGCCAAGGAAGGATATTAGAGAAAATAAAGTATATTGGGGAGATAGTATTTGGTGCCCCACTGATGCCTCAAAGGAAATATAACATCGTATGAGTTCATCGATGAGAAATGTGGATATTGGTGGAAGTAAACCATAGTCCCTCCAATGCAATGATGATGGTTATTTTCAAATGAAGTGACAACCCATATCGTTGATATATTCAAATTAAATTTTCTCCCCGATGACAAGATTTAGAGCAAGTATAACATTAGAAAAGCTTGCGAAAGGCAGGAACAGAGTAAAGAAGCTAGAAGTATGCCATTGTTGCACAATTCAAGCCCAAAGGAAGCGAGCGCAACACAAGTATACGAAACCTAGTTGAGAAATTTCTTTCAATTTAAAATAATTACAAAAAGAAGCTAGAGTTTTGGACAATGGAATGAAGTTTAGGAACACCAAAGACTAAAAAACAAAAAACAAAAGTCGAGACCAATGAGAAAACTAAAAGACTTTTGAACCAAGACTTGATTGACCAATGTCCTAGATTGGGGCCGAAACCTAAGAGAAGTGCATAATTGAACCCTTCCATGGAAAGATTGTGGGATAAACAGAATGGTTTAGGGGATGTATGGACACCAAAGAGAGGATATGAGTTGTTCATGTATCATTATAGAAAATAGTATAGGTTCCAACTTGTTTACAATCCTTAAATATTGAACCTAGGGAAAGTGGTTGTACCTAATGTGTTCATCAATGCAGAGTTGATTAAGGCACTAGCTACCATATATGACCCTAAACAATGAATTATCCACTGATATGATGGGTCTGAAATGATCATTATATCCAAAGACTTCATCTCCACTGTTTTCCAATTAGACTGCTCTATGAATTTTCCATTCACGGTGAAAGACCTTTTGACATAATATTATCACATGGACACTAGTTACAAGAGATGGAAACTACCACTACACAGGCCCCAAGGGGAAGGAAATCAGCTCAAAAGGTTTTCTAGCAACAAAAACTCTCATAAGTAGGAGGTATTTTCCACAGCGTGTCAAATTATGATATTGCTATCAGGATTCAATCATGTAGTTTTTCAGTCAAACTCATTGACCCATGTTTCATGAGTAGTGGCTCACACAAACCCAGCTCTCATGATAATGAATGCTCCACTTAGCACTCATTGCATCTAGGTGATGCTCACAGAGGTGAAGCACTGGGCCGTCCCGGGAGGTCACCCATCCCAGTATTGCTCCAGCTCAAGCGTGCTTAACCATAGAGTTTTCCCTAAGGTTAATCCCACTTAGCTTGCAACCCCATTTGCAAAACCTTCAGCAAGTGTTGTACCTTATGAACCATTCATTATAGAGCCCCTTTACCTCATCAATTGATAAGTAGGAGGTATTTTCCACAGCATGTCAAATTATGATATTGCTATCAAGATTCAACCATGTAGTTTTTG
Source organism: Sequoia sempervirens (assembly GCA_007258455.2). NCBI lineage: Eukaryota > Viridiplantae > Streptophyta > Pinopsida > Cupressales > Cupressaceae > Sequoia > Sequoia sempervirens. The sequence goes on along the minus strand of VDFB02252616.1, from coordinate 12,396,551 downwards.
AGTCAAACTCATTGACCCATGTTTCATGAGTAGTGGTTCACAAGAACCCATCTCTCATGATAATGAATGGTCCACTTAACACTCATTGCATCTAGGTGATGCTCACAGAGGTGAAGCACTGGTCCGTCCCAGGAGGTCACCCATCCCAATATTACTCTAGCTCAAGCGCGTTTAACCACAAAGTTTTCCCTAAGGTTAAGCCCACTTAGCTTGCAACTCCATTTGCAAAACCTTCAGCAAGTGTTGTACCTTATCACACTGTTGGACAAGTTATTTGAAGAATATTTTTCAATATACATATCACACTACTGGACAAGTATTGGGAGTGTAGGTTCCACCTATCATTTCAATTGCTCCAATGGTCCTAGTAGCAGATGTACAAAGCAAAGACACCAGACAATTTGATTATGTTGGTTACCTAGCCAATGCTCTAAACCAAGGAATGGAGAGGATTAAAAACAACAGTGATTGCATTAATTTTAAACATTACTCCTTGTTAATGCATTTTCTCTTATATGAAGGACAAGTTAGAGGGTTTTGGGGAGAAGAATTGAGGATACGGGATATAGATGAATATGGAAATTACAAACTAGTTCAAATGTGGATGTCAATATGGGATAGTAGATATGGGAGATCCCATTATCTATACTTTGAGGAGTATTTTGTGAAACCATTGTTGAAGTTGTTAGGGTATCTGTGTGATTATAACTTGTCTCTTGCAATACAAAGGTTTTTGAGACCAAAAGAGAAGGATCCTAGGAAAAAGGTGAACCATAACTAGGGAAATTGGTACACATTCTCTTATTGCACTATGATTAGAATATATGGGTTTGAAGGAGCCCCACACTCGCTACCAAGGATAGTTATAGATAGATTAGCTCATTTAGAGATTGTAAGATAGTTGGCCAAGTCAGATGCAATACATCTTAAGGGGCATAGTAAGTAATCCATTATGCCTAGTACTTTATGTTTTGGAGATTTTATAGTCATTGCTAGTGAAGGATATGAGGAAATTGACAACAAATTGGCACACTAAAATTTTCCATTTGGAAATGAAATAAAGAAATTTGACACAAATTTTTTTATTAATAAAGCGAAATTGTCACAAGGGTTATCTGGATATGAACATCTATTCTCAGTTGATGATGTGATTATGCTCACCAAGGCATGGAAGAAAGAAAAAAACCCATCATACTCAAAAGCATTCAATGAGGTGCAGGACCCTTTGGAGAGAGTTGAGCAGCTCATCACTCATGTGGGTGAATTAATTAAGGATGTGCCTCCAATAGTCTTTGAAACACTTGAGATGGCTTACTCAAGAATTCAGGCTAAGGATTTGGAGCCCCTTAGTTACATACCCTCACAGCCCACTCCTAAGGTAAGTTTCTTTATGGATACAACCATGAGTGAGGAAGGGGATGAAGAGGAAAGTGATAATGAAGATAATGAAGTTGAGAAAATAAGTGTACCTGTGGTCACACAAAATGAGCCACTCCAGGAACATAGCATAGTCAATTTTAAACATCAGACGAACTCTTTGATGATGTGAGGGTTAGGGTCAGACAAGAGTTTATCTCTAATAGTGATTTTGTTAAAACTTTGGAATTTAAGCCATTTGTTTATGAACATAAAGGTAGAATGTTGAGAAAGAGAATGAAAGATATCACTCTCGAACAAGAGGCAACTCCCTTAGAGGAACTAAGAAAGGAGGTAGATAAGGAGTAGAGTCTATCACCCCCAAAAGAGGAAGAGAACTGCTTCAAGAGGCTAGGGTTTTACTCTTACTAGGATGGGACATTAGCTCTGCCATAGTGTTCGATAGCTTCAAAAAAAGAGGAGATAAAACAATGTACATAACTCAAGAAGCCAGTGACAAAATGTATTCAGGGTCAAGGTACAATCCGGATGAGGCCACCTTACTAATTTGGGCATTGTATCCTCAAGACAAAAGACCTGTTGTTATCAATAATCCAAGCCAAATGTTTGGACACATCTAGTTCCATAGGGTGGGGGATACCAATCCCATTGAGACAAAAGAGTTAAACATAAATGTGGCAAAGTTCAATACGACACAAATTGAGAAATTAGTAAGGGGAAATGATAAACTAAAGAAAGAAGTGGTTAGTCACAAAGACAAAATATCCTCCTCATATTCATCAGAACTATATTCCCCATGGGTAGAAAATGATAAGAGGGTATTGGATGCAATGGAAAATGTCATCTATTGGAAAAGTAGCCATGAGAAGGCTCAAAAGAAATGTAATGAACTAGAAATAAAAATAAAGACCACCAAGTATGATGTTGTATCTAAAATAGTCAAGGTAAGATTCAACAGGATGATGGATCCTACTAATGAATATTGGGAATTATTTAAACAAACACACTCAGATCTCTTAGAAAATGAGAGATTGCAACAACAAATGATAGAAAAGAAAGAGGAGCTTATCAATGAGAAGGCTATGAAGGATCAAGTACTGTAGGCATATAATAAGTTGGCGGAGTCACATAGCAGGTATCACAACAAAATTAAGGAGGATCTTGATTATTTTGATCAATCCCTAGCACTCTTTGATAGCCTTGGTAATCCCAAAGAACAAAGTGATTGGAAGGATGAGCTAGCCATGTTTCTACCTCTTGCATTAGAACAGATAAATGATGAAGAAATGGTACTATAGAATACACACAAATAGCTTGAGAAAATAATGTACATGGAATATTGCATGAAAGATACAATCGATAATGTGGAAACTCATGCTGAAGAAGGGTACATCAATCATCTGTCAGCCATCAATTTGTTTATCAGTCAGACTAGATATGCATTAATCATAAAGGGGCAGTCATCGAAGCAGAAGGACTAGACAATTTGATACTTCATTATGGAGAGGATATACCTTGCCAGATCTAGAGAGGTCGCAGGGTATACACATTGAATAACATAGCAAGTATTATGAGTTGTTTCAATTCCTAATCACGGTTTTTATGATTTGTTAAAGAATTATGAATAGATGCATCATTTTGTAAGAGGCTTGAAGCTTGTAGCTTCCCATACAAAAGGGGAAACCAAAGCCTCACTTTATGATATATCATTACCATTAGGAAAATCAAGTAGATCACATATCCTTCCAGCCATTTCATATCAAAAGACTTCTATTATTAATTCATATCATTTAAAGCAATATAATGGAGAAGACTACCTATATTTCATGATCTATTTTCAGTGTTCAATTATTGTGTTATTAATGCATATCGTTTAAAGCAATGTAATGGAGAAGATTGCTCATAATTGGTAATCTATTTTGGTGTTCAATTGTTGTGTTAAATTTCATGCTTATCTGTTACTGTATTGTCTCCAAGTGGTTTCTTCAAGTTATTTAAATTCATAAGATTTACAAGGGGTTAGGGTTTAAGGGATTAAGGGTCAAAAGATAAGGGATTTGGGGCTTAGGGGTTAGGTAGTTTAATGGTCAATGGCTTAGGGATTATGGTTGATATTATGTAATCTCTATATAAAGTTTGATAAAAAAATAATAAAGGTATGAGTGGAAGGGTGTACCAAAACTCTATTGGTGTAACTTTTGAGCTTACGAATGAAATAAAACATTCTATTATCAAAGATTCTCCATGACTATGTTATCATTCTATATTTTTCTTATGTTTTTCATACTTATTTCTTCTTATATTTGAATGAATATCAATTATTGAGCCTGAATACTGTGCTTGTGTGAATGAATATGTTGATATAGTAAAGCATTTATTGTGGATGTTTTCAGTTACATGTTCAAAATTATGTTCAACATAAAAATGGAAACTATTTAAAAATAATAAAGTTAACAAAGTTGCTTATTTAAATAATTGTGAGTTGTGTGCATTAATATTTTATTAATTTTTGTGTCTTCATGAATATATGTTGATACAAAATGAATGGAAGAAGCATCCAAGTAATCATATTTTTTTCTGCCAACAATTCATACCAAAGATTGAACAATTTAAGGATATTTTAATAGGAAATTTGTATTGAAACAAATAATATTACTGAAGCATTTCAAAGTTTAGGCCATAAGAATCATCCTATTTTATACATGGATTGCAAATAATTCTAAAAATTTAGAAGTCTTGGTCATTAACATTATTGTTTGAAGATATGGAGAAGGCTTTAGTTACACTCATGAAGGTAATTAACAGACTAATGATGAGGGTGATGTTGCAAGCTGCTTCTGGAGAATCCAAAATTACCAGGAAGCTAAGGAAACAGGGGAAACCTGATGTCTTGAAGATGTTGAATTAGATCGAGGGAATTGACTGGAGGGAATACATTGCTCTTGTGGGCGAGTATGGGGACTTGTTGAAGAAAGCTAATTAATGCCTTTTTTTGCTGCTTTGATGACTATGATGAGTTTTTGTCCTTTTATTTTAATATCTCGGATTGCTATTTTATAATAGCTATGATATGGTGGAATACCACTTGGGAAATTGTTGACTTAATTAATGGTTTACGTAGATCGAAGTACATTCTAGTAGAAACTTACTATTTTTTATTAGTACTAGTTGGACTGTGGTTACTATGTTAAATTTTGGCTTGCGAGCTAATACTGTTGTTGTTTTTTGGTTTTTTGGTGGTGTTGTTTCCCACCTTTTTCTGTTTCCTTTTTGTTTGTTGTTGTAACCATGGGATCAGGGCCCTTCCCTGCTTATCTAATCAAAACATTATTGTTTGCTACAATGTCATCCAATGTATCATTGTCAATGTTCATATGTTCTTTCAAGTATTTAATATTATCATCATCCTCATCTTGACCTACATCATCTTCGTCATCATTGAAATTTGACTATAGACCATCTATATTGTTACTAGATGTATTTGGATCATCATTTTATATACCATCCATATTGTTGTCTTCCATAACGTCATCTAACTATGGATTATTGTTTTCTTGTGCCTGAACATAACCATCTTCAACATCATCATGGATGTCAATTTCTTCGATGTTCTCTAATCCCTCTCTCTCATTTTGTTCACCATCATTGTTTGCTCAGTATCCACTAATGCATCATCAAATACATGCCTTAATCTTGGATCATAATGTATGAAAAATATCTATTTTAGGTCCAAAATATCTTCATAGAAAAATACCTGCACATGAACGACATACATATATTAGACGTATGTTATAACAATTTTATTGATTAATAAACACATGTATATATTCATAATAAACTATAAATGAATAGGTTAATGATCACTACCGCTTCTTGTTTGAGTTAAAGAAATACCTCCTCACAATGAATTGGTTGAACATAATGCTCCTTATCCTCTGGTAGGAAGCATGAGGAATCTATAGAAAATAATCCACTATGGGTATCATGTCTTCGTGTCCTCTCAAATGCTTCATACCATCTACAATTAAAATTACAACATTTAAAAGAGCGGTAGTCCAACTCAATAATTTCTTGTATTTTCCCAACATATTGTAGATTCCCTTCAATTGTATTCTTATCTTTTGAGTTTGATCAACTGGATTGCTTGAAGTCAACCATGATGCCACAATTGAAGGATCATCTCTTTATATCTACACTTTCTACATGATAATGTCGACCATATGCCCACATTGCTGGATATTTCCTTGCCTGTGAAAGACCATTTATTTTAGTGAAAACAAATATAATGATGAAAATTAAAATAGTTAATAGTGTCAAAACTATAAGGAAACAACATTTTGTACAATTCCAACTGTACCTTTCTTTCAATTCTCTAGACATGTTGATTTTATCTTCTGTTATTTTTGAATCTATACCTACATCTATTTGATTTTGAATTTGTTCAGTAACCCATTCTAGTGTGCAATCTTTGCCCCATTCCCTAAGTAGATCAATGGGAAGTGGAGTATTCCTTGGGTTTGATCTCTTAATTTTTCTCCTTGCTTCTAACACTTCTTCTCTCTTTTTATCATACAGATCAATCCATTTTTTCATAAAGTCCATGTGGTACAAAATGAACTTGTCGAGTATAGCAATTTCATCTACACCTATTACATGTCAACATGTTTATTTCAAACTCCAAATGTCACGTTGTTAATTTGACAAATAAATTACAGAGTAAATTAATGATTGCAAGAAAAACAACCACACTGATCATGAATTTACTTACTAATTTCTACTTGAACACCATTAGATTGTGGTTTTTCTCCATCAATAATATCTGATGCTCATTCTTCATCCCAGACGCGTGGCCCATCTTCAAAATCCTTACCAAGGAATTCACACAAGAAGAAAAATGCTTCATTCAATACATTCCCTTTAGCCATACAACCCCTTGGATGTGCCTTTTGTCGGACATATCTTTTTAGATTTTTCATATACCTCTCAAAGAAAAACATCCATCTCGTTGATACGACACTTTCCAATTCAATGTCATCGACTAGGTGTATGAGTAAATGGACTTGTAGGTCCATGAAACTTATAGGGAGCTCCTTCTCAAATACACATACAATTTTTGCAATTTCCTAATTTTGGCACTTCACATTCATCAATCTCCTTGGAGGTCACCCACCTAATATAAGAATAGTAAATTAGTATGAACCTTTAGTCAAAAATTAAAATGCAATATAATATCTCTATGTCTCTCACACATGAACATTTCATATAAACACATACCTTGTAAATGCTGACAATTGACTTATGGCATTCCTTAAGTCAACTGTAAGACATGAATCCCCCCTAATTGCCAATGGCATGATATGTTATCAAACACATTTATGAAAAGGTCATTAGTAATTTTTTCTCACACAACAAAATGTCAAGATATATTTAGTACTTAATCAATGTTACCAGTAAATGTTAAATGATGATATATAACACCTTCATAAAATTATGAAAATCATGTGTTTTAAATCTTGTGATATGTCCATCAATTGTAATAGCTTTAGCCAATGATGACCCATAGCCATTAGGTGTCCTTCTTGAACATATGACATTTTTTAGTTGGTCTAGCTCTTTTCTTTTCAAAATCCATGGAGCTTTTGCATATTTTTAATTTTCCCTATTTGGCCACAAATGTTTTCTATCAATTTTGGTATTCGAAAGAGCAATATCTCTCCTTGAAGACAAGGTGTCCTTCTCTTTGGTTGATATATGTCGAAATATAGAATCTGGGACATTTTTGAAGATGTGCATAGGATCTAATAGGTGAGATATTAATAGATCCTTCTAGTAAGGGAGCTCATAAGCTATGAATTTCCTTTTCATTCCTTCTAGCATATTAACTACAATTTGTTCTAGTTCTTCAATTGAATCACCCCAATCAAAAAAATCCTCCCAAGCTTTCAATTCAACATCTTCATACTTCTTAAGCCAATCACCTGGACCCATAATCATCGGAGGGCATCTATTTTCAACTTTTCCATCAAATTGATTCTTTAGGCGATTTCTAAACTTATGATCTAGTGGTAGAAAAACCTTGTTTGAGTAAATAAATTTATGTAGATCTTTAGAATACCGCCCTTGAAATTGTTCTACACATCTTGGACATGCAAATATGCCCTTTGTTTGAAGCCTTACAAATCAATAAGTAATGTTAATAACATAAAAAATATAGTATAAAACTAAGTATGGAAGTTGAGATGAAAATAAATTATGAGTGTAAATACGTAAATATTTTATCTTACCAGAACAAACACCAAGTTCTAGGAAATCATGAATATTCCAACATAGCACACCATACAACATGAAGGACCTATTTGATGGAGGACACAATATTTCATACATTCTTATGCCTTTCCATAGTAGTTACATCTCATCAATAAAAGGTGCAAGATAAACATCCATGTTTTTAACTTGATGTTTTCTTAGAACAATGAGAGTCAGCATAAGGTGCTCCTTTCTAACACTCATTCATGGGGGAATATTGTATACTATCAATCCAACTAGCCAAACACTATAATTTGAGCTCAAGAAAGAGAATGGGCACACTCCATCAATTGCAAGACCAAACATGATCCTACGGGGTTCATCTTTGAATTTTCTTGGCCATTTTTCCTTTGTTTTTCATTGCTTTGGAGCTGGCCAGAATTCACATGAATCGATCTTTACACCTATTCTTTGTATGCCAGTCCATCAATTGTGCAAGTGACTTGCAATGAAACATTCGTTGAAGTCTAGGTATAATTGGCATGTGATGTAAAACCTTCTTTGGAACTGTAGAACTTTGTACATCTGTATGATATCTCTTCTCTTTGCATAGCAGGCATTCTACCTTGTTTTGATATTCATCTCTATATAAAATGCAATCATTTTTACATGAATTAATTTGCTTATATTCAATCCCCAACTCAACCAACAATAGACGCACCTCTTTGCAAGTTGATGGCAATACATTCTCTTCAAGGAATATTTTAGTTTTTAGTGTCCTATAAGATTTCTAGAGATTAAATCAATTGGATGTTTGACTTATGATTAACATATTTGATATGTCAATCTATACTAGGACTTTTTATATATAATATATGGTTTTAAAATCCCCTTAAAGAAATATAAACAAAGTTGATGAATGTTTACGAATTATGTAAACCAATTGATAATGCAAATTAAGAAATAGATTTCAACTCACTTCAATAGGGTAGGGAATCCTTTGTCTAACCAACCAAATAGTGATTTTATTTCTAATAATATTAATGTGCATGCTAGTTTTGAGGTTCTACTTCACCCAATTTGAACACAGGTGTTGTAACACCCCTCCATTTTGGGCTCTTTGTTTGGCAATGTTCTTCTTTGTTATGTTGTTTTTGTTTATGTTGTGACTTTGGTACTTGGTTCTATTTGATCACAAATTGTTAAGTGATGTGTATGTTATATTTTAATGCGATGGAATTTTACTCTGATGTTATCATTATGGCATGTTTTGAATTAGCGTAGTAGATATTTAATTAATGATGTTTTATGCTTTTGAATATATTATTGATGTTAGACTCGTTAGTTAGAAAGTCTGTATTGGTGAAGGGAACGAGATTGTATCACTCGCTTGCGAGCACCCTATGATTTTGAGATTTCCTCTTCACGGTGTGTTTTATTATATCATATATATATGCATGTTCAACATACTCTTTGTTCATAGATTGACAGGTATAGGACATTGACTCCACCTGATTTTATAGGTTTCAGCATGTCCATTGACCAATGGTAATCGATTGGGAGATAGTAGATAGGTTTTCTGTACCAAGTCGTCACCCTAGTCATAGCATGTCATCAGTTTGTCGTCGGGTTTAGTTGTTTAATTTGGTTCATTCCTCTTTGATTATTTATTTAATTTCATTTTATAAAGGTTATTAAATGGCTTTTGAAGTTAAAAATGATGATTGATTGTATCTATTTGTAATGTGAGAAAAGTAGTTATTTATTAATTAATTTAATTTAATTAATAAAATAATCTAATCTTGAATTGGATATATTTTATTGACTAACTAAGTAGTGGGTATAAATTAAATCAAATTAGTTGTTTGGCATAATGTGATATTTTGATTTAAATTAGAAAAATAGAGATATGCTTTAAATTACGCTTTTTGGAAATAAATTTGAAAAAGAATTCCCTTATAAAATTTTGAATTCTTTTTGCAAAAAGAAATTTATTTTAAGTGCATGATATTCCATTTGGAAATTAAATTAATTTTAGATTTTAAAAATGGAAATATCCTCCAAATGTTCAATAAATTTAGTGGGTGGGATATTTTAGGGGTTTGACCAAAAATTTGGGGAAAACTCTATTTGAGCATTTTCTATTTCATATTATTGAAATTTTTGGGTGGAGTGTTTTGTTGTGGCTGGATTTGGATTTTGAAGAAAGGATTTGGAATCACCATTGTCAAATTTTCAAGCTTTAGGAGAAAACGCCAGGTTCTTTGTTTTTTTTTTCTTGTTTCATTTTGAAAGAGTTTTAAATCTGGAAATGCTATTTAGATTCAATGAAAACCCATGTGAAATGATTTCAAAATTTGCAAACTGTTGTTGGATTTAGGAAAGAAAACCAAAACAAGAATCACACAATGAGAAATTGAAAGAAAACCAAAAGAAAATCTTCATATCAAACTGAAATTTAAAACCCTGTTGTTGTGTTGACAAATTTATTGTTTTATTGCAAAATTTTGTTGTGCAATTGCATAGTTTGACTGTAAAATGAGAATTGTTATGTATATATATATATATATCAACAGAATATATATATATATATATATATATATATATATATATATATATGTATATATCAACAAAATATATATATCTATATATGTATATATCAACATAATATATATATATATATCTATATATGTATATATCAACGTATATATCAATATGTATATATCAACAAAATATATATACATATATATATATATATATATATATATATATATATATATGGTAATACATATATATTTTGTATATGAAATCTTAAATTGTTTTCTGGGGAAATGGCTTGTGAAAGTTCCTGTTATGGAAAATTGCTAGATATAGGGGGCATTTTTGTTTTAAATAATAATAATAAAAAATAAATGCATATAAAAAAATGCATTTTATTTTGTGGAGGGCGCTGCTCCCACAACCACCCCCATAAGGAGGCAACTGTGGAGGCAGTTGAGCTGTCTACACAGCTGTCCCCTGTGGGGAAGGCTGCGTAGCAACCTCCCACAACAGGCTCCCCTACTTTATGCGTGGGGTTTCCTTATTTAAAAAAAAAAAAAATTATTTATTTATTTATAAATTATATATATATAATATATATATAATATATAATTATATATATTTATTTATTTATTTGTATATATATGTGTATATATATATTTTATATATTAATTTAATATATACAATATATATATGGGTATTTTTTCTTGTGTATTTAATTAGCAAAATGGGATTGGATTTAAATAAGTTGAAATTTAAATTGTTTTTTTTTAAATATATTGAAATAATATTTATATATATTTAAGCATATATACATAATTGTATATACGTTGAGTATATAATTATATATATGCTTAATATATACTTATATTTAAATATATTGATATTAAGAGGGATATTTTATTTAATGATGCAAATGTTGATTTTGTAAGAGATTGATGTTTTTAGAAAATTGAAATTGATCATTATGAATAGATTGAGAAAATGGAATAAACTTATCAATTTTAATATTCCTTGAGTTGCCAATGAAATTTGATTGACTTTGAGCATGTGCAAATAATATTAATTATTTAACTGACTACTTGCACTATGCCATCGCTTTGCTTGGATTTAGGAAATCCTAACCATAGTTATTTGGTTACCTGAAATGCTTCCTAAGTAATGTTTAAAGTTAAAGCTTTTATATTAAATTTAATTCTTATGTATCACGTGAAAATTAATTAGTTATAATTGTGTTTGAGTTGGAAGGTGTAGGTAAGTTTTGATTTTAAAATTAGTGTTGTTGTATTTTGGAAATTAAGGTTAGTGCAATGACTAAATATTTGTTAAGGGTTCGGGTTGTAATTGAAATGAATATAGTTAATGTGTTTACAACGACCAGTTCGATTTGATGGAATCTTGAAGTTCTCGTAGGGGATTTGTTAAATGTCAGGTTTATATACGTGGTTAAGTTATATGGACTATAATTAGAGCAAAATTGAAGATATTAAATATGTGTAAAGAAAAGGGTTATTTTATTACGATGTTGTTATAATGGGTAGAATGTTATTTAAAAGTTCTTTTATTCCATTTCCTTAAATGATGAATGGGGAATGTTGTTTGTTTTCCAGATTTCAAGGAATAGATAAGGTTCATAAAAAAAAAAAATATTGTTTAGAACTTATATGAATAGTGAATAGATTAAGTATATGATGTATATATGTACTTTGGTTCCTATTCTATGAGAAAAGATTGTTATGTCAAAATACATTATTAGTTATTTAAAGAACGTGTATTTATATGATTGTTGGTTTAAGCGGATTCATGTTGGTATTGTATGGGCAATATTGTTATGGTTGTAAATTATGAGTGTACTTTGGTAGTTCTGAGTTTAGTTTCTAGAGGCTAGGGAATCTCGTTGATTGAGTTATTTATTCTATTTGGAGTTGCTTGTTATGTAAGTCTTCCAAAAGGGGTTCAACTTTTGGGGTTGCATTATTATGTTAGTCAACCATTGTATTGCCTTGGGTAGGGCGTATAGTGTATCCTGTTGTATTATCCGGTATTCACGAGCGGGGATGTTTTGTGCCTCCCGTGGATTAGGGGTGGTGTTTGTGATTCGTGCCTATTGTGGAAGGAGTGAATTTTGACCTTTGTTGCCTCCAGTGTTTAGAGAGGGTTTTGAATTGTGTTGTCTCCTATGTTGGGAGTGGGATTTAATGTTATGTTCCTCCTAGAGTTGGAGTGGTTTTATCTTGTTGGTATGCACTTGGGATGAGATGGGAAAGCCTGGAATGACAAGGTCATCTATCTTGTCCTTACTAGAGGTATTTGATTCCGCATGAGTGAGTATGGGTGCGGGTATCTGGTAGAGGCCACTAGGATAACCCATAGTGGGGGCCAGAGCCTAGGAAGATTCCCAAAGGAGATCCCATGACGAGCTGTGTGATGACACTCTTTCTACGACAATAGTTGGTATTTGGTTTTATGTGTATGGTCTTCTTATCATACTCGATCTGTTTTATTTCTAGAAGCAATGTGACTTATGTCAGTGTTGTAGTGTTGTACTTGTGTTATCCTTATGGTTGTATGGTTCTTGTGATTGGTTGGTTCAATTATGTTTTAGCCTGTGTCTAGGGGTGGATGGTCTGGTATAGGATTCCTTGTTACTATCTCCTAGCACAGGGGGTGAGCCTTTGGGTATCACATGGTTGGGTGGAATGTGCACCTTAATCCATTGGGTCATCTTTTTGCTCATGCAGACGAGATTTCCAGTTGGAGAGCTCGTGGGATCTAGTGCCTTCATGCCTTATTCCTTTATGTTATTAGTGTAATTTTATTACCCCTCTTTGTATTAAGGTGGAAGATGTAATTTGTAACCTTATATTATTGGAATTACCTCATTCGAGGAATAAGTTTTGTAATCATATGGTAAATTATATTATTGGAATCATGTGGAATTTCTTATGCCTTGTCGTAATTTTATCATGTTTGGAATGCATGCGATTCTTAAATTATTAAGGATTTAAATGTGATGTGTCAATTCATATTTCTTGTTTGGGTTTTAAGTAATCTTAGTCTCGTAACCTTAGAGGTTGTTGGCAATAGATAGGGATCTTGCATGTTATTTGTACTTACATAAAAAAATAGTATGTTTGAGTAGTAAATTGCAACTTCCTCTAGGGTTGAATGGCAGGGCATTACACATGGTATCAAAGCCTAGGTTTAAACACTAGGTACTTTGGGATAATGTGGAACCCATTAAGATGTTAGTTGCATAGGTTATACTATGGGCACTATGAGCCATGGCGTTGACCTAGGTGCTTGTTCGTTAGTTTATGTTTTTCCTTTTGGGTTGGTCGCACTTGTCTACCCAAAAGTTGTTGTTATGTGGTGTAGGTCCAATGGTGTAGGAAACTAGTGGAAAGGATAGGATCCTCGGTGTAGTGTACAATGCATCAATATCCTTCCTACTGGAATAATGCATTATGGACAATTGTGTAGTGTGTGAATTTGGGGCGTTGTGTGTGTGGTGGACGAAAATCAGTTTTGTTGTTATTTCCGCCCCTTGCATGTCTTGTTGATGAATGCTTTGGTGGGGGTTAGTTAGGCCAACGAGCCTACCAAGAAGTGTGTTTTGATTGGTCTCCTTCTTGATGCATGGCGCTTTTGTTGTGTAAAGAGTTGTGACCCTTGAGTGGTTCTTGAGTGTGGTTTTAGTGTGTTTGTTCGGAGTGTTCCAAGTGCTTGTTGGGATGAGATAGTCATAGGACCTCTTGCCTTGAGTGCCTTAGTATGGCATTTTAGAGGGTTGAGTTTTCCAACCTTGTCTTGAGTTGGCGTTTTGGTAGTTCTGAGTTTTGTTTCCAGAAGCTTGCTTGATGGAGTCTTTCAGGTTGTTATTATCAATGTTATGTTGGTGGTAATTACCCCTGCTATCATCGTTACTGCCAACCATATGATCATTATTGCCATCATTGTTTCCATCCCCAAAGAAACATGTAAGAATTTCATTCAATCCTTCTTCATGCACAACATTTTCACTATCATGATTATCATCATAAAGGCTAGGTGGCATGTCATCAGTGTATGTGGATCTCATCAGCTCTTCAAATTTCTTACTTGGTAGTATTCTCTTCAATGTTGCTCTTTTCACCTTGGTATTGTTTAACGGATGGTTTGGATCATCCCGTCCAAATCTTAATAACCCAGTTGGATCTTGGGTATTAATATGTGTTTCATCAACATCTTCTACCTATCAACAAACAAAAGCATTATTTAATGTTTGGAAACGATTGGATACGTCATAAATGTATCAATTTCAAAGAAATATAATCAAATATGGCTTAAAATATAAAAATATAAATTGTATGAACATATATACATCAATTGAATAATGGAACATTATTTTATAGACTACCTTTTTATACAATAATTTAAATAAAACACAATTTTGACAACATAGTTTATAAAACATCAGTCCACACTCATTTATTATTCTTTGGTTTTCTTCCCTTAAGAACATCCTTAGGGAGACCTTGTTCTTCCCTTTTCTTTTGCACAGGACTGCATTTTAAGAAGGGGTAATCAATCAATAACTCATCCCCAATGGTAAGGTCCATAATAGCCTCAACCATGATCAATATATCAACCTCTCTTTCCATATCTCCATCTTTATCATTTATAACCTCAACAAATTGACAATTTGGTCTTATAGTAGGGTCCCTTCCCTTACTACTATTTATAAATCCTGCAATATTTTTGTGTGTGTATGCACATCCATCTATATACATAAGATGAACTCTATTCATTTCTTTTCCACTTTCCAATTGGAGACTATGTGTATACATATTAAAATTTAGACCACATGTTGACATGCTAGGCTTATACTCTGCTAGCCTTCTCCATTCACCATTGTAATATGATGGACCATAATATGGCATTAATCTCTTAGTGATTTTTTCTGAAATTTTTCTATGTTTAGATCCCACATGTACATTTTGAACAATAAAGAGGCCTAGATTCGCTTCATGAATATTGGAGGGTCGTATCATGTAGTTGTATCCCCAAAATTGAAACACCTCGTACACTTTAGGTAGTTGTTGATCACTAGGCCAAGCACAATATAGTCGATGATCAAATATATCTTTGTAAATTGATCTCAAACTCAAGGAAAATTCATGATCTCCATCACATTCATTCTCATAGGGTATGTAGTCCACCTTCCCCTTGTCTTTAAGCAAATTATGCATCTTTAAACTAGTTCTTATTCTGTTGCTTGTTTTCATCAATTCCTCATCTTCCAAGCTGGTATATTGGCACATATTTTTGTTATATGTATCATCTAATAAATGATCATTGCCATCTAGGTTGGAAGTCAATAATCTAGGAAACTTTAAATTGATAAATTTATCTTGCATGTATCCATTAAGAAAAGAATTAGTTATTTAAATAATATAAAACAGTGTTTAAACAAAGTATACATGTTATTTATATAAAATTGGAAAATTCCTTACCACAATTCCTATTGGATTTGAATTGATTGTAGGAGGCATACTATCAACTAGAAGCTCATCATATATGTAATTTCTTTGTACAATTGCTTGTTTGAATTGTTTCTTTCCATGACATACAAAACATCCATGAACAACAATTTTCTCAAAGTATTCATCCAATTTACTATAGTCCTAACCAACCTCTTGTTCAGTGCAATCATTTGTCATGTTTGTAGGATTCATTGTCATATCCTCTTCCACCCACTATCCTCTACGTGATTTAACAATTTTAGGTCCATGTCCACATACATATATTCTTCTTTTGCTAGTTGAACGCTCAGGCTCTGCATTTTCTCCAATCTCCATCTAAAATAATCAACAACATGCATTAATTTATGTCAAGATTGGATAAAGCATTATAAATTTCAATAATACTGTGAAAAAAGATGGATGCATCACAAAATTCCATTAGATCATTTTTTCCTAAGTTAAGTCAAAATTTGAGTATTTGATGTCCTACTTCATCCATTGTGTCCTCATTTGATGTGACACGATCTGTTACCATGGCCTCATCTCGCCCCTATAATACACAACATAGTAAATAATGTTTAGTAAACCAATTATATCATTTCAACAAATATGTTACCCAACACAAAACCTCACTTTAGTCATATATTTGACATATTGATATCATGTTTTGGCCATCCTAATTTTCAAACTTTTCCCTTGATCATAGAATTATATTTAATCACCATTCTTGTGCATTTTCAACCAATAAGTTTGACCTCAGAGGCCTCATGGAAAAAAAATGACTTTATATGTCCTCTATGTTGTAGCATTTGTGAATTCATAAGCACCTTCCTCCTTTGGTTGAGGTTGGTTTCTCTCCTTACCTCTATTGTATTTGCAGATTTTGTTGTCATATCTATTTCTAGCCACTTTCCTCTCTGTGATTTAGTATTTCAATGGCCTCCTCTGGATCTTGTAATACACAACAATGACAATAGTAACATAACAACTATGCACAAGAGAATATTGTTGAAATTATCTTGTTAATACGCTCGCTTTTCATTAATACACACTATGAAAAAAAAAATAAGACATTGCAACATTTTGCTCTTCACAAAAAGTTTACACGCGAAATCTTGACAACTAGAGCTGAAATCTTATGATTACAAGATGACTACAAATTCGCATAAAAAAAGACATTTATTTACAAGCTGGCTACAAATAAAACCTATTACTAATAATTTTAGTTGAACATCCCTTCCATGATCCCTTGTTATCCTAGATGAAAGAAAACCTATTACTAATAATTTTAGCTGGTTCTGTACCTTACACTTCTTCCACAAATTCATTAAAACCGTAAATATTTTCTCTTTGGAAACTAGAGATTGGATTCCTTATTCTTGATTGAAACCTACTTTAGGATGGAATGATGAGATCTAATCAAGGATGGAATGACGAGATCTAACAAAGTGTAAAAACATGTCAAAATATGTAATATATGCATGGATAAAGGAAATAGACAAATATATATGATAATACATGATGAATGATCTATCAATAATACATTAAAGAAGGGTGAGACGTTAGTGGGATCAAAGAGTTTACACAAAAAATTCCCAAACCCTAATCAAGATAATAGCAATGAAACATAGATAAGGGGTGCATCCAAGCCCTAATAAAGTATAAAATGAATCATATCTACTTAAAAATGTTGGATTTATAACCTTAATGTAGAAGGATACACTCTAAGGATGAAACCTAAGTGCATTTAAGAATGTTTGGTTCATGAATTTATGCAAGGAAAAATAACATGCCTCACATAAATATACCAAGTAAATTAATTAAACCAAAATAAATAAATAATATAACCTGCCCAGGATAAAGAGTTGAGAGTAATAACGCCACTAAAATAAATGCTCAAAATTAAATAACAAAAAATAATGGTATTTAACTCTAGGTTCAATGAAGATATGACTATGCTAGACATTTCTAAGTGATTTATTAGTGCAACAATAACTAGGACTATAAAAAACTATCTCAAAACTATAAAATTCATGACACTTCATTCCAATACACTTCCATGGATATGGAATTGATCTTAGTGCATACAAATATGAACCTACACATAGAAATAAACCTTAACTATAGATCTAATCTTCACTAAATTAGATGTCTATAATTTATTATCTTGATGTCTACAACCTATGTCTAAGAGGGGTCATGTCGATAGACATTATTGAGGATTTTGTTAGGCTAGGATATTTCTCCTTTAGTTAAACTCCTATTACTAATTTAATGATACAAATAAATGATTGAAGACAATAGGGAAGCATGCAATACACATAGGATGTTGATGCAATGTCAATGTCACATGATAACAATTTAGTTCTCATAGATAATTTTTCATAATTCCCCAATAAGTCCTATATCTAAGATGATAGTAATGAATTATGGTTTTTCCTTTTATACAAATATGTAACATGCAATTTGAAATATTTCACACTTTAGATGAATAATCTAGTTGTTTAGGGTGAACATGGGCCCATTTAAATTTAAATTTAAAAGTTTAGGGGTCATTTCCGAGTTCACAAATCTAACCTCTATTAGTTTTGCACCCACAAAATTGACATGGGATAAGGAATAGATAAAATAGGGAACCATGATTGCTCCCTTGGAACATATGAAGATGAAGTCAATTTAGGATCAATTTATTTATCAACTTCCAAGAAAAATACATCATTTTGCACTATGCTAGGCTCTAAATTAGGCGCACTTTGTGTCACCTTTTGCCCCAAATGGATTACATTTAGGGTTGAAAGGCGGCGCTAAAGTCAGTGTTAACTATGCCAACTATAGCATCGAATACAAAATCAAGAACAAAATTTAAAACTTCCCACATCAAGGAAGAGATGACAGAGAAAAAAGTCGCATGAAGGAAGAGAGGAGAAAAAAGGGAAAAACGGTGCGAGAGAAGGGCTACAAGCAAGTAGATGAGAAATTCAATTTAGTTTGTGACACCATAGGTAAGGTTACAATTTGTTTTTTTCATTCCCACAAATATTTTTGTTTGGATTAAATGGAGAGGATTGTGAAGAAAGGGTTGTGAATATTGTTTTGTTTACACGTGAATCATTCAAGTCTCATGTGGTTGCAAAGGAGGAGGGTAAAATTGTAGACATTTGCATTATTTCCTCTGCATCTGAGAGCAGTGAACACATTTTTGAAACCCCAATCCCCTGTTCACTTATCATTCCCATCCCAAGCTTTTATAATGCGGTATGAAATAACTTGCACAATAGAAGAATATGATATGAAATATGCGCAAATACTTGATAATAAGTGAGAATAGCAAGCTTCGAGGGGAAAACCTCCAAATATCTCTAATGAGAACACACTTCACTTGATGATGAAATAATACTCACAACCTCCTATATATACCTATATGCCAAGGATATCACCTAGGCGCTTAGACACCTATATAAGACTTAGGCTGACCTAAACAACTAAATAACAATATACTAATAGTAATATATGACAATAGAGTTAAGATAGCCACAAGCCAACTATTCATAACCCGATGTACAATAATATTAAGGGCATGGCATGCCCGCCTTCTTCAAAGAATCACTGTCCTCAATGCTAATCAAGTTTGGAAACTTTTGAATGAACTCCCCGTCTTCCCATGTGGCATCTTCAACTGGTAAATTCTTCCATTGGATGAGATACTCAGTGATAGTTCTATTCCTCAGTTTCTTTGTGCATGTTTGACGAATGCACTCTGGTTCCAAAATGATCCTTCCTTCTTCATCCATCTCAAGAAGTGTTGTTTGAGTGGGAATATTATGCCCAGTACCTTCTTCAAACAAGAAACATGAAAAAGCGGGATAATACATACTTTGTTGTTGGTGGCAACTCAAGCAGGCAACACTACCGATCTTCTGCATGATTTGGTATGGACCATAATACTTTGGAGACAACTTATTATTCTTTCCTTGCTGCTTTAGTGAGATTTTCTTATAAGGCTGCAATCACAAGAAGACCCAATCGCCAACTTCAAAACTTCTTTCACTACGATGTTGGTCTACCTGTTGTTTCATTCAATTTTGTGCCATGGCTAAATTCTCCTTGAGTCCTGAAAGTACTTGTTGTTGATGAAGCAAGTGGTCTTCTACTGCTTGAACTCTTGGGGACACCTTAATTGATGATGTGATGGAAGGAGGATGATATCCCTAAAGTGCCAAAAATGGAGACATTTTTTATGAGCTATGAAAAGAAGTGTTATACCACCATTCCGGAAGTGGTAGCCAATCTACCCATTGGGATTGTTTCTTTGAAGTGAAACAACGTAGATATCCTTCCAAACACTTATTAACAACCTCTGTTTACCCATCTGATTGAGGGTGGTATGAAGAGCTAAGAGCCAATTGAGTACCCAAACATGAGAATAAATCTTTCCAAAAGTGACTAGTGAAGATAGGATCGCGATCACTAACAATAACTTTAGGTGTACCACCAGCTTTGGATATTCTCCAAAAGTTCCTTCTTGCACTTGTTGTAAAGGGATTATTGCTAATGCAATGAAATGTGCATATTTGGTGAGCCGATCAACTACCACCATGATGACATTATGACCTTTGGATTTGGGAAGCCCTGTGATGAAGTCCATGGATACCTCTTCCCAATGCTGGCTAGGTATAGATAAGGGTTACAAGAGACTTGTTGTCCTTAATTGTCTTCCCTTATGCCTTTATTTTTTAAACATTCCAGCTTTGGAATTTTTGAACACATCACCCTTAGCCCTTCCCAAAAGAAATCTTGCTTGAGCTTCGATGATGTAATATTTAAAATCTGAATATTTTCATTGGAAACTCCATACCTTTCTGTGAGAATCTTGATTTTTAAAGGTTGGAATTCCTTGCCGAGGAGATACAAACTCTCTTTATACCAAAGAGTATCTCCCTTCCAACAAAACTTATCTGAACTACTATGATCACTTTTTAATTTTTCGATGAGATTACTTGGATCACAACATCATTTTTCCACTCTACTTTGGCTTCCTTCACTCAATTTTCTTGTAATATTGAAAGGGCACACAATAAGACTTCATCTTTCTCATCCTTCCTTGACAGTGCATCTGTGACAATATTTTCTTTCCCTTTCTTATATACAATCTCAAAGTTATATCCTAACATCTTAGTGACCCATTTTTGTTGCTCTTCAGAAGATAGTCGTTGTTCCAAAAATATTTTAGGCTATCATGATATGTCTTAACCTTGAAATGTCTACCCAATAGATAAGGCCGCCATTGTTTCACTGCATGGAGTATTGCTAGCATTTCCTTCTCATAAATAGGTTTTAGTTGATTCTTACCTTTTAATTGACGACTCTGAAAAGCAATTGGTCAACCTTCTTGCATGAGCACTGCTCCTATCCCATTTCCAGAAGCATCACATTCCACAATGAATTCCTTGGTGAAGTCAGGAGTGGCAAGCACTAGAGTTGTACACATAACTTCCTTTAATCTCTCAAATGTTGTATTGAAAGACTCGTTCCAATGAAAGAATCAGCCAATAGAGTGGTGAGAGGTGCTGCTATACTACCATAATTCTTCACAAATCTTCTATAGTACCCTATCAATCCCAAGAATCCTCTCGGTTTCTTAATGGTTTTTGGAATAGGCCATTCCATGATAGCCTTAATTTTGTTAGGGTCCACCTTTACTCCTTCATGTGAAACTATGTGTCCCAAATACCCCACCTCTGTAAGACCAAAAGCACACTTGGATGGCTCAGCATAGAGTTTATGATCTTCAAGTATTTTTAATGCTTGGTCCACATGTTGCAAATGTTCTTCCCCAAGTCTTCTTTGTAAATCAATATATCATCAAAGAATGCAACACAAAATTTCTCCAAGAACTTCTTAAAATGGGGAATCCATCAAACTTTGGAATGTAGATGGTGCATTGGTAAGACCAAATGGCATCACCAAAAATTCATAATGACCTTCATGAGTCCGAAATGCTGTCTTACAAATATCCTCCTCCTTAATCCGAATTTGGTGATAACCAGATCTAAGATCTAACTTGGTAAAAAACATAGCTCCATTTAATTCATCTAGCAAATCATCAATGGCTGGAATTGGAAACTTATCTTTAATGGTGTACATGTTGAGCACTCTATAATCTGGACACATGCGCCAAGTATCATCCTTCTTACGTACCATCACCACCGGCGAGGAGTAAGCACTTTGGCTATGCCTGATGATTCCTGCCTCTAGCATCTCTTCAACAATTTTTTCTATCTCACTCTTTTGTATGTGTGGATACCTATAAGGCTTGATGTTCGGTGGTTGGCTCCCTGGGACTAACTATATGGCATGATCATGATCCCTCTTAGGAGGAAGTCTTTTGGGCATATCTCCAAGAACAACTGAGTGACGATCAATTATAGCTTGCAAATCTAGATGAGTAGGAGTAACAGATTGAGAGACTTCTAATGAACATAGTTGGGCCACAAATCCATCCACTCCTTTCTTAAGCAACTTTTGCATTTGATGAGAGCTTACCATTTGTGGAGATTTTTCCTTCAACCCCTTAGCTCTACTAGCCCCTTCCCTTGATTGAAAATCGATGAATAGTTCTTGGAAGTTCATCTCAATTGTTCCTAATGTAGTGGCATTGTACTCCCAAAACAATATCCGCACCATGGATATCATATACATTGGGGGTTATCAAGTTGAAATCTCCCATGGATAATTTAATGCTATGAAACTTCCCTGGACAACTAGCTGTACCACCATCTGCAATCAAAACTTGAAACTCTGGAGCTGGATATATAAAACAATTTACACGAGTAGCTAACTTTTTGTTGATGAAATTATGAGTACTACCTGAGTCGATCAACATTGTTACCTTCTGCTTCTTTAAGAACCCCACCACCTTGACAGTTTGTGGAGCACTAAAACCTGAGAGTGCATGACAAGAAATGATTGGTTGAGAATCATTTGATTCCTCATTTGACTCCCCTTCATCCTCTAGTATGGGTTCCTCCTCTTCTTCCCTCATTCGGACAACTTCAATATAAAACAATTTCTTTTCACTACATTTTTATGGCCCTCGGTATTTTGCTATCACAAAATAAGCTTACAAGCCTTTTTGCTCTTTTCTCCTCAATTTTTGTGGAGTCAACTTAGTAGGTTGTGTTGAATATCAACCTCTCTCTTGTCACATTAGCCTTGCTTCTTGGGAATCAAATATTTCTCCTCTACCCTGCGTGCTAAGATAAAAGACTCATTTATGGAACTAGGGCTAAACATGCGTACCTCATGTTGAATGTGATCCTTGAGACCACCCAAGAATAAGTCATTCAGGTTTTCCTCCGTAATTGAATCCACCCTTAAGGATAGATTTTGGAATTGCTGAATATAATCCTTAACTGATCCTGTTTGTTGAAGTTTAGCTAACTGGCTGAAGAAGTTGTCTGTGATGCTATTGCTATATTGTGCTTGGAGTTCCTCTATAAAAATTGACCATGAGACGGTGAGCCCCTTTTTACCTTGATGAGTGCAAAGCCAATGATACCAAATGAATTGATTGGTTCTAAAGGAAGCCATCGTGACCTTTTGTCCATTTAGGATTTGGTGTACTTCAAAAAAATTCTCCATTTGGTTTATCCATGTTAGAGGATCCTTACCATCGAACTTGCACATATCCACCTTTGGAAATAAATTCCTAGATCCCATAGGAGTACTAAAGCTTGTGTTAGTAGTAGTTGACCTAGAATTTTCACCTTGGCCGCTTGAGAACTCCTTTCTTGATTCAGCTATGTAGGTGCTTAACATGTTTCGCATGTCCGACATATCTCCTCTTAGGTCACACATATCCATCTTAATTGAGGCAATTTCTTACTTGACCTTATTGATTTCTTCATTATGAGTAATATCCTCGATTGCTTCATCATCCTTATCAGGAGTCTTTCCCAGAGTGACAACATTCTTTTTACCCCTTGTTGCAGGCCCTGTCATGATGGAAACCACTAATATTGAAATAAATCACACAAATGAAACTTAAATTTTCTCAAATTTTTACTGTAATCTCCTTTAGTATGTCTTCAAAAACCCAATAAAAATTAGACTCCAATTCAACAATATGTGCGAGATATGTAGATTCCAAAAAAATAGTGTAGAAATCCTAATTCTGTAATAATTCACTTAATTCTACTCCAATTATTCTGAAATATGGACTGTAGCTTCTTCAATATGTTCTTCAAAAACCCTTTAAAAATTAGAAAAAAATTCACCAAAATATGAAAGATATGCTCTTTCCAAAATCGCCTCCAAAATTGAGAAAAACCTTTGCCTCTATGGTGCCAAGATCATGCTCTGATACCACTTGTTATGAAATAACTTGCACAATAGAAGAATATGATATGAAATATGCTGCAAATACTTGATAATAACTGAGAATAGCAAGCCACTTCGAGGGGGAAAACCTCCAAATATCTCTAATGAGAACACACTTCACAACTTGATGATGAAATAATACTCACAACCTCCTGTATATACCTATTTATGCCAAGGATATCACCTAGGACAACTTAGACACACCTATATAATACTTAGGCCGACCTAAACAATTAAATAACAATATACTAATGATAATATGACTTAATATAGAGTTAAGATAGCCACAAGCCGACTATTCATAACCCGATGTACAATAATATTAAGGGCATAGTAGATTCCGGTTCAATTTCTCAGACCTTCCTTCCATACCTTTCTCTACAGACAACTTTCTTTCATACCATAAAACAAAACTTTCATACCACAAACTAGACGAAAACTTTCATACCTGACAGTGTGTACTTCGTTTGCCTCCACAAACTGGACGAAAATAATTTTCCCTAGGTCGCCTCAAAATGTCAAGCAATAGAGGGAAGGGAGCAAACTATGGCCACAATGAGGTAATTCATGGTCAATTTATAGATTTCTAAATGTTTCCATTGTTTCTTTGATTTTTAGTTTTTAGTTTTTTATTTCTAAATTTAAAAGAAGAAATTATATATATAGGGACATGAGATTGAAAAAGATAAAGAGGCATTGGCTTCCATATTAGGGGTAGAGGCAGTGAACAGATTGGATGGTGTGGCCTTGACAATGCTTGTCAGATACATAGAAAAATGATCTAGTAAAGCCCCTGAAATATTGCAACCAAATCAACTAATTCCCCAACCAACTGTCTTGGATCGAGCAAAAGATCCAAGAAGAAATCAATAACAATAAACTCTAAGAATGTGGAGTAGGGAGAAAAGACTTCCAATGTCCTAGCTACTCCTATGACAAAGACTTCTTCCACCATGACATGTTTTGCATCTTGCACTGGTACCTACGATACCAAGATAGAATACGATATGGTTTTAGGGGAAGTACGAATGACAAATGCAGGGAAAACGTTTGTGAATAGGTTGAAGGAATCATGCTTTCAACAGTTCAAAGTCCATCTACATTTTCCATTCTCAAAGATACCCATGCACTTGCAAAAAGCAGTTATCCATGACATGGAGACTGGATTTGGCACAGGTTGGTCTGTGAAGAAGATAAAGCTATGAATGTCTCAAAACTACAATAGATTTTGGTGCAACCAAACAAAGAAGATAAAAAACTCCCTCTCGAGCTAAGGCTAAAAAAAAGGCCAATTGATGTAAGTGTGACAGTATGGAAAGAGCTTGTAAAAGCATATGAGAAGTTTGATGCATGGAGGAAGTCCGGTGAGGAGAGTACGCAAGCATTTAAATTTTCTCATAAGATTATATCAAATTTATTAAACAATTTTTAAATTTTATTTGTGCATAGTTAAATTGAATTAGTATATGTTTCAGGACAAGGCCTCCAAGGCTAGGCTTGTCAAACTTCGTGACACACATCAAAGTGGCCAGAAAGGTTTACAAGACTTGATCTGTACATTTGCAAGTATATTTAATATGTTAAATGATTTTTTTTTAATTTCCTAGGAAAAAGTACATGATTTCATATTAATTAGTTTAACTAGTCCATGTGCCATGTTTTGACAGGAGGAGAAATATGGCCGACATCCAAAGCAATTTGAAAAGGAAAAGTTACAAAGAAAAAATTGGATTGATTTTGTAATTTGGATGGAGAACGAGGTATCAATAGTTGAATTTCAATAACTTAGTTGGATATTGTTGTGTTAATATGTCAATTTTCATTTCTTGTGTTGAGTTGTTTATTGATGCATAGGATGAGTTCTAAAGTGCTTCTCTGTTGGCCCTAGATGCCTCCATAAATAAAGAAATTAGTAGTAAAAAACCTGCAACCTAGTTTGATCAACATAGAGAAGTGTGTAATACTAGAATTCTTAACATTCAAAAGATAAATGGAATTTTCGTAACACCCAATAGAGCTATCCAAAAAATCTAACTAAAAACACAAACGTGCTCTTGCACACAATGGCCTAATGGATGGTTGTCATAAAAGTCAAACTACTGAAGTAGCAACACTGATCAAGTTAACATATATGCATCATTTGCATAAATAGTTGAACCATTTATGTGCATGAATAAATAGTAGAAGGATGTAGATGAACTCAATTCATCTGACTTTATGCCTCTTGGTAGGCATTCCTCTTGAATCTCTAATATCAAGTGCCTGAGACTTCCATGTAGTTATTACCTTTTGTCGCTGCCTTTCCTCTTCACTGTTAGACTCATCTCCTTTTTCCTTATCTGTATTTTTGGCTTCGAATTCTAATTCATCCCATGTTTTACCTTCCTCCTCTTCAAAATCTTCTTCTTCTTCTTCTTCGTCCTCATCTGACTCCATAAGAGATTCATCTTCTGAACCTTCCTCATCTGATTTTGATTCCTCTTCTACATTAGAGGGTTCATATCCTTGATTTGACTCTTCTGAATTATCAGAATCAGAATCACTAGATTCCATATTCAAAAATTCCCAACCACCATCTTCAATTAATTTATTTGGATCATCAATAATAGTATTCAAAATTGGCTGCTAGTTTAAATTCATTCTACTTTCATAATATACTTTCTATCCATGGAGTTCAACCATTCCTTGATGCCATCAAGTGAAGATTGAGGAATGTTGTCGATGCAGAGTACATCCTGCTTGAAGTCTTTGAAAATAATAGCCATATCAAATTCCTTTTTCCCAAGTCCTACTCTCTCAAGGTTAACAACCTCAATCTCACTAATAGTGATTACCAAGAAAGGTATTTCCACCAAATCTATCCAACAGTTTACCGTAGGAACAATAAAAGCATAGGCTTTGAAAGGAACTTCATGAAAACCAAGCTATCTAAATGTTATATCAAACTCTAGTTCAAAATATTTTAGATGAGGCTGCTCCCATAACTTTGTTACTTGCTTGACAAATCCTTGAAACTTTGCATTGATTTTATTTTTTGTACCCTCTCTTGCCGTTCTTCCTCAATTTCATATGGATCATACATTAACCTTCTTGCCCCTCCTAAATTTTGGACCACATCCATTACCTCCACATAAAACTAGAAATCCTTGGTCTTCTTGGTTCCCACCATGATATGGTTATGCAAATGAAAATGAAGTAAAGTAATCATCTCCTTCTCCATTGGTTGGAAGAATGCATGCTTAATGTTTTGATACATGATATCAGCTCTCTCTTTTTCTCTCATGGTTGAATACCAAAATCCATTATGGTGGGCCTCTAGAGTTCTAGTCATCTTTCTTCCTCTTCCACCAAATGTTGGCCTAATCCACAAGTCTACCAACCTAATTGGATTTATTTTTGAAAGCTGAAGTTTCTTCTGAGTCACCAGTGTAGCTCTCTTTGCCTTTTCAGACTCTTTCATTGCTACAAATTGTCTGTGGGATTTAATCATTTGTACCACATGATTGATGTGCTTTGAATCCTTGGATCTAAAGGAAATTTCCTTAACATAAATACTGCTAGGGAATTTCAATGTTGGCATGTAGTTGGCATTAAAGTTGGTACCTAGAACATTGAAAATTATCCTTATATAAGAATTCCCTCCATCTTGTTGGCTTGTAACACTCTTGATGGGGGCTACATGAAATGGAACCATGATGCCATATATGGGTACCAAAACAACATCATTTTTCTTATCAACTTGAATCATGAGCTCCCTAAAAATGGGGATATCATCCACATTTTTGTAGGAAACCATCTCAGTGGATGGATTGGAAGAGCCATTTCCATCTCTTGTACCAATGCCCCTGCAACCAATCTTCTTGTAGCCTCATTCTTTTTCCTTGGAAGTTCTACTTGGTGTTGTCAACACTGCTCTTCTTTAGTTATCTACTAATTTTTAGATCATAAGGTTGCCTTGGAGATGCCTAATTCTCCTCCATTTACCTCAGCCTTGGGTTTTTTTTCACTTCCTCATCTTCATCATTGTCATTAAATGATTATGAAACATTAGTGTATACTTTGGAGCTAACCCCAGTTGCATTTTCAGGTCCTTTATCTTTAACAACCATAGTGTCAGCAAGGAGTAATGAATAATTCTATGTTTTGGGGTTACCAGTCTGCAACTGCAAATTCTGAAACACAAGTGATACATTAAAAGTCATTCCAACCTTCATAATTTTTTTATTTCTTGAATTCAAATTTAAACCATACTCTCGAAATTTGATCCCTATTCCTGTTCCTACAGACTTTGTAAGATGAGGCAAAAGTTCAGAGCCATCTCTTTGAACTACCTCCATAGCTTCCTTATATTAACATACATGAACATGATATGATTATATACATGAAAAGCTCACTTAAAAATAGTATAATCAAAGTACAAAATGTCTTGAAGAACTATTCTTTGTATGCTCAAGTATTGTTGCATGTCATAGCTTCCTTACAAATAGAAAACTAAACCATAAATGTAAAATAGAGTTGTGCTTCAACCATCCCCATAGTACCATTTATACAAATACATTCAGAGAATGAAGGAAAAAAAATTACATCCTAAGATCATAGTGATATTAAGAAATGGAAATATGATGTAATATGATTATGGTTTTATTTCATATGTTGTAATATTAGATATATAACAAAAAAATAAATTATTGCATGAAATAAATAATAAATTTTTATTTTAAATGCTTTTTTTTGCAGAACACGGGTCTTCCAGAAGATCAAGATGATCCTCATCATGATATAGATCTAGAAAATGTTGGTTTTGGTACAGATCACATGGCAAAGGATGATGATGTCGTAGATACAAAAGACACCAAGGCCGATGACAATGATGACGACGATGACGACGACAACGATGATGATGGTGATGATGATGATGAGGTAGTTGTTGGTAGTAGCCAGTGACATTCATGATCATATAGACTGCATCATGGATCATTGCTGATATATCATTATGATGCCTCTTTTCATGGTTACTATCATATGTATCATTTTCACAGTTTGTAGTACCATATTATTGAGTTGTATCATATGGACATGTATCATTTTGACTTATATCATTTGTACATGTATCATCTTGACTTGTATCATTTTGAGTTACATAGTTTATCATTTTTACTTATATCATTTGTACATGTATCATTTTTACTTATGTCCACTATTGGACATGTATCATTTTGACATGTTATTGATCTACTAACATATTTGACTTTCACTTGTTTTAGTTATATATGATGATGATATTATTAGTATTGACTTGTCAATTTATATATATTGAAAGTAGTCAATGATTTTTGGATGGATATTTATTACATATGATGATTTTAATTTAATACTCACGATGGATGTTGTCAAATTCAATTAAATTATAGATATTTGACTCACTTGTTTTAATTATAGATGATGATCATGTTATAATAATTATCTTGTTATTTAATTATTGTCTAAGCCTAGTGGCCAGATTGGGCACATGGGAAACCCATAGGAGGACAATGACGTAGACCTTGACATCACATCAACCAATAAGGCTAACCACCTATATGGCCATAAGAATTCTTAAGGATAAGAGATTTGACTTGCCCTGACACTAGGGCCTTTACTATACCATTGGAATTGGGAATGAGATCACCTGCATGAGTTTTATCTACATTAAGGGACTCAAATATTAAATGTAGCCCAAAATTGGCGGCTACGAAGCTCACTCACATGAGTTGGTGGTATCAGATTGGGGAGGAGTAGATAGTACATGGAAAATTGAATGCCACCTCCAGGGAGCCGTATGAAAATATTCAAGGCAATAAAATCAGGGGCAGAAAGAATTAATGAGCATAGTTGGCACTTCGATTGTATCAATGCCAATTGACTATATCGAGTGATGAAGCTTCAAGAAATGAATAGATATTCTTGAAAATGGACACTCCGATTAAGTTACACTGCTAAAAAAAAAAATGCTTTCTCAGGTTCATTACAGATCAAAGGATCAAGAAGATTTGTTTGAACAAAAACATTCTATGTTTGGAAGTCATGAGGATGGTGATTGGGAAGAAGTTATACTTCTCCAACAACTGGACAAGGGCAAATTCTGACATTGCCTCTTGTTTTCTTGCATCACTACTAGACCTAAATCTTCTGAAGCTAAGGTGCCTGATCCTGCTTAGGATGGTCTTCAAGGCTATAATTCTACTCGATGACATGGATGTGGTGGCAGTGGCGCAACTGGGAGTTGGAATTACACTACTAGATGATATTGATAAAATGTTTCTATAGGGCATAGAGGTGGAGTGGCTTCCCTTCATCATGGATGTGAAGGTTGAAGGTCTAGAGCACCATAGGGGATGGGAAAAAATTGGCTACAAATTCCTATGTAGATGGCCAGAATTGAATGAAATGGAAGGCTTGGAGTGGTGTCGGGCATTTGAAAACTTGGTGGAATCCAGTAGATTCTACGATGAAGAGGAATGATAGAGGTAACAGGTGGGTGGTTGATGTTTTTTTTGGTTTCTGTTTTGTAGGTCATGCGGCCAATGTTGCTTTGAAAAATTGGTAATCGGATATGTGGCCTAGGGTAGAATTTTGGCATATTTTGGGAGATTTTGTAAGGGTGGTTATGGGCACTCAATGCCATTCAATATGGCCGAGTTTCAAGATGGGTTAAAAAGATGTAAATTCTTTTTGTTCTTAATATAATGCATGCAGCTCTGCTGCATATTACAAATCATTTTTTTTAATCTTGTTATTTAATTATATGAGTTAAATAATTAAATTACTTATTCTATAATCATATGAGTTATTTAAGAGGCATGATATATTTAACTAATTAAATTGAAATAAAAAATATTAAATTAATAAATGGAAGCAAAACAAAAAGCATTTTTTGAAGCAAAAGAGGAAGCAACAATGAAAGCCAAACTAGAAGCAAACCAAAAGCAATCTTGGAAGCAAAACTTGTCGTTATCTAGGAAGCAAAAACATAAGCAATTTAGGTAGCAAGCAAAGAAGTAATAATGGAAGCAATTTTAGAAGCAACAAAAGACGCAAAAATGGAAGCAAAGCAAGATGCAACAAGTGGCATTATATCGGAAGAAAAATTGGAAGCAAAACCATAAGCAAAATTGGAAGCAAAATTAGAAGCAAAACAAGAAGAAAAATTGGAATCAAACCTAGAAGCAGCACAAGAAGCAAAATTGGAAGCCAAACTATAAGCAACAAATGACATCATAATGGAAGCAAAACTAGAAGCAACAAAGGATGTCATAATGGAAGCAAAACTTGGCATCAATTAGGAAGCAAAAAAAGAAGCTATTTTCAATGCCATACCAGAAGCAAAACAGGAAGCACGACTGGGAGAAAAAATAGAAGTAACAATGGGAGTAGACATGGAAGCAAAACTAGAAGCCAAATTGGGCAATAATTTAGGCGCTATATCTGACATTAAATTGGTCTCGCTTCTTGGTGCTAAAGGAGGCACTATTTCTTGTGTTGCATTTTCAACGCTAAAGTCGACGCTAAAGTTGGTGCAAAATCCAACACAAAATTCGGTGCCAAAGTGAACATGCAGTTTGGTGCCGACAAAAGTGTCCAATTCATGAACTCAAATGTCCTAAATTCCAACACTATTTTAGGAACTAATTGCTTGTTTTGTTGTAGTGTAGGGTCTTGGAAGGACTCCAAGTTCATATTGAGAGAATAACAATATTATAATATATGAAAATGAGGTAAGTGTGTGAATTTTTAAGAATTCAAATGATTCATGTAACAATTGGAATTATTAAATTGATAATCATATAGATTCCATGATAATATGAAAACCTACCCATAGACATGCACCCCCATAAAGTGGGAACCTAATATTTATATAATTCTTAGCAAAAAAACAATAATAATCTCAAACTCTATATGATATGCATAAATTCTTGTAGTGATTTAGATATTATAGAAGCATAATGAAAATCTTCACACAAAGGCTAAAACCTTGAAATATCATTTACTAAATGAAGGAATTACTTACTCAACATTCATTCATCAAATATACTTTTTAAGGTTAAGAAAGGATTTGGTAGAAATACCCTCTTTATCATTAGACCTCACAAACAAGAAAGATCAATACTAGCTGACAAGGATCTTAAAATTTATAAAATAGAATAAGGATCAACTATACCTAATTAAAAATGACTTGAGAAATGGTGCATTTTGCTTGTGCATAGTAGAGGGCAAATAATTTGGCAAAATTGTGACACATTTCACCTCAAAAGTATTTCATATTTCACAATGTCAAAAAATAGGGGCATATGTCTATGATCAAATAATTCATCATTATCTTTTCCATTTGACTTTACATTCACTTTCTTTTTTACTTGATCTATTATATGAAATAGTGCATCTAGGGTTGAGGAATAAAACTTAACAAATAAAGGTTTCACCCACCCGCTCCTTGCACCTTGACAAATAGGTAAGTATGAGTAGTAAGAGGTGTATAAATGATAAGTTTATAGTATCTATAACTTCACCCACTTTATATAGATATTCAAACTAAGATCTTTCTAGTATATGCCAATTTCTTGCAATATTTTATTTTTTTATTTTTAATTTTATTTTTTATCAAAATATAAAATATTATTTCGATCACAAATATTTTAAAATTCTTTCGTATCATACATATTACTTACAATATCTTATTTCTTTCATTTTAATTTTTATCTAAAATCTCATAAATCATTTTGATTATAAAATATTTTAAAAATATTTCATATCATATCAATTTCTTGCAATATCTTATTTCTTTCATTTTAATTTAAAATATTATAAATTATTTTGATATAACAAATATTTTAAAAATCTTTCATATCATCACATTTTATCACACTATGTAAAGAAAATCACACTACTTAAAAAAAATAAATTCACATAATTTATTCCTCTACCAAAAACACAATTAAATTAATCTAAATTAATCATAACCTCATCTCCAAACCAAAACATACGATTCAAATTATAAAACATGCTAAGCAAATTATGGCATGAACCAAATGCGGCAAATAGGCTGCTTCCTTCAAGTAGGGCTTAAATTTGATGGTCGTATCGCCATATTTAGTCATTTTAACTATAAAAGACAACTAGCATACATATATATATATATATATATATATATATATATATATATATAATGCATTGAGAGTTATCCTTCTCGAGGTGCCTATTTTCATCATTTTTTCTCAATGCACTAGGTGCCTCGATAATGAAAATGATGAAAATAGGCGCCTCGAGAAGGATACCTCTCAACACATTTTATATATATTAATATTTAATATATGTATGCTAGTAGCAGTCGCGACGTGCATAACACATTGAGTAAATTAATATATTTAGGTTTATGATTAGATTTAACATTTAGGATTAGGGTTTATATCATGGTTAGGGTTAGCATTAGGGTTAGAGTTAGAGATAGGTTTAGGGTAAGGGTTAGGGTTAGAATTAGGTTAAATTTATGATATTATGGTTAGATTAAATTTATGATATTGTGGTTAGGGTTAGGGTTAGGATTACACTTAGCATTAGTGTTATCATTATGAATAGGGCTAGGTTTAGGATTATGTTTAAGATGAGTGATAGGGTTAGGGTTGGGGTTAGCATATATAAAAAGGGTTACCTAATCCTAATTCTATATCTAACCCTAACCCTAACCCTAATCCTAACAATAACTACAACACTAATCCTAATTCTATTTCTAACCCTAATTGTAACCCTAATGCTAATTAGATATCTTTAACCATAACTCTAACCCTAATTCTTACACTATCTCTAACACTAAACCTAATCGTAATACAAACCCTGGCACTAATCCTAATTTTATTTATATCTCTAACAAAAACCCTAACCCTAATCCTAACCCTATCTCTAACCCTAATCCTGATTCTATCTCTAATCTTAACCCTATCTCGAACCCTAGCCCTAATCCTTACTCAAACCCTAATCCTAATTTTATACCTAACCCTTACCCTAACCCTAATTAATTTAATGTTGGATCCATCAAACCCTAACCCTAATCCTAATTCTATCTCTAATCTTAACCCTTATACTGACCCTATCTCTAACCCTAACCCTAATCCTTACTCAAACCCTAACCCTAATGTTAGTCGTATCTCTAACCTAACCCCAACTAATCCTAACCATAATCCTAACTCTAATTGAACTCTAGCCCTAACTTTGAAAGACATTGCTCCCCTCATAAAAACCTTAATCCTAATCCTAGTTCTATCTCTAACCCTGACCCTAACCCTAATATTGGTCATATCTCTAACTTAACCCCAACTAATCCCAACCCTAACCCTAATTCTATCTCTAATTATAACCTAACCCTAATCCTAATTCCATCTCTAACCCTAAATCTATCCATAATCCTAATTTGATCTCTAATCTTAACCCTTATACTAACCCTATCTCTAACCCTAACCCTAATCCTTACTCAAACCCTAACCATAATCCTAATTTTATCCCTAACCCTAACCCTAATCTTGACCCTATCTCTAACCCTAACCCTAACCTCAATCCTAATGCTAACCCAACCTTAATCCTAATTATATCTCTAACCATAACCCTAATCCCAATCCTAACCCTAACCTTAATTAATTTAATGTTGGCTCCATCATAACCCTAACCTTAACCTTAACCCTAATTAAACTATCCCAAGTGTATTTGAACCATAACCCTAATTGTGCCATAACCGTAACTCTAATTGAACTCTAGCCCTAACTCTAAAAGACATTTCTCCCCTAACAAAACCCTCAATCCTAATCCTAATTCTATCTCTAACCCTAACCCTTACCCTAATCTTGGCCCTCTCTATAACCTAACCCCAACTAATCCTAACCCCAACCCTAATTCTATCTCTAATTGTAACCTAACCCTAATCTTCACTCTATCTCTAACCAAAACCCTAAACCTAAACCTAATCATAAGAAAAACCTAGACCCTAAACCTAAATTTATCTCTAACCCTAACAATTACCCTAATCTTTACGCTATCTCTAACCATCACCCTAATTGTAACCCTATTTGTAATGCTAACCCCAACCCTAATCCTAATTTTATCTTTATGCCTAACCCTAACCCTAATATTAGCACTAACACAAACCCTAATCCTAATTCTATTTCTAACCCTAATCCTAATTCTATCTCTAACCCTAACAGTAACCCTAATCCTAACCCTATCTATAACCCTAACCCTAACCCTAATCATAATCATAATCCTAACATAAACACCAACCCCAATCCTAATCCTAATTTTATCTCTAAACCTAACCCTATCCCTAACCCTAACACTAATTGCAACACTAATCCTAATTCTATTTCTAATCCTAATTATAACCCTAATTCTAATTTTATCTTTAACCCTAACCCTAACAATAATTCTTACACTATCTCTAATCCTAACCCTAACCCTAACCCTAACCCTAATATGAACACAAACCACAACCCAATCCTAATTCTATTTTTATTGCTAAACTGAACCTGAACCCTAATCCTAAACCTATTTCTAACTCTAACCCTAACGTTAATACTAACCCTAATCCTAATTCTATCTCTAGCCATAACCCTAATCCCAATCCTACCCCTAACCCTAACCCT
Organism: Sequoia sempervirens; assembly: GCA_007258455.2. Taxonomy (NCBI): domain Eukaryota; kingdom Viridiplantae; phylum Streptophyta; class Pinopsida; order Cupressales; family Cupressaceae; genus Sequoia; species Sequoia sempervirens. Next base: position 12,360,841 of record VDFB02252616.1, on the reverse strand, counting down.
AATTAATTTAATGTTGGCTCCATCATAACCTAACCCTAATCTTAGCCCTAATTAAACTATCTTAAGTGTATTTGAACCCTAACCCTAATTATGCCATAACCCTAACTCTAATTGAACTCTAGCACTAGCTTTGAAAGACATTTCTCCCCTCACAAAACCCTCAATCCTAATCCTAACCCAACCCTAATTGAACCCTTACCCTAACCCTAATTGAACCTGAGCCCAAACCCTAAGCCTAATTCTAATTTTATCTTTAACCCTAACCCTATCCCTAATCCTTACACTATCTTTAAGCCTAAGCCTAAGCCTAAACCTAACCCTAATCTAAACACAAATTACAACCCTAATCCTAATTCTATTTCTATCACTAACCTGAACCCAAACCCTAACCCTAACCCTATTTCTAACCCTAACTCTAACCCTAATACTAACCCCAATCCTAATTCTATCTCTAACCCTAACCCTAATCCTAATCCTAAAAATAACCCTAATTAATTTAATGTTGACTCCATCATAGCCCTAACTCTAGCCTTAACCCTAATTAAACCATCTTAATTCTATTTGAACCCTAACCCTAACTGTGTGATAACCCTAACTCTAATTAAACTCTAGCCCTAAATTTGAAAGAAATTTCTCCCCTCACAAAAACCTCAATCCTAATCCTAATTCCATCTCTAACCCTAACCCTAACCTTGATGTTGGTTGTACCTCTAACTTAACCCTAATTAATTGTAACCCTAACCCTAATTCTATCTCTAGTTGTAACCTAACCCTAATCTCAACTCTATCTCTAGCCAAAACCCTAACCCTAAACCTAATCATAACAAAAACCTCATCCCTAAACTTAATTCTATCTCTAACCCTAACCTTTACCATAACCTTTACCCTATCTCTAAACATCACCCTAATCCTAACCCCATTTGTAATGCTAACCCCAACCCTAATCCTAATTTTATCTTTATGCCTAACCCTAACCATAAGATTATCACTAACCTGAACCCTAATTCTAATTCTATTTCTAACCTTAATCCTAATTCTATCTCTAACCCTAACACTAACCCTAATCCTAACCCTATCTCTAATCCTAAGCCTAAGCCTAATCATAATCATAATCCTAATTGATCCCTAACTATAATCCTAATCCCTAAAATTAATTGAATCTTAACCCTAAGTACATTATAACCCTAATTAAACCTTAGCCCCTATTGTAATGCCAAACCTATCCTTAACCTTAATTATAACCTTGATTCTAACCCTAACCATAGCCTTAATTCTAAGCCTAATTATAGCCTTAATTTTAACCCTAGTTTTATATGACCTTGACACTAATCCTAACCCTAATTATAATTGTAAACCTAACCCAAATTGTAGACCTAACTCTACCCCCAACACTAACCTTGTTATAACTATAATTCAAACTCTAATTCAAACTCTAATTTTATATCCTTAACCCTAATTAAAACATAATACTAATTGAACCCTAATCTCTACCCCAACTAAAATTTTAACCTTGACCCTAATTAAACTGTAATCCTAACCTAATTAAACCCTAATCCCAAGCTTTATCATAGAAACCTAATCCTAACCCTAAACCAAATTCAATCCTAATTAAACCTTGACCCTAACCCTATCCCTAATTAAACATTAACCTTAATCCCAAGCTTTGTCATAAAACCCTAACCCTAACCAAAATTAACACATAATATCAATGCTTGATTTTTTAAATATATGTAATGTATGTTGTCCACTATAAAACAATAGTTAATAAAAATTAGTATGAATATTTTAAATACATATCTGAAGAGTTTTTTATTATAAGTTAAATTCCATAATTATTTTATTTACTTAAGTCTAGTAATAGCTGTAGCTATTATAATAAACATACAACCATCTATATTGAGTATCTCAAATGATCTCAAACTTTCTGGACCCTCTATCTTTTCCAATTAGTGGCACTTTATCAATTCAAGGCTCTTTAGAAAATTTAATTTGCAAGACTTGGAAGGGTGTCAAATTGTGTAGAGTAATTTATCAAGACTTTATCATGAGTGTCTCCCATTGTTATTTTATTTTAAATACATATGTGAAGATATATTTTTTTATTATAAGTTAAATTTTAGAATTATTTTATTTACATAAATTTACTATAAAATTGTGAATTAGAGTGTAATTTATCATGAATGTTAAGAAATTAGTTTTAGAGATGTATTATAAATCTTGTTACTTGATATTTTTAAGATAGATCTTATTGCTTGATATTTTTAGATAGATATATTTAGTTTCATTCCATAATTGTAATGGTTATAGATTTTAGTTTCACAATCAAAGAATGAATAAAAAATTATCCATAACTATCATCTCCAAATTTATCAACCTCCATGCATTGTTATTGCCTTTTTAAATTGCCAACTCCAAAGGGAATCTAAATCACATAGCAATCCCATCAATATTTAAATGACAAACTTTTGCTTTTTAAGGACTATATTATATATTACCACATGCATGTTTACCATGTAAATGCAGATCATGGCGGTCATGAAAATGCTTGATCAAGAATTTTTTGAAATATTGAAAGAATAAAAATGTGCAGCGAGAATCCTCGGTCATTTCATTATTTTATTTTATTTTTTCAAAAGTTATTTTAATTATAAAATATACATCTGTTTAGCAAGGCTCAACTTCGTATTCGAAAGTTTAATTCCATATTATCATGTGTTACTCCATTCTGCATCAAGAGTCCACTTTTGATATTAGATTCTTATAGCCTATAGATCTAAAATCTTGAAAGCTTATGCCGTGAATGCTAGGTCATCATGCATATGCAATTCTGTATTTGTCAGAAGTCAACTAACATGAAATGATGAAGCGACAGGGAGAAAAGGAAGAACATCTCAACTGAAAAATGAGAGAATGGCAGTTTGGTCATCTTGGGGGAAGCCTCCTGTAGTCCCAAATTAAATTGAAAAAAATATCTGTAACACAAAACCTTTCGCAAAAACATTAAACACCATTCACTCCCAAATCAGATTGTTTTTGCAATCTGGAACATAAAACCTACGGATCAAGAAAAAATAATCATCGAGACAAAGAGACAAAGAGACGCCATTTATTTGTGGGAGCAGTTGCAGAATAATAGATAATCTAATAGTCCACACGGACATCTCTTCTCAGAACACAACCGCTTTTGGATGTTCTCTTTAGTCCGATTCCATACAGGTATATCACCGATTGTAGTTCTCTTACTTGTTGTGTGGTGATGTTGAAGGCAGTTGCTATACTTCTCAATGGAAACTTCAATATCGCCTCGCTTATTGTCTGCCATGTTCAGTAGAAAAGGACTTATCATTTTCCTGAAAATAGGTCATAAATAGACTAATATTGAAATATATAGAGATCTTACCAGAACACCAGGATCTTGACTGTTGAGAGTGGAGACATATTGAGCTTCTTTACTACCAACATTCATCTCAAAATGCATCAATCCCCTCGGAAACACGGTGACATCTCCAGGATGCAGAATATCGATAAAAGCTTGACCTAATATTGTACAGCATATCTGTAATCAGTCATACTGCAATAACAATAAAACCAGTGTTTTTATAAAGGCATTTTTTCAAACGGTTCATGTGCCTTGTCTATGCCAAAGGGTGCAGACCCTAAATGGAGGGCCGTGGCACACTATCGGCCTGCTATCTCTATTGGGAGAGGCCATGGTTGCGACTCACAGGAGAATCAAGGCCAATGATATCCGCTAACCTTGCAATGGGATTTCTGCCTGGAAGAAAATAAAACACTTTAAATGAAAGATTAAAAAAATTATTTCATATAAAACAGAGGAAACCGCAGCCGTGCCGCCATGAAACAGTCTCTCTCTTCCTCCGCCACTCTTCCCACATTCAACCGCCTAAAATGGCTCCTTAACTTTTGTTTTGGGCCGTGAACATGCCCATCGAACTCTCAGAAACGAATCTGCAATTCTGTTAAAGTTTGTCCGAAACTCCATGGGCTCAGCAAGCGTATCCTTTCTGTCACTATCAATGGTGGTGTTTAAAGGGCTCCTCATGATATCGAATGCACAACGCCAGCACAGGATTGCTTGGGATCCTCGCAGAGCTGGCGGCAATCATCAAGCAGACTCTCTGAGAAAGGCCACGATTTCCTGATATTCACATTTCTAACTTTGCCCACATATTCTCTGCAAATCAAATGAAATTTGATTATCACCATCAACAGACTCATATTTAAGGGAACAACAGGAATACGAAGCAGCATAGAATCATCGGCAGATTAATATGGTGACTCTTCAACGGCGAATCAACAGGAATATGAAGCATTTTTTTTCCTAAGACGGTTACTCTCGCTGGCCTCCTATAGAGGCTGCTGCCACTGTAGGCTTACGCCTCGGCGTAGTTAAAATTTTAGGAAGACTGTATCACTTGAAAGGCAAAATTTTAGTTAAACTGTCAAAATTTATGTTATAATTCCTATATATGTTTTTTCAATCTATATATATTTTTCTTAAAATAGATAGGCGACTTCAAATAAATGACCGTCACAAAATAATTGCTTGAGAGGCAGGTTCGACCGTCAAATTCAAGGCATGCGGCTTCAAAAATAAACGGACAAAACTGCATCGTTTTTTTGAAAACATTTCGTTCCAATCCAACAGGAACGGCTAATTTGAGAGCTATGTGTTTAATCGTACCTTCCTTAACATTCAGAGGAACCTTTAGTCGTATCTTTGCTTTTAGTTTTTCATTTCCCGATATTCACAACGTCTCCTCGTCCGCCGGCGACAAGATAATTCTGTTTGACGGGCCTGGATGAAGTTCGTACTCTATATCTCACATTTACGAAGCGGCCAATATGGAATCTGAAGTGCATGGCGAACACGGCTGCAAGGAAGACTCCTTTCCGTCTTCTTGTTGGCGTACTTGTACAGGAAGGGATAATCTCTGCCAATGCTGAAGCTCAGTCACTACATTGTCTCTCTAAACAGCAATGTTTTCTAGCTTTCTCAGGAAAGAAACATGGGCTGAGCCATTCAGGCACAATAGTACCCTATAGTGAGTATCATTTTTATCTGTCTTTTTCTCTTGCGTGTCTTCTTGCTTTCACTCTGTTTTTTGCTTTGCAAGCTCCACTGTGATTGGTTGTGTTCAGAGTCCCTCTGTTTTGTGGAATTGTGTTGGGTGTCTGGTATGGAATTGGGCATGTCTTGTTTTTTAGGCCTTTTTGCTGTTTTGTCTGTAAAATGGTATGAGTTTATTTTCCCTCTTTCTGTTATAGATATTTAAGAAGTATTTTCTGGGTGTAGGGTTGGACTTTGTTTGTAAGCTAGTTGTCTAGATTGAAAAAGGGCATGGTCATCTGGTTTTTGCCAGGATTTAATTTGTAGATTTTGTGGTTGGGTTTATCTTGTTTGAAGTGGGGTATTGATTTTTTTATCTTTCATAATAGTAAATTGCTTGTAGAAAGAAATACTCCTGAATCATTCCTTGATGAAGAGTGGTATTTGCAATTGATGCTTGACCATGTGATTGGTACAGGATGATGTGTCAAATTTTCATGACTATGAATTAATGTTTGCCTATCACAGACTCAGAAGCCATAGCATGATGTTTCAAGGTGGAACATAATTGGTGACGGTATTGGTAAGGTATGGGCATCCTGGCAGAAAATTGGATTGGCTTATATAGATTGTATTAGTATTGTTATCATTACTGCGATGCACATAATGGATTGTCTAATTTGACAAATGCTGTGATTACCACATCATAAATATGGTAAAGAGAGGAGTTTAGCACAATAGCCAATAGATGGAAAAGCCCTAAAACATCATGTTATAGATATTGTGGGTGCATTAGCCTTTAATGAATTTGTATTTGATCCCATCATTTCCCAATCATAGTTTGATTGATAAATAATGTTATCAATTCATATTACACTGATTAAAGATCAGACCTCTGGCGAGGATTCATAGGTGAAGGTGAATCTTCTATTAAGTCTTACTCACAGAACGGAAGAGATGCTTCCATTGCGAAGCTAAAGCCAGGGATTCATATGATTTCAAGGCACTAATAGTTGAAAATATTCTGTGGGAGTTTTGAGCTTGCCATAAAGCATGTCTCTAGAGGTATGATTTCTCATATGATCAAATCTCTGATACTCCCACATGCCTATAGATTATAGTATTTAAATAGGTACGTATGCCATTACTTGTTATGCTGTTTTAGATTTTTCAACACATTGGAATAGTTTAAGCTATGTTAATTGCATAATTCTATTGTCTTTGTATGGGTCATACACACCAGATGTAACTTGCCTAAAATCCAAGTCCAAGATATCTTATGTCAAAGTCAGAGAAAGTAGTTAAGATGAAATTAATATGATCCAAGTGGTTAAATGTGTGACAAATTGCAATTTTCAGCCATGATGTCAAATTCTATGGAATTTGTTCATGTTTTGGCAGAACACATAATTTCAAGTATGAAAGAATCCAATGGAAATCCTTGGGCATCTATTTTATTATCATTAAAAAATTAATGAATGTATTTAGCTCCTTAAGAAAATTTAACCTTGTTTGTAGAAACCTTTTCTTTAATTGTTTTCATCAACAAAATTTAGCTTTACCATTATCATTGAAAGTATTAATAAGAAGATGAATTTTGATGCACCCATTGTAGCTCTGAGATTACTTTTTGATTATATTTATACATTGTTTTGCATGCATTGATAGCTGTTCTAGCTTCATGGTGATTTGGCGTGTGGAACAAGGAAAGGTAATACTCTCCTCCTTTGAAGTAGGGAGAGATCCAATTTGTAATAGATGTTTCTAGTTTCATAAAATTTAATCATATGATAATTTTAATTATAGCGGTTAAAAGTAGGTGGTGATTTTCTTTAGTGAGGCATCCTTGATTTTGCATCCCTAATTTTAAGAAATCTCTCATAGTAGCCGTATCTTGATAATATTGCTGAAGGCTGGCAATTACCACTCTTTTCTACTTGCTTTTTCAGGTGGATGCTTTATAGGTAATGCAACCTATACAAATATTCTTTTTCATTTTTACTTCTCAAAAACAATTTTTGATGTCAAAATAATGGAATCATACATTTAATGTTTGGTATCAGACTGTTGAACCATTTCATTTGTATAGGTTTCTTGCCAAGTACATTTTCAATGAAAGCGATTACCCTTGTATCAGCTTCATTTCTCCTTCATAGGCCTGGCATAATTGTTTCAGTGGTGGTTTTTGGTGTTCTTGTTTGGCCATTCTCTTTTTTTGCAGCAGGTCTTTTGGTTATCTATTCTTTAGCCACCAGAAGTTTTAAAAGAGTTCTCTAGTCCTATTTAATCATCCTCACATGTTCCCAACTACAAAAACTGAGTATTTATAACTCTTGGCAGTGGTTGAGAAACCAATTGTCATGACCTTTCATGACAGCCCATTACCACTAATCGGGACTTAGTTACCTGAATACACATGACATTTATTACATTAATTATTCCCGCTACAACTATAGTTTTATTGAATTATAACAACTGACCGACTACGATCAACTACACTATGGCCGACTACGGCCGACTACAACTAAAGATATTAACAGCTTACAGGAACATAAAAACATGTACTGGTTGAGCTCTCTAAGCTAGAGATGACAACATAAGGTCTATGAGCTCAATGTATCTTGGAAGTAATATTGATCCTGAGGCACTAACAATTGCATCATTCAATGTAATTAATTCATGGGCACTGTTTCAGACTTGCTACAATTGTTCCATATGTTCAATCGATTAAACTTATTGCTACTCTATATACCTCTGTATCTTAACACAACTCATGGCATGAGTCATAATTATAAAATTTTGAATAATTATACTATACTTACATGATCTTTTTGTCTCTTCCCAGGAGGGTTGATATAACATGATCTTTTTGGTCTCTTTCCAGGAGGGTTGGTAGAATTGGGATGTAATTTTAAGTCTCATTGACCTACTTTGTTTTGCTAGATAATGGATCTCTATGATATCTGATAAAATTTGATAGAATGAGTCATTCTTGAAACTTGTATCTCTTTATAGGATTTTGCTTCATGGGAATTTACTTTAGACAAAGGTTGGGTTAAGGTCTAAATTGACATCATGTATGTTGTACCCAAAACCAAAATTTTTGCTTCATCAAGGCATTTTGCATAAAATAGTCTAAACCTTGCTAAAATGATGTAAAATACAGTTTTTGGGCAATATCAAGCATGGAGTTTTGTCAGTAGTTTGTCAGTCAAAGGCACCATTCATTGATCAAAACCTGATTTGGAGGCTCAGAACGAGACATTTCGTGATGGAGGACCGTTTCACGACAGCATTTCAGTGGTCAAGACGGAGATTTTAATGGTTAAAATATGAAGATTTTTCAGAGAAAAGCAAAAAAAGAGCACCTCTAGTCCAGGGGCGCCCTTCTTTTTGAAGGTCAAGATTTTGTTGAAAGTACTCATAAATATAGTCAAGCTCTTCAGAATCAGTCTGCCTATCTAATGAGCTATCCAGCGAAGCTTTCCGAGACCCGTAACTCCGGCAACTGGCGACAGAAGTTGAAATTTCCAAAGTTCCACATTACTGAAACTTGTCCTTTTTCAGCAAAAGTGCGCCTGTAGCTTGAGGGCGCCCTTCTTAAAGGGGGGGGTGGATCTTGGTACTTATGGTGGCTGATGCAGTCAATCTCTTCATGACTAGTCTGCTTATTCGACGAGCTATCAAACGCAATCATCCGAGTCCTAGAGCTCCGGTAGCCAATGTCTGAAGATGAGCTTATAATGGAGATTTCACATCTTTGAGCTTCTTCGTTGCGTTTCCAATGCAACTATAGCTCAGGGGCGCTTGTCAAAATGACCCTTAAGATGGTCCAGTTTGCTGACGAGGTCTTCCTGACATCAGTACTACTCTAGTCCAGCTTTGTGTTGCACCAAGTTGCCTATTAATTCGACGTTCCAAGTGATCATGGCAGAGGTTCTACCAAGCACGTAATTTCACGGGCGGATTGGCATAAAATTTTCATTGTATTTCTACAGTCCAGAGGGGCCTAGCCTTTAGGCCTGTCAGATGAGGTTGTTTGCGTTCGAAGTCTTCACGAGACTTGAGCGTAATTACTTTATCTATTCAACAAGCCCAACCATTAGCTTCCGGGATTTGGCAAACGCTCGTACGTGCAAGGTCTTTGACGAAGTGTTGAAAAGTGAAGACATCCGGAAAATGGCTAAGTATGGAGCGTATATTTTAAATAAAATACGCACTTGCATTTTTGAGGTCTTAGAAGCAGTTTTCTTGCTTCGTCACCTCTAGAGATGTCTCTTGTAAGTCCTTTCGGCTATGCGTTGAGACAAACAGTGCTCGAATCGGGGCATTCCAGCTCTCGGTATTGGAGGACAAAGTAGGGTACTTGGATGAAAGTTCAACTTTGGTCAAAATGGTGTCAGTGCAACTGTAGCTCAGGGGTGCTTTTACTTTTCAGGCCCTTAATGCACTTTTTAGATGCCGTGTGTATATCTGTTGGATGCAGAATGCTTCTAGTCATGCAGTGAACTTGGTTTCCTGTTAGCAGGGTTCGCCATTCGACGTCAGCAGCTGTTTGAAGTATGTGATGTCCCCATCCTAGTCAGCGCAGTTGGTTACATGGTTAGCCTATTATTTCGATCCTCGTAGGCTGATAGATGTGTGTAGAGGATCAATTGAGGTAGTCACCCAGTGTTCTGGAGCTTCATTGTTGCAGTTGTTTCAGGTTGGGCCTTCGCAGAATCCTTTAGAGTGGTTTTTCAGAGACTTTCTATTTTTAGAAAGTCGGACAGGCGGAAGCTGCTATTTTGGGTAGGGCACCTGGTTCAGCTGTTTAGCTTAGAGTCGACCCAGTTCATCAGTTTGACGGTCAGATGGAGAAATAATGGAGTATTTAATGATTTATTGAATAATTAATATTTTTGACTTTATATTAAAGTCACTTTATTAATTATTTAAATATTTAATAAAAAGGTATATTATAAAGTATTTATTATACTTTATAATAAAGTGAAAATTTTATATAATGAATAAGTAATTATTCATTCATGATGGCGCCAATTATTTAATATATTTCTCCTAAGTCAAAAAGGGGCATATTTAATCATTTAATTAAATGATTATTAAAAGAAGGTTTTGGGTCGAATTTTCAAGGAAGCTATATATTCACAGGAAAAGACAAATCGAACTCTTATGATTTGATTATTCAATTTGTCTTCTATTTGCTCTGAGCATTGAAGTTTGCAAAACCTAGGGTTTCAACAGACGAATGATTTTGGAGAACGATACCTCTTCAGAATCTGGCATACTAAGATTGTGCAATACCAGTTGAAGATTGTCTACTTGGTAGCTTCACACAGAGGTTACAGTTTGAGCTTATTGATCGATTCAGGCAGAGTTTGCAGAGGGTATTCATCAATCATTTGGGGCGAACCTTTCAGAGTTCTTTTTACAGAGATTTGGCACCATTTCCAATAAAGCCGTACCATATTTATTCTTGCTGCTGGGCCATACAGATCTGTACTTGCAGGGCCGTACTTTTCTTTTCAGAAAGAAATGCCTTCATCTTTCAGTTTCTGGCAGAGGGATCCAATGCGCCTTGGGTTTCTGGAGATTTCTCTTGTTCTGTGCTTGGAGATTCATGTTAGCTGTACTATCTTCTTCATTCATTTTCATGGCTGCAACAGCAATCAGGTTCCTTTAAAATAAAGTAGTATTTCATTCATATGTTCAATTTTTGATATTGTAAAAGCTCTGGAAACTCAATAAATTGATGCGCCTATATATTCTGAGCATTTTCCAAGCATATTCATTGCCTTAGGATTTAATATGAATTTTTAAGCAATTTTAGATCAAAATCGCAGCTTTCAAGTTTGTTTGCAAAAACCTCAAAAAACACAAAAAAATACAAAACTCTCAAAAAAACAGTATTTATAGTTAGGGTTTGGGCAGAGAGTCACCTGGACTCTTACAGTGGTATCAGAGCACAGATTTCCTGCCATCCTGTGCTTTTTCAGTGCTTTTCCAGAATACAGAGTGCTTTTTGGTTGCTTTTTCATGAGCAGAGATATCATTCACTATACTAAGGGTGTAGGGACAGGTAGAGTCGAGGATTGGATAGGTCCATTGATTCTTGAAGGTGAGACAGTGTCAGGAGTATTGGGCATTCACAGATCTAGCTCCAACAGCAGCGAGAACAGTGTCGCAACCCTAATGGCAGACTGTGAGATTCCTGCAGAGACACGTAGGGATTCAGGGAAAGCGCATGCAGAGGGCGACATTACTGATGAGGAGTTCAGACGCAGGCATGATAACATGATGGACATGATGTCCCAGTTGATGGGCACTATTAGGCACTACACTCCATCACAACCACATTATATTCAGATTGGACAGTCGAGCAGGACTGCGGGAGTGGATCAGCCGTTGGCATCAACACCACGACAGTTGTCACCGATCTATCAGGAGCGTAGGCCCGGACAGCCTTCATTCTTACCCAGAGAGACCCCACCTCCGACTCCGGGGGCAGAGCAGTAGGGGCAACATCAGGAGTTTCAGTCACATAATGGCATGTCAGTAGCAGATGTGACTAGGTTTCACGGTGAGTACCTATCATTGGCACCTGAGATCAGGCAGGCATTATCATTTCATGAGTTTATGGATGTACATAAACCTAGAGGAGGAGGCAGATTTGACCGTAGAGCTCCTCAGCATCAGCAGCCACAACCACATGTGAATAGGGATTTGCAGTATGCAGTTAGCAAGATCACCTTGCCATATTTTGATGGGTCTGATAAGACGTTAGCGAGGTCTTGGGTCCAGAAATTGGACAACTATCTATCACTGAGGCCTATGCAGGAGAATGAGGCCATTAAGTTTGCTACCTTGCATCTTGATGGACTAGCGCATAATTGGTGGCATCATGGCATGTACACACTTGGCCACCATGCGGTCAATACTTACTAGGAGTTCACCAGCAGGCTCATAGAGCGTTTTGATAAGAAGGATCTGGAACTCTACTTTAGGGAGCTAGCTCAACTCAAGCAGACAGGTAGTTTGGATTCTTATATTGGTGAGTTTCAGAGAGTTGCAGTCATGGTGACAGGCATATCAGAACGAAGACTCATTATACTCTTCGTTGAGGGTTTGACAGAGCCTATGAGAGGTTGGGTCAAAGCTTTTGACCCTCCTACCCTTCAGGAGGCCATGAGGAAGGCACGAAACATGGAGCTTGCAGCACCTCGCAGTAAGTTCACTTCAGGTTCGACACCCTACACGAGGCCAAATAGGTCTTTTGACAGAAATAGGCCCTTTGACAGAAAGAAGGATCAACCGGATCCTAAGAGACATAATGCACCACCCTTTGACAGAGAAACACTAAATGATTTGCGGAAGAAAAAATTGTGTTTCTGGTGCAAGGCACCCTACGATGAAAAACATGTATGCCCACTTCGTCCCAAGGTCAAAAACAATCAGATGGAATGGTTTTATGAGGGCGAAGAGCAATCTGATCTGTCAGACCAGCAAGCTGATTCCAAGCATTCAGATGATGACAGGTCCGAAAATGAGGGTGAAAATGAAGGAGGAAGGAAGCTACAGGAAGCCCATTTGACTAGCCTTCAAAGAGATGGGTTGTTTAGACTTCGCGGGCTCCTAGCAGGTCAGAAGGTGATCACTTTACTGGATACGGGTGCTACACATAATTTCATTGATGCACGTTTGGTGGAGAGACGTGGCATTCAGACAGAGGCGTTTGAGGGTATTCGAGTCAAGGTGGCTGATGGGTACACCCTCAGATGTGACCGAAAGATTACTGATCTTCCAATGCGACTGAACAACTATGAATTCAAGACTGAATTCTATGTTGTTAATATGGGAGATACTGATGTGGTGTTAGGGATGGCATGGTTGCACGATTTGGGTGAGTTCACACTCAATTTACGAGACATGGAGATGAAATTCAAGGGTGATGGGAGACCTCATGTCATCAAGGCTATTAGAGACAGTAATCTGAGGATGGTTTCGTTTAGACGGATGGAGAGACTCATTCGTCATGATATGGTTGACTGGGCGGCAGAGTGCATGTTGATGCCAGCTCAGCAGGAGCAGCAGAAGGGTGAGTACCACCCAGACATTCAGATACTGAGGACTAAACACTCCAAAGTGTTTAGCGACATTCCACCTGGTAGACCACCAGATAGAGGCATTGAGCATATCATTGAGTTGGAGGAGGGCGCAAAGCCCATTATGATCACACCCTACAGACATCTGAAACGACTCAAGGATGAGATAGAGAAGACCATCAACGAGTTGTTAGCTATGGGGCATATTAGACCTAGCAAGTCACCTTTTGCTTCATCGGTTGTATTGGTGAAGAAGAAGGATGGATCACTTCGGATGTGCATAGACTACTGATAGCTCAACAAAAGGACAATTAAGAACAGGTACCCTATACCACTCATCGATGAGTTGATTGATGAGTTACACGGTGCTATCTTCTTCACGAAGATTGATTTGAGATCCGGGTACCACCAAATTCAGATGAGGGAGCAGGATATTGAGAAAACCGCTTTCAGGTGTCATTGCGGTCACTTTGAGTTCTTGGTTATGCCCTTCGGCCTAACCAATGCACCTGCCACCTTTCAGGCTACTATGAACAGGGTCTTCAGTTCTCAGTTGAGGAGATTTGTATTGGTCTTCTTCGACGACATTCTGGTATATAGCAGGTCATGGGAGGAGCATTTAGCTCACTTAGACGCAGTTTTGGGTATCTTGGCTGATGAGTCTTTCTATGCCAAGGAATCTAAGTGTGAGCTAGGTATGGAGGAGTTGTATCTGGGGCACATCATCAGTGCCAAGGGAGTGAGTATGGACCCTGAGAAGGTTCGAGCTATAGTGGAGTGGCCGGTACTTGAGAACCTTACGCAGCTCAGAGGCTTTATTGGGTTGTGTGCTTTTTACAGGAGATTTGTCAGTGGGTTCTCACGTCACGCCGCACCCCTTACTGATTTGACAAAGAAGGGGGCTTTTATTTGGTCACCACAGGTGCAGTAGTGTTTTGATAGGTTTAAGGTGATCATGACTTCATGTCCGGTGCTCGCATTGCCTGACTTTACGAAGTCATTTGATTTGTTTTGCGATGCTTCAGGAGAGGGCATTGGTGCCGTTTTGATGCAGGAGAGACACCCTATTGCTTTTGAGAGCAGAAAGCTTAGGGGTCTTGAGAGGTTCTACAACATTTACGACAAGGAGATGTTAGCCATTATGCATGCTTTGGCTAAGTTCAGGCAATACTTGGTAGGCAGCAAATTCAGTGTTCGTACAGACCATAACAGCCTGAAACACTTCCTTGGACAGCAAGACCTAAATGAGAGGCAACAAAAATGGGTCAGCAAACTGCAGTCGTATGACTTTGACATCACTTTCATTAAGGGGAAGCAGAATGTTGTAGTTGACGCCTTGTCTCGTAGACCTCAGTTGAATGCCATGGCACAGATCACAGAGGATTGGAGGCATCAGATTATTGCATAGTATGCTAAGAACCCATGGGCTTCTAGCATTGTTGACAGGACAGAGCAGGATGATAGGTACACTATTGTAGATGACTTGATCATTTACAAGGGGCGGATTTTCCTGGTTCTTGGCTCTGAGGTGAGGGTTACAGTTTTGAGAGCCTTTCATGATCTACCTATGGCGGGCCATCCTGGGTACTACAAGACATATAAAATGGTTTGGGAACGGTTTACTTGGAAAGGGCTGAAAACTGATGTGTTACAGTATGTTCGAGAGTGTTCTGTTTGCCAGCAGAACAAGCAGGAACACACATATCCTGCTGGATTGCTCCAGCCACTTCCGATACTTGACAGGAAGTGGGAGTGCTTATCGATGGACTTTATCACGGGTTTGCCGAAAACCCAAGGTAAAGATTGCATCTACGTAGTGGTTGATCGGTTGACTAAATATGCACACTTCTTCCCGATTACTACTACCTTCACAGCATCGTAGACTGCATAGCTCTTCTTCAAAGAGGTATTCCGGTTGCATGGGTTGCCTCGGACAATAGTCAGCGATAGAGACAGTCGGTTCATGAGCAACTTTTGGCAGGAGTTGTTCAGGCTCTGTGGGACCGAATTGACACCGAGTACCAGCTACCATCCGCAGACAGATGGGCAGACAGAGATTGTCAATAAGTGGGTGGAAGGTTACTTGCGCAATTACATAGCTGGACAGCAGAGAGCTTGGGTGAGGTGGATCTACCTCTGCGAGTATTGTTATAACTCGACTCACCACATGACGATACAAATGACACCCTTCATGGCTTTGTATGGGTATGAGGCGCCCAACCTTTTGGACCTGATATTGAATGATAGCAGAGTGCCGAGTGCAGGGGATATGATGCAGAGTCAGCAGGACATTTTGAGGTCTCTCAGAGACAATATCCAGCGGGCACAGAATCAGCAGAAGCAGTATGCTGATCAGAAGAGGGTTGAGCGTTCCTTTGATGTGGGTGATATGGTGTACCTTATGTTGCAGCCGTATCGTCAGTCTACTCTGCGGAAGAGTGGGGCAGAGAAGTTGAAGCCTCGTTACTATGGTCCATTTCGTGTTGTCGACGAGTGGGCGCTTATGAGTTGGACTTGCCCAGATAGCAGGGTTCACAATGTGTTTCACGTTTCTCGCTGAAGAAGGCATTGGGTCGCATGTGATACCTCTCCGGTTTGCCACCCCTTGATGACGAGGGAAATTGATACTAGTACCTGAGGCCATCCTCGAATGAGAGAGAGACACCTTCGGAGGCGGGTGATCAGGGAATATCGATCAAGTGGAGAGATTTGCCAGTTGAGGATGCTACATGGGAGTCAGAGGAGATTTTACAGCATCCAGAGTTGAGATTGCTTGAGGACAAGCAATTTCAGGGAGGGCGGACTGTGATGTCCCCATCCTAGTCAGCGCAGCTGGTTACGTGGTTAGCCTATTATTTCGATCCTCGTAGGCTGACAGATGTGTGCAGAGGATCAATTGAGGCAGTTACCCAGTGTTCTGGAGCTTCATTGTTGCAGTTGTTTCAGGTTGGGCCTTCGTAGAATCCTTCAGAGTGGTTTTTCAGAGACTTTCTATTTTTAGAAAGTTGGACAGGCAGAAGCTGCTATTTTGGGCAGGGCACCTGGTTCAACTGTTTAGCTTAGAGTCGACCCAGTTCATCAGTTTGACGGTCAGATAGAGAAATAATGGAGTATTTAATGATTTATTGAATAATTAATATTTTTGGCTTTATATTAAAGTCACTTTATTAATTATTTAAATATTTAATAAAAAGGCGTATTATAAAGTATTTATTATACTTTATAATAAAGTGAAAATTTTATATAATGAATAAGTAATTATTCATTCATGATGGCGCCAATTATTTAATATATTTCTCCTAAGTCAAAAAGAGGCGTATTTAATCATTTAATTAAATGATTATTAAAAGAGGTTTTGGGTCGAATTTTCAAGGAAGCTATATATTCACAGGAAAAGACAAATCGAACTCTTATGATTTGATTATTCAATTTGTCTTCTATTTGCTCTGAGCATTGAAGTTTGCAAAACCTAGGGTTTCAGCAGACGAACGATTTTGGAGAACGATACCTCTTCAGAATCTGGCATACTGAGACTGCACAATACCAGTTGAAGATTGTCTACTTGGTAGCTTCACACAGAGGTTACAGTTTGAGCTTATTGATCGATTCACGCATAGTTTGTACAGAGTATTCATCAATCATTTGGGGCGAACCTTTTAGAGTTCTTTTTACAGAGATCTGGCACCATTTCCAATAAAGCCGTACCATATTTATTCTTGTTGCTGGGCCGTACAGATCTGTACTTGCAGAGCCGTACTTTTCTTTTCAGAAAGAAACGCCTTCATCTTTCAGTTTCTGGCAGAGGGATCCAGTGCGCCTTGGGTTTCTAGAGATTTTTCTTGTTCTGTGCTTGGAGATTCATGTTAGCCGTACTATCTTCTTCATTCATTTTCATGGCTGCAACAGCAATCAGGTTCCTTTAAAATAAAGTAGTAGTTCATTCATATGTTCAATTTTTGATATTGTAAAAGCTCTGGAAACTTAATAAATTGATGCGCCTATATATTCTGACCATTTTCCAAGCATATTCATTGCCTTAGGATTTATTATGAATTTTTAAGCAATTTTAGATCAAAATCGCAGCTTTCAAGTTTGTTTGCAAAAACCTCAAAAACACAAAAAAATACAAAACTCTCAAAAAAACAGTATTTACAGTTAGGGTTTGGGCAGAGAGTCACCTGGACTCTTACAAAGTATCAGATGGCAGTTTAGGAAAATGATTGTCTGGCACTTGTAAATGAATTTAATCAAGGGCGCCTAATTTTTTGAGGTGTTAAATGATGGATTTTGCAGTGATGACTCCCAACAGACATTTCTTCTTTGCTCAACAGGCTTCGCATTCAATTCATCAGCTCGGTCTCAGCATCATCTGGTCACTCGGAAATCAATGTCGAAAATGGCCAGTCGTAACTTTGTCGTCAGCTATAAAATAGGAAGTTAATAAAAAGTGCAATATCTTGAGCAAATGGACGCCTATGAGCTCAGATGATGACTTTTTGGAATCAGTGAAGTTCGCCGGTGAATCTCAAAGCTTCATTCGGTTTGTCAATTGAAGTTAAATAATATTTAATATTTATTTTGCATATTTTGGCATTAAAATGGCGAATCTCTAAAATTGATGCCTTTGCAAATTGCATGATGAATATTAATTTATTATTATTTATTTCCGAACTCAGTGTCAGTATCAGTGTAACTGAAAGGGGTCCAATCAAAAGCCTTATATTTTCAGCTGAGGTTTTAAATCTTGTAGTCAACAAGTTGGTGCAAATTTTCTCTTATTTAAACATGGCACCTTCATTTATTATTCACCAAGCTTTAAGAGAAATTCATATTTTTAAAAAGAAATCCATATTTTCAAACAAAATTCGTTTTTCTTCAAGGCAAAGGCGTGTTTTTCAAGAAAATTTGTATTTCTTCAAGGCAAAGGCGTAGCTTCAAGG
Organism: Sequoia sempervirens; assembly: GCA_007258455.2. NCBI lineage: Eukaryota > Viridiplantae > Streptophyta > Pinopsida > Cupressales > Cupressaceae > Sequoia > Sequoia sempervirens. The sequence continues at coordinate 12,342,728 of VDFB02252616.1, read as the reverse complement.
CAAATTCGTATTTCTCAAGCAACAGGCGAATTTTCAAAGCAAAGGAAAATTCTTCATCCACTTGCAGGGGCGATTTCTTCAAACTTATTCTTTTGTAGGTTTTAGTTCACATTCATCAGCAAATTTGAAGAACAAGGGCGATTTTCACAGAAGAAAGAGCATATAAAAAACGTCTTTTTCCTCCTTGATTCTCAAATTTCTCTCAAAATCTAATTCGTATGTTCCTAAAATTGGCGAATTTGACAAGTCTGAACATCTGGATCATTTCTATACAACTTCCTCGAATTAAAATCGTGCGTTTGATTTTTCAGGAATTTTTAACTCCAGAGCATTTGTTCTCAAATTTCTAATTTTCTCAACTGAAAACGCTTTGCATGATCGAGTTGAAGTCAAATTTTCGCAAACCTGACATTTTGGGTTGTCTTAGAATCTTTTTCTGGACAAAACCCATATCTCAGATTTTTTTGTCAAAATTGCTCTTCGATAGGCTATTTTTAGCCTCAGCGGGCTATTTTTAAGCTTTCCAGAAAAGTTGTCAGAATATTGCCGTGTTCACAGTTAATAGGCGAGTTTTTTAGAGTGCAGTTCACGTAGACTGAATTCAAGACCAAATCGGTCTTAATTCACAATTTCATCAAAAAAGCTGAGACCGATTTGTATCAAGTGCTTTCAGAGGGTTGACAGGCGTAGTTACTCAAATCCATATGGTTGCACGCCTTGTATGGCCGATTGTCTTCCAAAGCCAGTTCAGAGGGTTGATACCATTGGAATTTTGCTTGTGCAACAAGATCGTTTGCATTTCTCACAACTAGAGTGTGGGCGGTCAAACTTCGTAGTTTTGTCATGCAACACTCTACCATAGAGAAAAGCGTGAAAAGCGTCAAGCTGCAGAAGAAACAGTGGCCATCACTTTAGTTACGGAGCCGCCAAAGTTATAAGTCAGTGAAATGCTAGTTTGAGTGTGCAAAGATTGCCAAGATTGCTCAAGTTGCTGACATTCAGATGCTGATGCAGTTGATAGCCTCGTTGAGGGATTGATTGTTCGAGATCACGATCAGTAGACTTCAGTTCCCACCTCTCAGAATAGACATTACACACAGGAGTTAAACTTGGTGTTACTTTCTCAAGTTAACTCGCTGTCTTATCTCATGCATATCTATTTTGAGATCAACTTTATTTACTTGGAGTTTCATTTAGGGTTTCCGTTAACTGATGGTAGTGTTCCAGTTAACATGCTTTCAATAAGGACGTGCATGCTTGCACAATTGTCCATTTTTAGATTAGATGTTTCGGTTAACTGATGATAGTTTTCCAATTAACTGTATAGTTTGCTTTCTTCGGGTTTAGCAATAAATCTTGCATGTATTGCAAGATTGTAGTTGACTCAAGGTGATTTTAGGGTTCCCTACACCTTTTGATGTCTATAAATAAGAGCTTTTGCTCATTTGTACATAACTTTTGCATGAGAGAGAATATATGCTGTGCCTACTTTGCCTGTAATATTGCTCGTTTTGTATCTGTTCATGAGTATTTGCTATTATGATGAATTGTTATGCCTCATAGGGTTTCATGCAATTATGATGGTGAATTCTTGCTTTAGTTAGATATAGTGGCTAGTTGATCGTAGATTGTATGCGTGTCTCGCCAATGCAATTTATTATCTTAGTTGGCTATCCTTCATGTTTTGTGTTCAATAAACTCGTTCAGATTGAGCTGATAGATGTGCCACCTTGCCTTCAAGTTGAGAATCTGTTCTTGGTTATCATATGATGTGTGTGAATAATAAACTTATTCAGATTGAGCTAATAGTTGTGCCACCTTGCCTTCAAGTTGAGAATCTGTACTTAGTTTATCGTATGTTGTTGTTTCCAATAAGCCTATTCAGACAAGCAGATAGTTGTGCCACCTTGCCTTCACGTTGTGAGTCCGTACCCGGCTTATCGTCAGATAAACATTCCTGCTCCATTTCCTCATGCTCTGTTTTCTTGAGGAAACTGGATAGATTTAAAGTAGTTAGCTTAGTTGTAGTTAATGATCTGCGAAACTAGAAAATCCTTAGCTGCAATGTTCTTGGTTTTCTTAACCTTGTGTCTCTTCCAGCTGAGAACAAAAGATAGGACTTAGATTACTTTTCTTTTCCATGCATTCCAGCACTACGAGGGAGCTTCCCCTCCTAATTTGAAGAGCACTCATTACGTAGTGTGCATAGCTGTCTGTACAAACCTGCACTCCAAAGGTGTTAGTTTTTACGCCAACAATGTAATAGTAATTATAGATGTGTTGATGAACATGTTGTAAAGCACTAGGGATTTCAAGGAACATTATAATGTATTGACAATAGGTAAACATTCCCACTCAATTCATTGTACGAGGAATACAAGAACAAACCAAGATAGAGTGCATAAATTAATGAAACTAGATAACAGCCCCACCCAACTCCTCATATGCATCATACAACAATGGACCAAGACAGAGTAGAGTGGCAATTTATGGGGGAAAATATACTTTAAAACTATAATCTGGACACATCTGGTAGCTGGTTGTATTAGTACAGGCAAGTTTTTCTCCTTTGATACTAATTGTTACATTTTTCTAGCTTAGTCCTATTTTGGTAGAATTGGGATGTAATTTTAAATCTCGTCGACCTACTTTGTTTTATTGGTTATTAACATAACATCCAGTTTTTTTTCCAATGTCAATTATTTCTATAAATATTAGAAGCTTCTATACAAACTAGTGCTTATGCTGTTTGAGGATTTCTTGCCACTTTAATGTCTGCCTATATCTATGGGTGAGGAAATATTTGGAGCATGTGACTATTGGCATATAAGCCAAGAATGAGCTTGAGTTGAAGCTCTCCCAATCAAAAACCTCACTATTAGGATTATCAAGAAGTTCGATTGCTAGGCAAGTAATATTTACAAGGTGCTTATGGATCAGAATAAATGGGAGGGCTTGCCACAGAGTAATGCAAAGATAAGTAGAGAAGTTGGTGGTGAGTTTTTAGTCTTTAATTGGGCTATTATGTGTGTCAATCAGGAGTTCTAGCAAGACAAGCTATTATGTGTGTCAAAACAAAACAGTGTGTGAGGTAAAAAATCTCTTCAAATTCGAAGTGGAAGCTCCCTAAGGTTTAAACAAACATAAACCTAAGGTAAAATGACTGTAGACTAAATAAAACCATAGACAAGCTATACAGATCTGTACACTACACAATTTTTTCAGAGGGGAGTTTCGCATACAAGAAATAATTATCTGCTTATGTTTTTGCCTTAGATACAAGTCTGTTAATAGTTGTGCCTTGCAAACAAGATTCTAAGATATTAAAGGATGAAGCAGTCAATCTAAACACACAGATGACACCTTTTGATTGGCTCAAATGGAGACCATCTATTTAGTGCAAACAAGATTCAAAGGAATAATAAATTGAACAAAGAACAAACACATGATTCCAAGAATGAAATTGTTAAGTTGCATATAGAGTTACCACTTAATGAATTAACGACAACAATACAAGGTTTGACAAAGGTACTCAGTTTCAATTTAATCTAAGGCAATACAAGCACAGGTGAACCATATTGAACAACAGTTTCTACAGCATAAGTGTGGCATCGACTCTCATCCTCTAGAGTTTACGTGTTTAAGGAACTTATTTAGAACTTACAAATGCCCAATCTTTGGGGCTTTAAAGTAACCTTTATTTCATCCCAACAAGTGAGCTTTAAAGTGAAATACTTAAAGGTAAAGGCTGCTGAAAAGTTAGAAGTAAAGAAACTAGAAAGCAAATCTACTCCTAAACAACTAATTAATTAGAGGGACCTGAAATAAGGCCTTATCCTTGCCTAAAATAACACTACCAGTATTATCCATTGCTAAAAATAACAAACTGCAGTATGAACATCCTCTGTGACTTTGAAGCAACTTTTCATACTGAAACTTGACGACTTCTTTGATGAACACTAAAACCCCAACCACCATGTCTTTGCGTTTGGAACCTTATGATTAAAAAACATGTTGAAGGTTTCTTTCATTGTTGGCTGAAGATCTAACCTGAAGCCCTGGAATTTTTCCTTAAACAAAACTGATCAAACCAAACCCTAGAAATATTGCAAATCTGACTATAATTCCAACCCTTAAATGGCTGCACATGCTCTTTCAATCTTGCCAAACCCTAGTGCTGGAAACTCTGAAAACCCTTCCAAACAACTATAAGAAACTCTGAAAAACTTATGTTTTTCAAACCCTAGAATCTGCTCAACTGATTTGGCATAGAAAAAGGAACAACAAACCATAAGAACTTGTTGTTCTAACTATTCCAGTCAATGATATGTGCATACTTGTAGAAATTTTGTCATAGACACTCGAAACAAGTCTTTTCCTACTGTAGGAGGATAAAAGCCCTGCTCTAACCAGTTGAGGTACATTCCAAATCATCTTTCATCTGTTAGGTGCCTCTTTCCTATTAGATCTGCCCCTCAATCATTTGTTCTCATTGCCAGGTGCATTTTTTAGGGATATTTGCCACTTACCATGCTTCAGGCAGAAATTTTAAGTGGTTGAGCCAAGCCCAAAGTGCGCTAGGTCTATTTTTATCATGACACAGAGTTTTGAAGTATCCTTACCATGTCAAAATGCTAGGTGGAGATCTTTAGTGGCTAAATCATGTGTAATCTGTGCCTAGGCTGAAATATTTAATGAGTTTACATGGTAGAACTATTGGTCACTTAAGCCAAGGCGGAGAAATCATTCACTTATGCCACTTTAAAACTTAAAATCCTAGGTGATAGCTATCTCAACACCTTCTATAATTCTGGGCAGAAAAGTTGGATGACCAAACCATTATGAATTATGAAAGTGTGTCTATTCATGAAGCATAATTATAATGCACTTTAGCTAGACGGAGATTTGGGCCACTTATGCCAGAAATCATCTGAAAAACCCATTGTAAATGCGTGCCCAAGTTTAAGACTGGAATTCTTAGCAACTTATGCTACTATTATAAGTCCAAGCAGAAATATTTAGTGGCTTAACCACCCTAAATGTGCACCATAGATCATGATGAAGATATATTTGCCATCTTGTATGACTGTTGAGTGGAGCTAACTTTTAGCTGAGGCAAGGTGGAAAATCTTGCAACTTGAGACATCTTTTGAATTGCTAAGTGAAGCTTTTGATTGGGTCAGTCGTTAGGAAAGTATGTGTAGCTTTTGGTGGAATTACTTAACCACTCTAAATAGTTAGTGGCTTAACCACCCCAAACTTGCACCGTAGATCACAAAGAAGAGATGTTTTCCACCTTTTGAATGTTGAGCAGAGCTTCCTTCTACTTGAGCCAAGGTGGGAAATTGCCACTTGAGATAACTTTTGAATTTTTAAGTGGAAGTTTTGAGTGGTTCAGCCATTAGGAAAGTATGTTTGGCTTTATTCGTGGAATTACTGTAAGAGCCATGGCATCTTTCCACTTCTTCTTTCTGACTATACAGTTGATGAATTCATTCTGCACTTGTGTTCTGCTATTGTTTCTGCCCCATAAAAGCCTGTCGTTCACTTGCTGTCCTTGTTTCTGCTGCTGCATTCTGCCCCTTATTAAGCTCCTGCTCTTGCTATCACTTGTTTCAGGGATGAGTGAAATAATGCCAATATAAAATGATATAAAATGATATAAAATGATGTAAATACATGACAAATTCTACTAAAAAGACAACACAAGTCAGCTAGAATTTAGGATAAAAGTCAGGCTGGCCCTACTCATGATTTTTTAATTTTTTTTACATGGAAAATTTGCACGTTTGTAACATTATTTAAACAGAGGCAATATGAAGAACCCTTATTGACCTTATTTACATTTTCTTTCAGATTTTGTTTTGTTAAGAACTCGAAGGATGTGTAGGAAATGGTTTACGATGGTCTATGGTTTAACTAGGGAAATTTCAAATAAATGGTATATTACATCAAGAGACTGTGCGCTTGCATTCACTGGTTTTAGGAGCTAGGAGAAAGTTACATTATAGAGAAGATGCAGCCATGAAAAGATCTGAAAGTGTTTTTTCAAAAATTTAGAGACCTTGCCATTTTCCTTGCCTTTTTAGCTTTTTGGTGCAACTTTATGTTTTTCTTGTTATATTTTACATTTGGTTAGATGTGGGAAATTCACCATTTTATGTATAATTAAAGGATATAATGAAGAAGAGCTACAAATGACCATAGCCGAGTTTAGTAAAACACACTTCTTGCTCCAAGAAAAACTTTCAAAAGCATACAAAAAGGTTAGAATTGTTTAGCTATGCTCTATTCATTATAGGCAACATTGAGTTTATAGTTATGTATTATATTGATTGAATACATGAAAGAATTTTCTTTTGATCAAATTTGTTTGGAAAACATTTGAGAACATTTAAGCGAAGGTGAAATTAGAGTGTGCTAGAGCTTATAATCAATTTGAATAGATTTCATTTTGCCGGGCCAGCATTCAAGCTTAGCATCAACATCTAGAAGCATAGAAAGTTATGGTAAAAGTAAAGGCCTTATTGTCTGAAGAACATAATAAAGCTCAACAAGAGGCATTTAGTGCAAATTGGTAGGCATGGGTAGAGCAGTTTGTTTCCTAAAATTATTTATTTAATGCTTTGAATTGATTCTTTAATTCAGTTCTCTATATCTTGATTGTAATATCAAGCATACATTGTGGGGGGCAGGTGACATTGCTTTAGGATATCAATAAGCATTTACAAGAGTACAATACTAGTTTGTAGCAATATAGCGAGAAGCTCTAGAGTGGTTCTGCTATTGCTACAGAGACCATTTCCCAAATGCAGAAAGAAAAATCAACAATAATTGAAACTCTCGGTAGCTTGAGAGGTCACAAAGCTGCACTTTAGGACCAGCTTAATGTAACTGAAGTGAGTGCCTTCTATAAACAAATTATCTCTGCAATTGCACTTTTGTTACTGCAAAATTATCAGATTTTATTATATAGAGTCCATTTGGAGGATTGACTTGATTTTAATATTTTTTGCTCTTATTACGTCTACCATGCTCTTTACATATAATTTATTTTTTCTCGAAAGATTTATGGAGTGTTTCTTTGCTATAGGTTTATTTTGACTGACAGCCTTATTCTACTCAAATAGCTAGCCTTTTAATCAAGGATTGCATAACTCTGGCTTTGACATTAATTTTGTGGCATTGGTAAAAACCAAGTTTGTGTTCAGACATTAATTTAATTTAGTATGTAAAGCTAATATTTTAAGAAGTGTGTATTCAATTTTATTTTGACCTATATGACTTGATCATGTTGCACAACAATCACAAGCTTTTAATGAAGATCTCATTTTCTGTAGATATGTAGGATTATACTTCAATCAAGCTTGTATATGGTTCTGGAAAAATATTCCCTTACCTCAGGGCACTTGCCTCTCTCTATTAGCATATAGGTGTCTCTCATGCTAATGCCGCATATGGTTCAATTTCATCTTATGATCATGTAAATGTATAATTGCTTTAGACTACTTAGCAATGGTTGTCCTTTTATATCTTAGGCCTCACTGTAGAAGGCCCAAAAGGAGAAAAAGGGGTTTTCATGAGAGATAGAGTGCTTCCATTGGAAGCTTCAACACACTACAGATGATAGGCTTGGTGAGGCTGCACAAGTTCAAATTCTGTCAGTTGAGGTAACAAAGTAGAAAGAATGGACAGGAAAATCCATCACAGAACTAAAGGAACTCACATAAAAGTCAGCATATTTGCAAGCATGTCAGAAGGAAAAATGTAAATTGTTTTTGGTTCTTGTCATTTTACATACATGGAAATCCCAGAAGGTTCTATGATTAAACTTCACTTTTAGTATAAATCTGTATTGGCAGGAGAGTTTTTCTTGTCCAGGTGAACAAATACGCGGCTTGCAGCAAGGACTTGAATTTGCAAACAAAAGGTTAGATACATGCAAATTTGGAAATCAAAATAAGAATAATGTTGATTGTAATGAGCTAAGATTAACCCATTAAAATATTTATACCTTGTTAGATAGAATTGTTCATGTAAAGTTATATGTCTGTTGGTTTGTTGTTGCAGATTGAAAAATTTTCAGCTCAAAAATCTTAGTATACAGAAAAACACTAAATAATAGAAGGGCTTCAAAGTTGTCTTGTAGAGTTGATGTTAAAGTTTTCGAAAGTGAGCTGCTATTAAGGGATCTGCATAACACAATATTGGTAATGTAGTGCCAATTTCTCTACACCTTGTGCAGTGCTTATGTAGACAATTTACTAACCATGTTTTCTATTGTTGGACAGGGACTCAACATGTATTAGGAATGCAGTGGCAATATATCACTGTAAGATTTAGCTTCACTCAAATCATTTTTGATTGTATCTGTTTTTCCTGTATTGTCTCTAAGCACAACTTCACAAGAATACTAAATTGAAAACAATTATTTCTCGATCGACCACTTCCAAACATGCCTAAGTGATTTCAGATTTACCTAATGGCATTTAAAATATGTGCAATTTTTAAATGATTAAAAATCACATTTTAATAGATTTTGCTATCAAAAACTACCCTTGGCACCTTCATATGGTGCTTTTAATTAATAATCAATAACCTAAAGCCAGAACAACAAATTTAGAGTACATACAGCTCAATGTTCTGATCCCTAGAGTGGTAGATGAAGCTGAATTTGATGTTTTGCTGGTGCCTTCCATTCTAAATATGTTGAAAATTGTCTACTTTGATTTATTTTTATAAAAAAATGTATACCTATTTATTAGGTGCTTATATTTACTAGTCAATAACATAAATCTATCTACATTTATTATTGACAACAAAAACAAAAATCTTAGAGTATATACAGCTCAAAGCTCTGAACCCAAGAACAGTAGATACAACTGAATTTGATGTTTTGTTGACTCTTCCTTTGCCAAATCTCAGTAGAGTATATGTTGAAAGCTGTCTACTTTGATTTATTTTAATGTAAAAAACTATACGTAATCTTTATGCACATACTCTCTTTTGTAATAATGTATACTTTATGGAACTACCTAATCTTAGTTATATTGATTGTTGTCTAGTTTAGTTGTGATGTTGTTTCTCTTATTTAGATATTTTTATGATGGTTGTTTATATTTTTTGTTTGATTGGTAAAGGAAGGTTGAACCTGCATGCTATTTTATTTATTTGTCAAACAAATACATTGCTTTCAGCATAACTTGTAACGATTTCTACAACTGCCCCTGTAAGCATGCTATTTCTCCTTAAAACGCTACTTTTCCCAGCTACATCTGCCCTTTCCAGCATCCCAATATGAATTCCTATTACTTCTTGGACGCCCACCCTTACGATCCTCTCACTTTTCCTACCCTCAAACCCGACTACTCCACAACCTATTTCTATAGTCTGCCTCAATCACAAGACACGATTGCAACTAACCCACTGAAGGCTAACATACTCCACCCCTTGCACTCACCAAAAACATTTAATCAACACACCCTTGAACTGACTGTGCACATGCCACCTCTTTAAACATCAGCACAAAGAATCCAAGAAGCCAAGATCGGACCAAAAACCCTTTGCCACCATTGTCCATAGTTGTCACCAAGTCCATCTAGTATCGTGGTTACCTTACTTGCACCATCCACTCACCTACAAACTGCATCTCCAATCTCGTCCTCCAAACCGAGCCCTCATAGATCCACAACTTCCATTTTGCCTTTTGCCGTTATATTTTTCACTGCCCAATTCGCCATTGTGTCTGCCACTCCATTCCCACCCCTGTATGTGTGTGCGATCTTGAAATCTTCAAAGCTTCCAACTTCTTTTTGATTGCCTGGATATATTTGTTTATCCTCCACATCTGGGAGCCACCATTTGAAATAGCATTCACTATGATTTGCAAGTCTCCTTCCAAGTGTAATTTTTGCACTGAAAACTTTTTTGCTAGATTAACTGCAAGTAGGGAAGCCTGTGCCTGTGCCTCATTATTGGTTCCATTTTGTAACTTCTGTGCACCCATCACTATTATATTTCCTAATTCATCTCTTAAAACATAACTTGCCCCTGACAGACTGGGATTCCCTTTTGCACGCCATCAAAATTTGCCTTGACCCACCCCATTTCTGGCCTCTCCCAAACTACATCCCTCTTTGCTGCTTTTATTGTGAATCCTCCATAAGACCCATTCGTGAGAGGGATTTTAAGCATTGGCCAGTTACATTGCAAAGTGCTATCTTTTTCATGTCCCCTTGCGCGAGCATGAATTAATCCCCTTACATGGAGAATCAATGACGGAATAAACAAGTATAATTCTAGACATAAGACTGAAGGCATTAAAAGGAAATAGAAGCATTGAAAATTAAGAGGCAATCAACGATAATTCTGATAATTTTAACAAACATTAATTATCCCTTAAGCAGTGTTACTTAAGAACGCTAACAAAAAGACATGCCTATTTGGGACAAATGCTTACATCGAAGGGATACGTCCCTAAGCCAGCAGTAAATATAAGTAAAACTTAATAAGAAAGGCATCATTGGGAAAAGGAGACAACAAGGAGACGAAGATCATCCACAGCGATATTAATACAGTAATGTCTATTGTCATCAGGTGTATCAATCCGATCTGTTATTTGTCTATTTATGCTTTGACTTATGATTCATGCCAATGCCAAGCTGATATAACTACATTGACTCCTTATACTTATTTGCAGCGATTTACCACATTTTCCTTTGTTGTCTCTTCCATATAGGTAACTGAATTCATTATCGTAACACATAGTCTTAGATGTATATATATCTTAGTCATTCTTAGGACATTGATCTCCATGCATTATAAGTAATCGATCTACTCTCTTATGGACTAACAATGATCTTATTAATGCCTAGCACTTAAGACATGGATTTACATGTATATTGCTCTTCATGTATAATCAAAAGATAGATTGTTATAGCCATGATTGTAAATTGATATCAATGGATAATAATGCAATTGAATGTCTAAATCTGCTTATAAACCCCCCTTGGGGGAAAGGGGCTTGAGAAGAGCGGTGCATTTCACTTATAGTCCGCCCAATCCGAAGGACTTGATGAGCCATGGAGGGGTGGAAATCCCACTTACAGTCCACTCAAAACTTAAGAGAAGGATGGGCCATGGAGGGGTGGAAATCCCACTTATAGTCCGCCCAATCCGAGGATGAGCCATGGAGGGGTGGAAGTCCCACTTACAGTCCGCTTAAATTCAAAGGAAAGGATGGGCCATGGAGGGGTGGAAGTGCCAAGACTGCCTATAAGCTCTGCCCGTTCCCACAAGTGGGCAAAATGTTTCCCGAGGTTGGGGCATGGTTGGAGAAAGCAGGTACAAGCCGCTAGCAAGGAGAGTTGTGGTATACAACCTCTTAGGTTGGTATATGGGCTTTGGGCAGACCCACCATGCCACTCCTCTTAGTTCACAATAAGCTGCATTGTTGATAATCTATAAATATGTCGCCATGGATTAATGCTAACAAATGTATATATGAATGTTGGGAATGTGGTTTCATGGTTGTGAATGCAAGTCTCAATCAAGGACCACCAATATGGTGAAAACCCTAACCCTAGTTTGTGAAAATTGTGACCCATAAGCAAATTAGGATAGGGGACATTACAGTGGTATCAAAGCATAATCCTGCCATCCTGTGAAAAAATAGTTAATGCAAACTTACCAAAGAAGGAACACTAGGCAAAACAACACCATGAGCGAGCAAATGAGCAACAAAATGAGATCATTCATGGAAATGACAACTAGAACATTAATGGAACAAAACCAAGCCCTTGTCCAAGCCATACAAAACATGGGAAATAATAGAAGGGAGACAAATTCAAATAATTCCAAGAACAATAACCTCACCTCTCCAAGGGAAATCAACTCTAGACCCACAAGACCCCCCTTCTTACCTAGGGAAGAGCCCATGGAAGGAAGGGAGGCAAACGAACCCCCCACAGATATGTAGATGAGATTGCAGTAGCATACTAGACTTGACCCCGAAATTAGGAGAACCATCCCCTTTAAAGATTATTTTGATGCCAAATTAAGGACCGCCCTGAAGAGGGAAAGAAATAACCAACACGAAAAAGACCTCAAGAATAGAGTGAGCAAGCTAACCCTCCCTAATTTCAAGGGGGAAGGAAAAACCGCGACACACTCATGGGTCCAAAAGTTGGACATGTATCTATCACTAAGTCCAATGACAAAGGAGAATGCCATTAAGTTCGCCGTGCTACATCTAACAATGATGGCCCATGAATGGTGGCACCACGGTCTCATTACCCAAGGCCACCAACACGTAACCACCTATGATGATTTCACCTAGAGGCTAATCAAAAGATTTGACCAAAAGCACCCCGAGTGGTACTTTAGAGAACTCATCCAAGTAAGACATGGAACTATAGAGAACTATGCCACCGAATTCCAAAAGCTAGTTGTCATGGTACTCGAAATCTCCCAAGAGAGACTCACCTACTTGTTCCTGGAAGGATTGAGGGGATCAGTCAAGAGCATGGTAAGTGCATTAGAACCCATCAACTTAGATGAAGCAATTCAAAAAGCCATGAAATTTGAGGATAATCCACTGAAAGATAGATCCAGGAACTTTACTACACCCTCCAAACCCTCTCACAGAAATGAAAGGATTGAGAAGGAGGTTTCATCAAAAACGTGTTCCCACTATAATGAGAAGATGGAATGTGGTCATATGTGTAAACCAATGGATGATCTGAAAAGGAAGGGCCTATGCTTTAGATGCCATGGACCATGGGAATGTGGCCATACATGTGAGAGAAAGGGCCGAGCCCACAAGATAGAAGCAACCCCCAAAGGAGAAAGCAAAGAAAACCCAAGCAAGAAACCAAGGTATGATGAAGGAGATCTCAAAAGTATCCAATTTGAAAAAGAAAGAACAATAAACAAATGGAGCTTCGTAGAGGAGCAAATCTCGTAATTACGACACCTTTTACTCTCAAGATCTAGAAACATATTACCCAACCAATCTCTCCCGTAAGAATTGTAATGTCACTTGAACTCTCTATGTAAGATCCCTAAGGTTTCCTTATCAAGTGAATGGAACACCTGTTCATAGAACATTACATAGATATATATTCCTCCTCTTAAGTTCTTGCCTTAAGGTTAAGAGATATTTATTACATTAAAAAGGGTTTACTTGAGGGCAAGCAAATTGAGAGGGAAGGATTGTCATGTCCTCTCACACAAGCATGAATTAATCCCCTTACATGGAGAATCAAAGACGGAATAAACAAGTAATAATTCTAGACATAAGACCGAAGGGATTAAAGGGAAATAGAAGCATCGATTATTAAGAGGCAATCAACGATAATTCTGATAATATTAACAAACGTTAATTATCCCTTAAGCAGTGTTACTTAAGAATGCTAACAAAAAGACATGCCTATTTGGGACAAATGCCTACATCGAAGGGATATGTCCCTAAGCCAACAGTAAATATAAGAAGTAAAACTTAATAAGAAAGGCATCATCATGAAAAGGAGACAAAGATCATCCACAATGATATTAATACAGTAACGTCTATTGTCATTAGGTGTATCAATCCGATTTGTTATCTGTCTATTTATGCTTTGACTTATGATTCATGCCAATGCCAAGCTGATATAACTGCATTGACTCCTTATACTTATTTGCAGCGATTTACCACATTTGCCTTTGTTGTCTCTTCCATAAAGGTAATTGAATTCATTATCGTAATGCATAGTCTTAGATGTATATATATCTTGCTTATTCATGCTTAGGACATTGATCTCCATGCATTATAAGTAATCGATCTGCTCTCTTATGGATTAACAATGATCTTATTAATGCCTAGCGCTTCAGACAAGGATTTACATGCATATTGCTCTTCATGTATAATCAAAAGATAGAATGTTATAGCCATGATTGTAAATTAGTATCAATGGATAATAATGCAATTGAATGTCTAAATTTGCTTATAAAACCCCCTTGGGGAAAGGGGCCTTAGAAGAGTGGTGCATTTCACTTACAATCCGCCCAATTCGAAGGAAGTGATAAGCCATGGAGGGGTGGAAATCCCACTTACAGTCCGCTCAAAACTTAAGAGAAGGATGGGCCATGGAGGGGTGGAAATCCCACTTATAGTCCGACCAATTCGAGGATGAGCCATGAAGGGGTGGAAGTCCCACTTACAGTTCGGTCAAACTCAAAGGAAAGGATGGGCCTCGGAGGGGTGGAAGTGCCCAGACCACCTATAAGCTCCGCACGTTCCCACAAGTGGGAAAAGTGTTCCCCGAGGTTGGGGCATGGTCGGGGAAAGCAAGTACAAGCTGCTAGCAGGGAGAGTTGTGGTATACAACCTCTTAGGTTGGTATATGGGCTTTGGGCAGACCCACCATGCCACTCCTCTTAGTTCACAATAAGCTGCATTGTTGATAATCTATAAATATGTCGCCATGGATTAATGCTAACAAATGTATATATGCATGTTGGGAATGTGGTTTCATGGTTGTGAATGCAGGTCTCAATCAAGGATTCCACCAATAAGGTGAAAACCCTAACCCTAGTTTGTGAAAATTGTACCCATAGGCAAATTAGGACAGGGGACATTACAATCTTCTTGACAAAAAGGATACTTACATAAGTTTTGTTTTCCCATTGCCACATTAACCGTTTTTGAAATTTCCAATTCTATCTTAGCTAACATGGATTCAATACTTAATTCTTTGCCTTGGAAAATTCTTCTATTATGTTCTTTCCATAGTTCCCATATCACCAAAGAGGGACTTACTTCCCAAATACTTGAAAAGGTGGATTTCTTTATACTTAGTCTCTAGCCTTCAAGCATTTCTTTTAAAGTTTGTGGATATGGAATCCGCCAATTCAATTTCTTAAACATGCAACCAGCAATTGAATGCAAAGTTACATTGTAATAGTAAGTGGTCAAGTGTTTCCTCACTTTTCTTGAACAACACACATTGATTAGGACCTTGAATGCCTATCTTCTTGAGCCTCTCCCTTGTTAAAATCCTCCCATGCAAAGCTAGCCAAGCAAAGGGGCCAGCTTTAGGTAAGCCATTTTTGTTCCAACATAATTTTCTTGGCTAACCCTCCTCATCCCATTCTTCCTCCAATAACTTGTAACCAATCCTAACATTGTACTTACCATCCTTGGAGCCACACCACACCAGTTCAGCACTTCCTCCTAATAATGCTTTGCAGCCTTGCAGTATATTTGAAAAAATTCTTTGCTGCTACACTGTCAAATTTAGATCCCCAGTGAATTTCTAGGTCCATTCTTCAATCCTATCTATCTCCTGCTTAATTACATAATATTTAACCCTTGTCCCCCATTTTCTTCCATCTCTCTCTGAATTTCTGCTAAGTTTGCAACTTCTTTTAAGAATGGATAACCTCCCCATGAGTCCTCCCATAAATTTTCCTTCTCCCTTGAGCCCACTTGCCAGGTAATGTGTTCTGTGATAACATTATGGCATGACAACATAAAATTCCAAATTGTCGAACCTTTTGTAGGGTTTTGGATTGTGAGAATCCTTTCCTTTTGTGTATTTTCTAGATACTTATTTTGGAGAATCCTCACCCACTTTTGCTCAGGTTTACTCACCATGCTCCATATTAATTTTGTTCCCATTGCTTCATTCATTAAATTCCACTTATGGAGCCCCGCTCCTCCTGCAGTTTTTGGTTTGCATACTTTATCCTATGCCAACAACGGAATTTTCTCTTACTCATTACTCCCATTCCAAATGAACTTCCTCATTTTCTGCTCTATTACTGCTAATCTTTGCTAGTAACTTTTCTACTTTATGATTTGTGCCAATTAATTTTTTGACTTGATGCTAAGCAATACTTTTCTAGTGTTGCTTTAATAACCCAGGCTTCCCTTAATGAAGATTCTCCCATTAGTAACGTATCACTAGCAAATTGCAAATTGCTGATGTGTTAATGCCTCCACTCCTTGTGCTATACACACTCCCTTCCATTTCCCTTCAATTCTTGCCTTACTAATATACCTACCTAGAACTTCCGCCATTATAATAAACATAAACGGAGACAAGGGATCTCCTTGTCAAAGGCCTCTCTTGGAAGAAAAGAAGCCTTGCGGGCTGCCATTTACTAAAATTGAGTACCTAGGAGTCTCAATGCAACTCTTCACCCAAGAAATCCAGGGGGACAAAATCCAAATTTACTTAAAACCTTTAAGAGGAAAGACCTATCAACTTGGTCATAAGCCTTTCTAGTGTATAGCTTCATCAACATCTTGTCCATTTTGGCCTTCCTTATCAAATGAATTGCTTCATGAGCGATAATAATGCCTTCCACTGTGTTGGCGTAACAACTAACACCTATGGAGTATGAGTTGGTATGGACAGCTATGCACACTACACAATGAGTGCTCTTCAAATTAGGAGGGGCTCCCTCGTTATGCCAGACAAAAGTACTTGAAAAGGGAAATAAACTAAACTATATCCTGTCTTTTTGTCTCAGCTGTAAGAGGTACAAGGTTTTCTCGAAAACTCTATACATTGCAACTAAGTATTTTTTGGTTTCACAGATCACTAACTACAACTAAGCTAACTACTTTAAAACTATCCAGTTTCCTCAAGAAAACAGAACATGGGAAAATGGAGCAGGGAGGATTATCTAACGATAAACGAGCATAGATTCTCAACTTGAAGGCAAGGTGGCACATCTATCAGCTCAATCTGAACAAGTTTATTGAACACAAAACATAATTGATCTCACTAAGAAAAGAATTTACCATCATAATTGCATGAAACCCAAGTGGCATAACAATTCATCATAACAACAAATACACATGAATAGATATAGAATGAGCAATATTGAAGGCAAGGTAGGCACAACATATATTTCTCTCTCGTGCAAAATTTATGTACAAATGAGCAAAAACTCTTATTTATAGACATCGAAAGGTGTAGGGAACCCTAAAAAAACCTTGAGTCAACTACAGTCTTGCAATGCATGCAAGATTTTATTGCTAAACCCTAACAAAACAAACTATACAGTTAACTGGAAAATTACTGTCAGTTAACTGGTACATCTAACCTAAATGGACAATGTGCAAGCATGCACGTCCTTATTGAAAGCAAAGTTAACTGGAACACAACCCTCAGTTAACTGAAAACCCTAATCCTAACTCCTGTGAAGATAATCCCAAGGAAGAGATAAGCATGTATGAAGTCAGCGAGTGAACTCAAGACTGAAAGTCGAGTTAACTACTGCTCATGACTCTACCCTCGAAACTAATTGTAGGTCCCAACTGGTAGATCACTCCAAGTCATCTTGATTCAACACCTCGTCCAGGAACTCATCAATCACTCTGTCTTTTGGCACTTTGATGCTGTCCAAAGCAATAATCTATTTCTTGAATTCTTTGTCACTCTCCTTGATTGTATACATGCATTCTCTAACATCTTCAGCCGCTTTCTTGAAACTAGCTGAAATCACTGAAATGTTCTCCAACTTAGCCGCCACAGGATCTCCCTGAAGGTTATCATGAATCAGCTTTTCGAACTCAGCTTGCACTATGTTCAATTCAATATACGTGCCATCCTCAAGAAGATAATGACACAAAATCTGAACAACAAAACTACTGACAAGTGCAAGAGCTCGGACAACATTATCTTTTAGTGAAAACAACTTGGTAGAGATCTTTTCACATATCTCCATTTCGAAAAGGTGCTACTCCTTCCAAGTGAAAACCTTCTCTCGATCTTCATCAAGCTCCAAAGCATCATACGCAACAGACAACTGAGATACAAGAACTCGATCCTTGGCCAAACTCTCTGCAACTGAAATCTCGAGCAATTGGATGCCTTGACGAAGTTTATGTGCGTCACTCCTCAACTGATACAAATCCATAAGAAGATGCTGACCTGTAACAATTAAGCCTTCAATCGAGTTGTCCAAAAGTCTGCCATGATTGACTAACTGATCCAACTTTTGTTGTTCTGCAGGTGTATTCTGTGGAAGAATTGGCGCTCTACTCAAATTTCCGTGAACAAGATCAGAGATATATTGACGAAGTTGATTGTTCTCAGCCTTAAGCAGTGCCTTATCTTCTGCATACTTCGTGATGCATTCTTCAAGATTATTGGTGACAATCTTAAGAAGGCTCACGTCTGTCTCTTGAGTGGTTCTGCCAAGATTTGCCTTGGTGAAAGTAAAGTCATCAACTTCAACCTCATCTAGGCTCTTACCCTCTGGAGGAGTAGCAACCTCTATAACGATCTCTGACTCTGGAGTCTTCTCGATATGCACCCGCTTCTTGATTTTCCTGTTCGACCTCTTCTAATAAGGCTTACCGAACCCAGATAAATCAAGGTTGTGTGAAGGTTCTCGCCTCTGTCTCCCTAAAGTCCTCTCGAGCCAACAAGACTGAACAATGTTATCAATTCGAGGAGAGACTATCCCTGATGTATCAACCTGTGGTGGTTCGGTTGTCTTTGATCCTAGTCGAATTGGCATCTCAGGCTCTGAATCTATATCAATAAGTTGCACATGTGGTGAACTAGGAGCTGAAACACGAGGCTCAGCCTGAATGAGTGTCTCGACTGGAATCTCAGGTACATTCTCTACCTGCTTCTGCTTCCTCTTACTAGTAGTCCTCTTTCTTGTGTTTCCACTGAGTCTAACTCCTTCAAGTGGCGTCACAATAGGCTTGACCCGAGGCCTTGACCTTGAAGTAGAAGGCAATGAAGAAAAATTCACTGGTGGCTCTGTAACAGGAACTGACTTTCGCCTTCGTCTGCTCTCCAAAAAGTGCTTGCTGGTCTTGATAACTGATCTAGACACATCCTCAATAGAAGTATTTTCCTTAGCATACCAATCTGGTGAGCGAAGTGGCTGTTGAGCAATTTGATCCTTGACATATGAATTGAGAAGAACCTCTCCATCATCATCTGATAGACCATCAACATCCTCTAATAGGTAATCAGAGAGCTGAGTGATAATGAGTCTACAATAGTGACGACGATGAACCTCGAATTCATCTTCACAATTAGCCCATAAATCTTCAAGTGCTGGCTTATGTGCAATCCCTCGCTCTAACCTGGCTGCATAGTGACCCAAAGGATCATAGGAACGCCTCTCAGTATGAGATTTGAGTTTGAATCTCTCCATCTCAGCTGACATATACCTGGCATCTGCCACAATTTTGCATATGAGAATGCCCAATCCAAATGGAAAAGTGGCTGTAGACTTATTATGACTGCGGAGAAAGGAATGAACATGCTGAACCTATCTGAGAAATTCCATGAAGATGATCTTGTCTGAAGGGTACTTGGTAACATCAGAGGCTCTCCAACATATCCATAAACCTAGATGTACGTGAAAGTAGGGAATTGGATAAACCAATCCTCCCAAGTCTCCGTTGCTGATTTTACTTCTGCAGAAATCCGAATGTGCATTTCATTGTCAAGATCTCTGACTGTCCTCATGGAAAAGTGATCATTCATTGCTCAGAAATCTTGTTCAGCTTTAGAAAATTCCAACTGAGAATAGTACTCGTGAACACGCTAAACACCAAGAGTCCCATTAGTTTTTAGGTGTTTATAGTTGCCTAAGTAAACCAAGTAAGACACCATATGAAACTCATGAAATATGAGAAAATCAGTAATTTGCTGATGTAGGAATTCGCTGATCAACATAGCCCAGTCAAAATGTTCTGTGCCATCAAGGATCCTGGAAATAAGGTAAAACATCCATGGTCGGAAAGTGCTAGCATCTTCTTGACCTGTAACTCGATTGAGCAAAGTTATCAAAACAACAACCTCTTCACCACGACCATCCTTTTTAGGCATGTTAGTCTTCTGAACCTTAAACCATCTCTGAGCCACCTTTTTCTGTGAATGTTCTTGATCTCCATCCCATATCTTCTCAAAAGCCTCAATAACCACAGTGAAATTATCTAAATGAGGAGGAATAACAAAGCACTTCTCTACATCCTTCGGCTTAAGACTGTAGATAACCCTCCCATCAGCTGATTTGATTTGTCGTGAAGACGAGTCATAATGCTTGATGCAAGAAAGAACAAACTCGAGATCAAAAGTGGTGACAGGAATAGATGCCGCTGCTAGCAACTCAGAACGTTCAAGATTTCTCAATGAATTGCTGCTCACACCCTCCAAATTGCTCAGGTTAACCACTGGATAAACATGATTTAAGTCCGTGTTTGAAGTTTTGACAAAATCATGTATAAGAACCGATTTGGTTCTATACTCAACGAGATTGAATCGCATTTTGAAAATGAAGATTTTTGACTGTAAAGTCGAATATACTCGGACAACTTTATGGAAAGGTTGAAAATCTCTAAACAAGGCTAAAAATAGCCTATGGCGGGAAAAATTCTGTTTTCTGAAATGTGGGTTTTGTGTAGAATCAAATTCTAAGACAACCCAGATAGCTCGATTCTCAAAAGATGTGTTTTAGGCCCACATGCAAAGAGATTCTCAGAAAAAAGCACAGAGCTTCAGAATGAAGACTACGAGGCAATTTTCTCAAAAAAAATCTAAGACATGGGTTTTGCTGCAAATGCTTAAGTATGCGAACCAGATGATCAAACTCTGAAAATATGCTAAATTTCTTTGACATGCGTAGAAAGTGCCTAAGATGAGAAATAGAAGAAATAAGACAGAAGAAAGAAGATTTTATTTGCTCTGCTTCTGTAGAATTTGCCTGTCTTTTTTTTTTAAATTCGATGAAACCTGCATGCAAATTGAAAATAAAGTCTGGAATACTCTTCTTTTGAACAAACTGAATCTGTTGCCACGAAGAACGCTGAAATCTGACACCTGTAGCACCTTCAAATCAATGTTTGCTCAAGAAAAATGTATTTCTCTAAGCTTGGGATGAAGAATAATGGACGCCTAAGTCTGAATAAATACACTTTAATCACTAAAATTTGTAACAAATGCATGCAAACTTAAAAATAGCGCTTGACTTGTAATTGGACCTCAAAAATCCACGCCTAGCCAATGATTGGCTTTAAAAACAGTTAACTGAAGACTAAAATGCCCTAAATAGGGCACCAATTTCAAGACTAAAGGTCGCCATCTTAAGACTTCAGTTGCAAAATCCACATTAAAGCATCATGCATATTAAACTCCAGGTGAAAATCCATGTTGAAGTTGCCATATTTTGGAACTCAAAATCCATGCTTTAGAAACTAAGGTGTCACCTTTAGAAACTGTTGTACCCAAACCAAATTTTTTGCTTCATCAAGGCATTTTGCATAAATTAGTCTTAACCTTGCTAAAATGATGTAAAATACAGTTTCGGGCAATATCAAGCATGGAGTTTTTGTCAATATTTTGTCAGTCAAAGTCAGTTTTATTGATCAGAACCTGAAGCAGAGACTCAGAATGGAGCTTTTCATGATGGGGGAGCGTTTCACAACAGCATTTCACGTTGCACACGGTCATTTCAGTGATCGAGATGGAGTTTTCAAAGGTCAAAATCATGAAGATTTCTCAAAGAAAAGTAGAAAAGTGCAAGTATAGCCCAGGGGCGCCCAGCTTGTTGAAGGTCAAGATCTTGCTGAAAATGTTCAAGCATCCAGTCAATCTCTTCAGAATTAGTCTGGCTATCCGTCGAGCTATCCAGCAAAGCATTCCGAGACTCACAGCTCCGACAAACAGCAATGGAAGTTGAAATCCCTAAATTTCCAGATGTGAGAAATCTGTCTTTTTCAGGAAAAAGCGCGCCTCTAGCCTGAGGGCGCCCATCTTAAACAAGGGGTAAATCTTGGCGTTTTTGATAGCGGATACAGTCAATCTGTTCTCGACTAGTCTGCTTATCTAACGAGATATCAAACGTAGTCATCCGAGTTTCAGAACTTCGGCGGCAGTTGTCTGAAGATCAGCTTATAATGGAGTTTTCACGTTTTTGAGCTTCTCCATTTGTTCCTAGTGCAAGTACAGCCAAGGGGCGCTGGTTTAAAGGACCCTCCAGATGGCGAAATTTGCAGACCGAGTCTTCCTAACATCAGTAATACTCTAGCCTAGCTCCGCGATGCACCATCAAGCTTGTCGATCCAACGTTCCAGGTGATCGTGGCGGAGATTTTACCAAGCACGTAATTTCACGGGCGGACCAACAAAAGATTTTCAGTGTATTTTTACAGTCCAGAGGCGCCTAGCCTTTAGGCTTGTCAGATGAGCCTGTTCGCATTCGAAGTCTTCACGGCTATTGAGCGTAATCATTTTATCTATCCAACGAGCATAGCCGTCAGCCTTCGGGATTTGGCAAACGCTCATACGTGCGAGGTCTTTGGTGTAATACTACAAACTGAAGATATCTGGAAAATGGCCAAGTCTGGAGTGGTAATTTTAATTAAAATACGCACTGAAGTTTTTGAGGTCTTAGAAGCAGTTTTCTTGCTTCGTCACCTCCAGAGACTTCTTTTGTAGGCCCTTCTGGCTGTCCGTTAAAACAAACGTGGCTCGAATCGGGTCATCCCAGCTCCAGATATCAGAGGTCAAAGTAGGGTACTTGGATGAAAGTTCAATTTTCGTCAAAATGACATCAGTGCAACTAAGAGCCAGGGGCGCTTTTACTTTTGAGGCCCTTAACACAGCTTTCAGGTGTCGCGTATATAGTCGTTGGATGCAGAATATCTTCAGGCATGCAGTGAATTTCATTTCCTATCAGCAGGGTTCACCGTTCACTGTCAGCAGCCATTTGAAGTGTCAGATGGCAGTTTAGGAAAATGGTTAAGTCTGGAACCCGTAAAGCAATTTAATCAGGGGCGCCTAATTTTTCAAGGGGTTAAACGATGGATTTTGCAGTAGTGTCTCCCAGCAGACATTTCTTCCTTGTTTAGTAGGCTTTCCGATGAATTCTCCAGATCAGTCTCAGCATCACCCGGTTACCTGGAGATCAGTGTCGAAGATGGCCAGTCGTGACAGTGCTGTCATCTATAAAATAGGAAGTTAATAAAAAGTGCAATATCTTGAGCAAATGGACGCCTATGAGCTCAAAAGATGACTTTTCGGAATCGGTGAAGTCCAACGGTGAAGCCTAAAGCTTCATTCAATTGTCAATTGGAGTTTCAAACATTTTGCATATTTTAGCATTGAGTGGCGATTTCTATTTTTGGTGCCTTTGCTATTGCATAATAAATATTTTATTATTATTTATTTTTGAACTTCCAGTCAGTGGCAGTTCAACTGAAATGGTCCAATTGAAAGGCTTCTATTTTCAGCTGAGGTTTTAAATCTTGCAATTGTCAGATTGATGCAAATTTCATCTTCTTCAAGCATGGCGCCATCTTCATTTATTATTCACAAAGCCAAAGAGAAATTCGTTTTTCTTAAGAGAAATTCATATTTTTCAAGCAAAATTCGTTTTTCTTCATTCACAAGGCGTATTTTCAAGGGAGATTTGTATTTCTCAAACAAAGGCAGATTTCTCATCTATTTGCAAAGGCGATTTCTCCAATCACATTCTTTTGCAGGTTAAAGTTCACAGTTCTCAGTAATTTGAAGTAATCAGAGGCGATTTTCACAGAAAAGAACATAACTAAAAACGTCTTTTTCATCCTTCAATCTCAGATTTCTCTCAAAATACAATTTGCATGTTCCTGAAATTGGCCAATTTGACAAGTCTCAGTATTTGGATCATTCTCATATAATTACCTTGAGTTAAAATCGTGCGCTTGATTTTTCATGAATTTTTAACTTCAGAACATTCGTTCTCGAGTTATTAATTTTCTCAGCTGAAAATTCTTTGCACGGTCGAGTAGAAGTTGAATTTTCGCAAATTTGACGTTCTGGGTTGTCTTAGAATCCTTTTCTGGATGAAACCCATATTTCAGATTTTTCGCTGAAAATTGTCCTTCGATAGGCTATTTTTAGCCTCAGCAGGTTATTTTTGGCTTTCCAGAAATCTTGTCAAAGCATAGTCAAGTTCACAGTCAACAGGCGAGTTTTTCAGAGTACAGTACACACACATTGAATTCAAGACCAAATCGGTCTTAATTCATGATTTCGTTAGAAAAGCTGAGATCGATTTGTATCAAGCTGCAGAGGAGATAATGGCCATCACTTCAGTTACGGAGCCGCCAAAGATGCCAGTTAGTGAAATGCTAGTTTGAGTGTGCAAAGATTGCCAAGATTGCTCAAGTTGCCGACCTTCAGAAGCTGATGCAGTTAACAATCTTGTTGAGGGATTGGTTGTTCGAGATCACGACCAGTAGACTTCAGTTCCCACCTCTCAAGATAGACATTACACACAGAAGTTAAACTTGGCGTTACCCTTTCAAGTTAACTCGATGTTGTCATCACATGCATATCTATTCTGAGATTTGCCTTATTTACTTGGAGTTTCTTTTAGGGTTTTACGTTAACTGATGGTAGTCTTCCAGTTAACTCGCTTTCAATAAGGACGTGCATGCTCGCACAATTGTCCATTTTTAGACTAGATGTTTCAGTTAACTGATGGTAGTTTCCCAGTTGACTGTATAGTTTACTTCATTAGGGTTTGGCAGCGAATCTTGCATGCATTGCAAGAACTGTAGATGACTCAAGGTGATTTTAGGGTTCCCTACACCTTGATGTATATAAATAAGAGCTTTTGCTCATTTGTAAATAACTTTTGCTTGAGAGAGAAATATATGCTGCGCCTACCTTGCCCTCAATATTGCTCTTTTGGTATTTGTTCATGTGTCTTCGCTATTACGATTAATTGTTATGCCACACAGGGTTTCATGCAATTGTAATGGTGAATTCTTTCTGTTTTGTGAATCTTTATCATTATGATCAATTGCTATGCCACATAGGGTTTCATGCGATTGGGATGATAAATTGTTTTGTGAAGTCTTTACTATCTTGATCAAGTGTTATGCCACATAGGGTTTCATAAGATTGGCGTGGTAAATTCTTCTCATAGTTTAGATAAATTTGTTTTGTGAATCTTTTATCATTACGATCAAGTGTTATGCCACATAGGGTTTCGTGAGATTGTGATGATAAACCTGTTTTATGAGTCTTTACTATTATGATCAAGTATTATGCCACAGAGGGTTTCATAAGATTGTCATGGTAAATTCTCAAATCTGTTTTGTGCCCAATAAACTTGTTTAGATTGAGATGATAGTTGCGCCACCTTACCTTCAAGTAGAGAATCTAAACTCGTTTATCGTCTGATAATCATTCCTTGCTCCATTTCCTCATGCTCTGTTTTCTTGAGGAAACTAGATAGATTTAAAGTAGTTAGCTTAGTTGTAGTTAATGATCTACGAAACCAGAAAATCCTTAGCTGCAACATTCCTGGTTTTCTTAACCTTGTGCCTCTTCCAGCTGAGACAAAAAGATAGGAGATAGTTTAGATTACTTTTCCCTTTTCAAGCATTTTTGTTAAGCACAACGAGGGAGCTTCCCCTCCTAATTTGAAGAGTACTCATTACGCAGTGTGCATAGCTGTCCGTACCAACTCTTACTCCAGAGGTGCTAGTTGTTACGCCAACAAAAACTAAAGTTAAAAATCCATGATGAAGTGTCAACTTCACAAACTTCACAAGAATGCGCCATGCATATCAAACTTGAGTTGACTTTTGACATGCACTTCAGTTAAGTGGACATGCAAAGTCAGTTAACTGAACATGCAAATCAGTTAACTCGACATGCAGAATTGAAAAAGCACTCAACATGCCAAAATGTTAATTGGAGATGACAACCCAAAAATCGTTCAGTTGAACGGAAAGTCAAAATTCAAATATTAAACAATATTCAAAATTCCTCTTTTAGGTGCACGTGGTTTTTAAGTTTGAAAAACCATCTTCGACTTTTGGCATTTTTATCTAGACTTAGCCATTTTTGATTAAAACTAAAATTTGAACCTCTTCTGGGACCTCTGATCAATCCCTGACACTGGCTGACTGACCTCACTGATTGACTGGTTAACAGGTGCATTGCAGAGCAGGACAAAAGCTGATCAAAAGACTCCTTGAGACTGCAGACCATAAAACTAAGATTTGAAGGTTCAAAAATCCAAGCGGCCTTTTCAAAAGTTGCTCTTTTTCTCAGTGTTGTACCCCAAAATTAAAATTTTTGTTACACTTAGACATTTTGAAGAAATAAGTAGAAGTCTTGTTAAATCAGTCAAAAAGGTCAAAATTTGGTTTGCATGTCTTGCATGAGGGGTTAAAACGCAAAATTTTCAAAATTTGACGATCTGGGTCTACTTAGAGTAGCTTAATCTACAAAACCCAGATCTCAGTTTTTCATCCCTATTTTTCAGGAAAATTGCTATTTTTAGAAATTTTCTAAAAATAGTAACTTTTTTTAGAAATTTTCTAAAAATAGTAACTTTTTTTGGGTTTATTTTGAAACGAATACTGGCAAAACTTTCTAAAAATAGAAAGCTGGTCCGTCAGGGTCCAAATTGATTTTGATTGGCTCAAAATATGTCCATATCAGGCTTGTGCAGTTAGAATTTCAAAATAATCAGTTTTCCCCTAGTGGGTCTATTCTTCTTTTTCAAAAGCATATAAGGAGCTTTGAGGCCATCAATGGAGGTCAGTCAGCTGCCAGGCGTCAGATTTAACATTCAGGCGTTTAGCAGAAGGTGAGTTGGTGAGCGAGCACGAAGAACGGAGAAGAAAGTGAAAATTGTGAAAATTTTCTAACACTGGTTGACTTGGGCACCCCAGAAGAGAATAGGTGCCCATCTTTTTAGGGCACTAAATGATAAAATTAGGGTTTATACTTCTAATCAAATTTGTTCATTTCTCTGCCAGCTCCGCAACGAATCTAACGGTGTAGTCAACAGATTATCTAGTCATTCGGGATTGAGGCTGAACAGGGACGATTCGCACAAAAGTCAGAATGAAGAACATGAAAATTATCACAATTTTACTAAGTGTGAGAACTTTGGGCATCCCTGGTAAAGATAGGCGCCCAACTTTTTGAAGCACCTAACTCAGCAGTTAGGGTTTGAGAATATGCTCGATCTCTTCGGTATTCAGTCAGCTTTGCAACTCCTGTCTCCGTCAGATCGTCCGTGTTAGCTCTCAAAAACGCAGGCAAGATGCCTCAAGAGGGTACCAATCTCTTGATACGCTTCAAGGTAACAGATAAGGTTAAAAGAATTCAACCTTCTACTCTTACGGAGCTGCTAGACCCAGGCGGGTGTACCTTTTGAATTGAGCAGACTTATCTTATGATTATCCTTCTAAAATGCTTTGTCCACAATGGCAAATAGAAGTGGACAAAAGAAATCAAACTTGATAGCAATCTTATGATCTAAATCCTAAAATGCTTAATTAACAGATATAAAGAAACTGAATGAATTCAAATGATGAAATTGCAGAGACCAGTGCCTTGTTGGGTATGCGGAATCAAATAAGATCAAGATGAGCAACACTTTCTGGAGAAATTTGAAATTATCTGGCATACATTCTATTTACAACTTGTGTAAACATGCAAAATTGTAACTACTAAGCTCTACTTTAATAATCCAAATGAAACTATTTGGTTACTGTGATCAACTAAAAGGATTTTTAGTCTTTACTTGAAAAAACCAATTGATTAATCACACAGATACAACAAATGTGCATTGATAAACTGAACATAAACTTGTTAGGTCAATTTAAACAACCAGAAAGCATCAAGCTTGGAGACAACTTAGCAGTATTTTTATTTAATTCAATAGACAATTGACACCAGAAAAATGCAGCAACATCAACTGATTTTCATAAATACCTCCATTCTGAAATCATGCAACAATAGTCTCTGATTTGATAATTTTATTCTACTGTATCTATTTGTTGTGTATCCAAATCTAATAGCTCATGATGATTTTACAATTACAAAAATGCCTATTTATACGCCAGCATGAGAAAATAAATCACATTGAAATATCACGTCGGCCCTCCACAAGATTCGGGCTCCAATCAAGTCGGCCAACAACGGTATTATGAACTCACATGTCGGCCACAATGTGTTGGCGTAAAAACTAACACCTCTAGAGTGCAGGTTTGTATGGATAGCTATGCACACTGCGTAATGAGTGCTCTTCAAATTAGGAGGGGAAGCTCCCTCGTAGTGCTGGAATGCGTGGAAAAGAAAAGTAATCTAAGTCCTATCTTTTTGTTCTCAGCTGGAAGAGACACAAGGTTAAGAAAACCAAGAACATTGCAGCTAAGGATTTTCTAGTTTCGCAGATCATTAACTACAACTAATCTAACTACTTTAAATCTATCCAGTTTCCTCAAGAAAATAGAGCATGAGGAAATGGAGCAGGAATGTTTATTTGACGATAAGCCGGGTATGGACTCACAACATGAAGGCAAGGTGGCACAACTATCTGCTTGTCTAAATAGGCTTATTGGAAACAACAACAGATGATAAACTAAGTACAGATTCTCAACTTGAAGGCAAGGTGGCACAACTATTAGCTCAATCTGAATAAGTTTATTATTCACACACATCATACGATAACCAAGAACAGATTCTCAACTTGAAAGCAAGGTGGCACATTTATCAGCTCAATCTGAACGAGTTTATTGAACACAAAACATGAAGGATAGCCAACTAAGATAATAAATTGCATTGGTGAGACACGCATACAATCTACGATCAACTAGCCACTATATCTAACTAAAGCAAGAATTCACCATCATAATTGCATGAAACCCTATGTGGCATAACAATTCATCATAATAGCAAATACTCATGAACAGATACAAAACGAGCAATATTACAGGCAAGGTAGGCACAACATATATTTCTCTCTCGTGCAAAAGTTATGTACAAATAAGCAAAAGCTCTTATTTATAGACATCAAAAGGTGTAGGGAACCCTAAAATCACCTTGAGTCAACTACAGTCTTGCAATACATGCAAGATTTATTGCTAAACCCGAAGAAAGCAAACTATACAGTTAATTGGAAAACTATCATCAGTTAACCGAAACATCTAATCTAAAAATGGACAATTGTGCAAGCATGCACATCCTCATTGAAAGCATGTTAACTGGAACACTACCATCAGTTAACGAAAACCTTAAATGAAACTCCAAGTAAATAAAGCTGATCTCAAAATAGATATGCATGAGATAAGACAGCGAGTTAACTTGAGAAAGTAACACCAAGTTTAACTCTTGTGTGTAATGTCTATTCTGAGAGGTGGGAACTGAAGTCTACTGATCGTGATTTCGAACAATCAATCCCTCAACGAGGCTATCAACTGCATCAGCATCTGAATGTCAGCAACTTGAGCGATCTTGGCAATCTTTGCACACTCAAACTAGCATTTCACTGACTTATAACTTTGGCGGCTCCGTAACTGAAGTGATGGCCACTGTTTCTTCTGCAGCTTGACGCTTTTCACGCTTTTCTCTATGGTAGAGTGTTGCATGACAAAACTACGAAGTTTGACCGCGCACACTCTAGTTGTGAGAAATGCAAACAATCTTGTTGCACAAGCAAAATTCCAATGGTATCAACCCTCTAAACCGGCTTTGGAAGACAATCGGCCATACGAGGCGTGCAACCATATGGATTTGAGTAACTATGCCTGTCAACCCTCTGAAAGCACTTGATACAAATCAGTCTCAGCTTTTTTGATGAAATTGTGAATTAAGACCGATTTCGTCTTGAATTTAGTTTAAATAAGAGAAAATTCGCACCAACTTGTTGACTACAAGATTTAAAACGTTAGCGGAAAATAGAAGGCTTCTGATTGGACCCCTTTCAGTTACACTGATACTGACATTGAGTCCGGAAATAAATAATAATAAATTAATATTCATCATGCAATTTGCAAAGGCATCAATTTTAGAGATTCGCCATTTTAATTGCAAAATATGCAAAATAAATATTAAATATTATTTAACTTCAGTTGACAAACCGAATGAAGCTTTGAGATTCACCGGCGAACTTCACTGATTCCAAAAAGTCATCATCTGAGCTCATAGGCGTCCATTTGCTCAAGATATTGCACTTTTTATTAACTTCCTATTTTATAGCTGACGAGAAAGTTACGACTGGCCATCTTTAACACTAATTTCCGGGTGACCAGATGATGCTGAGACCGAGCTGATGAATTGAATGCGAAGCCTATTGAGCAAAGAAGAAATGTTTGCTGGGAGTCATCACTGCAAAATGCATCATTTAACACCTCAAAAAATTAGGCACCCTTGATTAAATTCATTTACAAGTGCCAGACTTAACCATTTTCCTAAACTGCCATCTGATACTTAAAACAGCTGCTGACGTCAAATGGCGAACCCTGCTGACAGGAAACCAAGTTCACTGCGTGACTAGAAGCATTCTGCATCCAACGGATATACACACGGCATCTAAAAAGTGCATTAAGGGCCTGAAAAGTAAAAGCGCCCTTGAGCTACAGTTGCACTGACACCATTTTGACCAAAGTTGAACATTCATCCAAGTACCCTACTTTGTCCTTCGATACTGAGAGCTGGAATGCCCCGATTCGAGCACTGTCTGTCTCAACGCGTAGCCGGAAGGACTTACAAGAGACATCTCTAGAGGTGACGAAGCAAGAAAACTGCTTCTAAGACCTCAAAAATGCAAGTGCTTATTTTATTTAAAATATACGCTCCATACTTGGCCATTTTCCGGATGTCTTCACTTTTCAACACTTCGTCAAAGACCTCGCACGTACGAGCGTCTGCCAAATCCCAAAAGCTGATGGTTGGGCTTGTTGAATAGATAAAGTAATTGCGCTTGAATCCCGTGAAGAGTTCGAAAGCAAACGACCTCATCTAACAAGCCTAAAGGCTAGGTGCCTCTAGACTGTAGAAATACAATGAAAACCTTATGCCAGTCCGCTCGTGAAATTACGTGCTTGGTAGAAACTCTGCCACGATCACCCGGAATGCCCGATTGACAGACAACTTGGTGCGTTGCGGAGCTGGACTAGCATAGTATTGATGTCAGGAAAAACTTGTCAGCAAATTTGACCATTTTAAGGGTCATTTTGACAAGCACCCCTAGGCTATAGTTGCACTGGAAACGCAACGAAGAAGCTCAAAGATGTGAAATCTCCATTATAAGCTCATCTTCAGACGTTGGCTGCCGGAGCTCTGGGACTCGGATGACTGCGTTTGATAGCTCGTTGGATAAGCAGACTAGTCATGAAGAGATTGACTACATTAGCCACTAGAAGTACCAAGATCCACCCCCCCTTTAAGAAGGGCGCCCTCAAGCTACAGGCACATTTTTGCTGAAAAAGGACAAGTTTCAGTAATGTGGAACTTTGGAAATTTCAACTTCTGTCGCCAGTTGCCGGAGTTACGGGTCTCGGAAAGCTTCGCTAGATAGCTCATTGGATAGGCAGACTGATTCTGAAGAGCTTGACTGTATTTATGAGTACTTTCAACAAAATCTTGACCTTCAAAAAGAGGGGCGCCCTTGGGCTACAGGTGCGCTTTTTTTGCTTTTCTCTGAGAAATCTTCATATTTTAACCATTAAAATCTCCGTCTTGACCACTGAAATGCTGTCGTGAAATGGTCCTCCATCACAAAATGTCTCGTTCTGAGTCTCCAAATCAGGTTCTGATCAATGAATGGTGCCTTTGACTGACAAACTACTGATAAAACTCCATGCTTGAAATTGCCCAAAAACTGTATTTTTGTGATGTCCCGATGCGGGCCCCTATCGGAAGGTGACGTAGGTCTGTCCAAGCGGTTTGCCCAGCCACGTGTCCGGGGTCTTTGGCGGGAGTACCTATCCTGGGGATGCCCCCTTAACGCTAAGAGGGGTGCCGTTCACTACCAGTCCGGGCTTTTGGTGCAACGGTAACTAACTTGGTATCAGAGCTGGAGGTCTCGAGGTCTGTTGTGACGTTTTTCACACATCGCCCCATTGCAAATGGGGACCCCCTAATTTTGGCTTTGCTTTTCGTTTGTTTTGTTGTTGTCTCTCTTTTCTACTGTCTATCTTTTCGGGATTGAGCCCGTCTTTGAGCTTAAAATGTGAATTTTGGCCAAGTCTGAAAATTAGGGTTTTGTCTTCTACGAATTGATCACGGTGAATAAGGTAAATAAATTGAAAATTGAACTTAACATTGTTGTCGATTATTGCATCGGCGGGCTTCGGTAAATTTCATCAAATTACGAGGTACTTACTATTTTTAGTAAATGCGCAATTCGAGGGGAGCAATTTATGCATTGTTTTCGATTCCGATCATCACCACGGCATTAATTATATCAGGCGCTTGCATGCCAAATTTGAAGCCGGACAACTTACTATTTTTAGCGGTCAGGCTTCGGCATGGATTCGAGGGGGTCACGAGATGCTTTGCATATGCGGATGTCCTTTTGGGTTTTGAGACCTTGGCGATGATATAACATGCAAGTCGAGATGACCACTTCGGGATTCAGCCTTCCGAGGCTATTTTTAGGGTTTGCATGTCGAGGTTTCTTTTGCATGTCAGGTGATTCCTGATGGGTTTTTCGAGAGCTTCGCGATGGTGTGACATGCAAACGAGGATTCTCACTCAGTAAGGAACTTGCTATTCTTAGCAGGTGTGCCCCGACAGCCGATTCCCAGCAGTTCAGATTCACGAGCTGATCACAGTGTTGCAGAAACGAAGGCAAGTGGAGATCTTTTGATACGCATGCAATACAGATTAGGGTTTCCAGCTTCGGAGCCTAAAAATAGGCATCAAAAGTCAGAATCTTCGAAATCCGGTGTAAACCACCTCGATCAGTGTCCTTCAGGCTATCTGCTGGTGAAATTTCAGGTCAAATGGAGCACTTACTATTTATAGTAAGTCAAATTGGAAACGTGCTAAAAATAGTAAATCAGGTGCATGCGCCAGTGTCGGCAGTAAGGTCACGTGGTGAGGATCGCCTCATTCAAATTTCACGTCGATCGGAGCTTGGGAGCTATCAGAAACAAGAGCTTACTATTTATAGTAAGCCACCTTCAGAAACAGGCTAAAAATAGCAGGGCGACTAAAAGTGGCAGTGCCGACAAATTGATAAAGTTTTGAAGAAGCTACGTTCAAAATTTCGGGCCATTCCGAGCTTCAGAGGCGCAAATTCAGAGAACTTACTATAAATAGCAGGGCACGTAGGCTGGCGAGGATGATGAAAAATTTGTCTAAGTCTGGAGTCTCGTCCAGCAGGCATAGAGAAATGCGCCCATCCCAGCTAGGGGCAAAATTTTTTTTTTTCTAAGTCTGGAGTTCATCCTCCTCCACCCCCCAATTGCGCCATCCTTCATGCAAGTTCAAATGCGCCCAACAAACAAGAAGGTCAAAAGGTCAACAAAGTTTATCCTTCCCACATGCTGAAATGCGCCCACCTCATAAGAAAGTTAAGGAAAATTGCGAAGTATGAAATCCATCCTCCTCAAAGGGCAAAATGCGCCCAAGTTTCAATCTGGTCAAACAAGTCAAATGTTTCCATCCTCCACTATAGGCAAAATGCGCCCAAATTGCAAGAGTCAAAGTGGTCAAAGGACTTCATCCTGCACACATAGCAAAATGCGCCCAAGGGAGGTTGAAAGCATGAAAAAAAAAAGTTCTAAGTATAAACTCTCATCCACCTCCACTGGCAAAATGCGCCCAAGGAGTTAACAAGAAGAAAAGGTCAAGGAAAGTCAACGAATTTCATCCTCCAGCTATGTGAAAATGCGCCCAAATCATGCCATGTGAGGACAAAAATAAGAAGCTGAAAAGTCACTAGCTGAGGCGTGGTAAAAGTTATCCTTCTCATCATGCAAAATGCGCCCATCTTCCTCCCAGGTGGAAATGCGCCAAGTTTAGAAGAAGTCAAAGCTTGGCGTTGAAATGTTCATCCTCCTTCATGCATGAAATGCGCCCAAGTAAGGGCATGTCAAGACAAAATAAGGAAGGAATATTCCAAAAGGTGGCGTGAAAACTTTCATCCTCTTGGACATGTGAATTGCGCCCAACTTAGCATGGAAAAGACAAATTTAAAAATCCTCTTGAACATATGAAATGCGCCAAAGTTAGAAAAGGGCCAAAGAGGTCAAGGCGTGGAAAATTTTATCCTCCTCCATGTGTTAGATGCGCCAAAGTGAGGTGAGGGTGGAGAATGTTACTTGGGCGTGGTTATTATCCTTAAGTGCCAAATGCGCCTAAAGTATGTGCAGGGTGGTGAGTGACAAATGAAGTATGCTAAGCGTATTGAATATCCTCCCCTCTAAATGTGATACGCGCCATGCAAAGAGGATAAATAAAGTGTGTTGGGCGTTGAAAATGCCAAGGTGTTAGAGATTTTTTTTTTTTTTGCTAAGGCGTAATTTTCTTTCCTCAGTGTGCTATACGCCTTAAGTATGAAGTGAAATATAAATTGAAGTGATGAAATATCTCTAAGGCGTTGGAGTTAGATAAAATTGCCTTGCGAGTGTGAAGTGAAATACTAGTGTGGAGCGGGAAATAAAAATGTGCTAGGCGCCTTCATAAAATTTTCTAAGTGCAGTTGGTATTTTCACAGGCAAGGTGGTTGAGTTGGATATAAAATTTCTTAAGGCAAAATTTTCGAAGTGATTCAAATTTTCTAAGGCACAAATATTTTCTCTCTTGGAGAAAAATGCCTAAGTCTGGAGAGGTGGTGAAGTGTTAGAAAAATTTTCAAAGGTGATGAGTTGCCACAGGTGAAGTCAGTGACTGCCAGCTTCACGAGATTATCACAAAATTTCCAAGTCAGAGCAAAATTCTCAGAGGGGATCGAAGAACGAGGACAAAATTGTTGAAAGAATAATTTTCTAAGGTTCAAAATTCAAGAAAATTAAATGAACCCGTTCGTTGGGCACCCATGGGTTCGATGCGTTCTGGAGAAAATTTTCTTCTGGGTATCGAAGATTATCGATGAGGAGTTGATTTTAAGGTCTCCCACAGCTTATCGAGGATTCTGGGATAAAGATTTTGAGTGGGCACCGGATCGATGAATTTCCTAAGGGAAAGTTGAAAATTTTCTAAGGCAAAAATGAAGGAAATGTGTTTTCAAGGTGAAATCCTCCAGGTGATGGATTTGAAAGGAACTGCCTAGGTGAATTTGCTTAAATCCTTCGTGAAGACAGTTTACTTAAGCCAGAAATGAATAAAATCGAGGTTATCAGAGCTCCAGCAGGTGGAATGAAAATTTGTTTAAGGCATGAACTTGAACACAAAGTTGGCAATGAGCGCTTGAAAGTTGGAGCGTGAAGATCAGGTAAGTAAGGTGACTCTATATTATGAAGTGTTCTAATTGTTTTCTCCTTGCTTGTTTTGCAGGAGGGACGTCGAGGCCAAGCGTTGATGATTTAAGTGATCCACGATGATATCACAACCTTCGAAGGAAGATAAAGTTACAAGTTTCAATCTCGAAGGAGGAAAGTTTGCAAGAAAATGGCTAAGTGTTGAAGAAACATTTTCAAGGCTCAAAGTGACGAAGATGAAGACCCTCAAGTGGAAGAAATCAAAGAACAACGCCAAGAAAGAAGATCGAGAACAGTGTGAACGCGTCTACAAATGGAATCTTCTAGAAGGATGATGGTGGACATTATGGCGCATTTATTACCCCCACTCTCCTCTGTGGCGGTTTTTAGGGCAATATTATTTAGGGCTGAGGTGGCACGATTCTGGCCACTCTATCGATTGTAACCCTAGCCGTCTTTTGGGACTTGGCTAGCTATATAAAGGGGGAGTCCCCCTCATTTGTAATTCATTAGAAAGTAGACAGTAGAGAGGACAGGGTAGAATTAGAGTAGAGTTAGAACTTAGGAGTAGAGTGATAGTGTAGTATTGTAGAGCATTTTGCATAATTTGGAGAAGAGAGAAAGTTTTCCCTTTGAAAACTTTTGAAGAGATTGTTGTGTAACACATTTTATGATAATAGATCTTTTCATTGATGATGGAATTCGTCTTGTCATGAAATGCTAGCAAGGTTTCTTCTTCCTTTCGTATCCAAGTAGCTTAGATTCATGCAAGTAGTTTACTTTGGTGTGTGGTGTTTCATTGAGATAGCTTCGCTTTATTCCATACCACTAGCGGCTTGTTGATGATGAGTTCGCCTTGCGTGGTCAACTGGACATTATATTGAGTTTAACTTCGGTTGTGGTTTACATACTTATATGCGTTGTTCTGATGGTGTATGTATGTTAAGTCATAACTTGAACATCTCTTGCTATTTCCCTTGAAGATTGCACCGATTTTGCTGAGGCTGTCCGACGGAGGCTAGGTGAAATCCGGTTGAAGTCTATTGAAACAAAGCTCCACATATCCTGCATTTAGAATAGAACATAAATTTCTTAGGCCTTATACCCTTTACTTTTCCGCACACTTCCGATTAGTATTAGGAAACCCGCACTTCATAGACAGATCTTTTGAGCATTTGAGTTCCTTTCTCCGCTGCCGAACAATTCCGTAAGTCCCCTTGAAATACCAGCAAATCACATCGAGCCAAACTGAGCCTATTCGCACTAAAGGAACCTTGGAGTTGAATGCACGAACTCTCTCGCAATCTTAGCGTGCTGGATACTTTGATCAAGAGAGGATAGGGAAGCCGTTGGCAACCTGCCCTCAAGCAAGCAGCGGTCATGAAACACATCATGTCGAGACCGAGGCAGGGTCAGGATGGGATATACCTCTCTATTCCAGATAAAACAGTTCACAGCCAGCTCAAAATATAAGTTCCGGGTTTTATGGATTGGGATGCCTTTCAGGGGTGCCGCTCACTACCAAAAGCCCTCGACCGGTAGTGAACGCACCCTCTTAGCGCTAAGGGGGCACCCCGTGGATAGGTACCTCGCCAAAGACCCCCGGACATACGGGCAAACCGCCGACGTATCACATCACCTTTCCTCGAGCAGGGGCCCGCGATCGACATCACGCCCCACCACGCCCGCAGTCTCACTCAGACCCAAATACAACAAGTTAGTTAACGTTGCACCAAAAGCCCGGACTGGTAGTGAACGACACCCCTCTTAGCGTTAAGGGGGCATCCCCAGGATAGGTACTCCCGCCAAAGACCCTGGACACGTGGTTGGGCAAACCGCTCGGACAGACCTACGTCACCTTCCGATAGGGGCCCGCATCGGGACATCACAATTTTACATCATTTTAGCAAGGTTTAGACTATTTTATGCAAAATGCCTTGATGAAGCAAAAATTTTGGTTTTGGGAACAACACAGTGATTTGTATTTCTGTTGTTCATCAGTGAGACAATCGGCGTGACATATCATTAACTGTGCTGAAGGCAATTCAATCGCTAATCATCCCGTGTTCACTGTGCTCGCATTCGCCGTAGCCCATCGGAGTCAAAGAGAAGTCACATAGATTTCTTTATCTTTCCCCGAGATGCATTTCGTCGTGCTTTCATTTACTGTCGCTGTAACTTGCCTGAGTCGGAAAGATGCGATACAGCAAACACAATGTTTCATCGATATGCTTCTTATAATGTACCAATCATTCGCTGAGAGACAGGGATATCTCACACCGACGTGCTCCTTTGGCTTCGTTCATAGTCGTCGTGACATTCAAGCATCGGGGAGAAGCTATGCAGATTACCCTTTGTTATATTGAAAGTCCACACGAAGCAATATGGTCACCGTGACAAAAATCCTTTCTCGCTGACAAGTCAATCTGCCCCATGTATGTCGCTGTAACTTATCGCCGTTGGGGGGACATCTTGTAGATCATATTGTTATAATGAAAGCCCCGAGCACACACCTGTTCGCCAAGAGAAACTGAAACTCATACCGACAAAGGCTCACATTACGTTCCATCGGTGAGACCCATATGTATTCGCTAAGACTTATACCGAGGTCACCTTAGTCTCACCGAAAGGTCTATTAAAGAGATTCTATGTGTAAGGTCGGCGAGACCGAAGGTCACTCGCCAAGACCTTATGATGATAGCTATGACTCCCCTCGATATGCATCCCCCACTTGGCGGTCGGCGTGACAAAACGAAATCGCTATGATACCACACCGAAAAGAATAACTCACACTGATGAACCTCCATATACTTAGTCGGGGAGACACATTGAAATCGGTAAGACACAATGCCGATACTACCAAGTCTGACTGAAGAGAATCCATAAAGCGGTTGTTGGCATGACCCAAAAAGCTCGCTATGACCTTATGTCGACGCCGCAACTCTTGCCGAAATGTGAAACTTCCTTTGTCGCCAAGACCGTGAAGAACTCCTGCCGAATGGTGCCTGCAAGAAAATCTTGATCACTATGACATCAAATGAGTCTTGCCAAAAGGCAACATAGACTCATGTTAGCAGAAAATGCACAATGGGTCGGGGAGACAGTGGTATTCTCACACCGATATAGACCATGATGTAAAAAATGCATGACTCAATGGATTCAATGGGGCAATATGGCAAAATATGAGTGGAATATGCACACGGTAGGACCAAATCTGGAAGTTTATGAGTAAAACCAACATGTGAAAATATTAGATTTTTACAGTTCGAACAGTGGCTCCGTCCGGGGATGAATGATAGTGAGATCATTGCAAGGATCCAAAATCTTGGGTGAGCAGACTAGACATAAAATGATGAACCAGCGAGCAGAGATGGAAGGAATGGCAATGGAAGTGAATGCAAAATGGGGATGAATGCAAAATGAAAGTGAAATAGAGATGGAAAAAATCCTAAACTATTGTGCATGGAAAATAATTTTAAAGAGGATAAGCAAGAGTTGTCCATGCACTGGCAACCCTTAATCCTCTGTGTTGTTCAAGAGAAGTAAAGCTTCAAGAATTGCCCATGAATAGGCAATTCCTGATCTTCACCAGCCATGTTCTGTAGATAGTATGAGTCCTCACCCTTCTTTCCAACAACAACAAAAGGTCCCAACCATAAGGCTTCAAACTTACCATGCTTGCCTTTCTCCTGGCACCTTGCATTCCACATCAGTACCAAATCATTGTCTTCAAATTTTCTATCCTTTACCCTCTTGTCAAATAGATACTTCATCTGTGTCTATAACTTCATGTTTTGACTTTGGGCCTCTTTCCTTACTTCATCAAGTTCAGCCAATTGCTCCATTCTTTCCTCCATAGGTTCAGGGACATCCAAATCCTCCTACAGGACAAACCTATAGACTGGTAACAAATTCTGCAGAGGCATCCTGGCTTGTGCTCCATTCACCAATTCAAATGGGGATTTTCCAATTGCCTTCTTCACAGTGATCCTATCAGCCCACACAGCCAATTTCAATTTTGAATCCCAAGCCTTCTTGTTTTGCCCTAGCATTCTTCTTATGATCTTCAAAAGACTCTTATTGCTAGACTCTGCTTGTCCATTAGCTTGTGGATGATAAGGGGTTGCATAAGAAATAGTAATGCCATACTTATCACAAAAGCTTTTGAATTCATCTGATCTGAAACACATCCCATTGTCTGTGATCAACCTCATCGGTGTACCAAATCTGGTGATAATGTTGTCCATCAAAAAATTTGTCACCACCTTACTTGTAGCCTGTTTAGTTGGGATTGCCTCTACCCACTTGGTAAAATAATCAGTGGTAACTAGTATCCACTTGTGTCCTCCACTTGACTTTTCTTGTATTTCTCCAATGAAATCAATTCCCCATTGATAGAAAGGGGCATCAACCTGCAAGGGTTGAAGTGGCAAAGCACCCTGGTACTTCAATTTTCCAGAAAACTTTTGGCAGGCCTCACATTTTCTCATATGTGTAAAAGAATCATTAAAAACTTTTGGCCAGTAATAACCTGCCATGAGAATTTTGTGTGCAGTTGTCTTAGCTGAATAATGTCCTCCACAAACTCCTTCATGCATTTCACTCAAGACATGCTTAGCCTGTGACTCATCCAGGCATAATAACAGTATACCATCCCTGTTCTTCCAAAACAGATCTCCATCCATGAAAACATACTTTGATGCCTGCAACTTCAAAGTTCTTTTCTGGCTGTCACTTAACCCCTCTGGACACTTCATGTGCTTAAGGTAATGCATAATATCAGTGTACCAAGGAGTATGCTCAATGCTTGCAATTGCAGTCCCTTCTTCTACATTATAGACTTGACTTGCTTCAATATTTGATTCTGCCATCAGCCTAGCCAAGCCTTGACCTCTTACTAGCTTAGTGATCTGTATCTTCATGTCAAACTCTTGAATCTTGTTGATCCATCTGCATCTTTTTCCTGTAACTTCAGATTGTGTCAGAATATCCTTAACAGCAGCATGAGGGACATAAGCAATCACCTTCGCTCCAACAAGATATGGTCTGAATGCTTTTGTGGCTTTTACCAATGCAAAAGCCTGTTTTTCCATTATGTCATACTTCAATTCAGACCCCTGTAATGATTTACTAAAGAAAGACACAGGCTGTTTATGACCATCATTATTCTTTTGTAACATAACAGCAACAATAGTATGCATTGAAGCAAATGAAAAAAATCTGAAAAGGCCTGGCAAAATGTAATGTCCCCTTCTAATTAACCTTCTGTGATTCCGTGGATAAGCTTATTACGTCGACCCTCGTAGGCTAATGGTTCTGGTTAGAGGGTCACTTGTTGGGCACCTGGTCGGTAAAATGCAATGTTGGTATCTGGAGTATGGTGACGTGGTGAAATTGCACTTTTGGCATGTTATGGGGGCTTAAAATATTGATCTTCACCATTATTTCACCTTCTCAGGCTTTGGGGACCATGTGTCTATTAGTTCAAGGGGGCATTTTCTATTTTTCAGTTACTATTCATCACTAAAGTGAAAAAAAGACAACTTAAATGAATAGTGTTTTTTAAAGTGAAATTATAAAAAGAGCTTGAGAAAGTCGACCTCCTTATGCTATGAGTTATTTTGTTGAATGAAGTTTGAAGTGTGGAGTTTGTGGAAGAGAGAAATTAGGGTTTCTCAATTTCAGTAGTGGGTAAGCTTGGTTTGGGGCTTGTAGTTAGAATTTTGGCATCTTGAAGGTGTGAAAGACCACCCTAAAGTGCTGGTTATTTTCTTGTTGCTGCATTGGAGCTTGAAATTGCTGATAACAAGTTGTTGGAAGCCATCTATTGGAAGGATAATTGTTGTTGGAGGTTTCATTCGCCTTTGGGAAGGATTTGTTCGAGTTTTATGCAAGTTATTGAAGCTGATTGTTCACTTACAGCCAGCCGTCCTGGTGAGAGGGTTCCATCTTCTTCAAGCAAGGAAAACGCCTCATCTTTGTGGCTGCTTTCTTTCCCTAAGGGGGCGCCCTTAGTATTAGAAGCTATTTCTTCAATCATTCGGTGGGAGAAAGTTGTAAGTTTTTATGTGCATTTTATTTGGCGCGGGTACTGTAGCAAACACTATTCACAGTGTTATTTTGGCTGCAAGTTAATCTAGGGTTGTAAATCGTCTCTTATTTCAAAATGTATGGAAGTTATGCAATGTAAGAACTCTATCATGTAATGAAGAAAGCCTTTAGCAATCTTATTGAGTCTCTTCTTAGTTTATATTTGAAGTTTAGTTTATATGAGTTCTTTATATGCATATGGTTGTGTAAGTAAATCATTGAATCATCGGCATCAAACCACAAAAATACAAAAAAACAAGGAAAGCAAAATACAAGCCAAAAATCAGACCTAAAACCAAGCAAAAATCATTGCAGCAGCGAGTTCGGGTCATCACAGTGGTATCAGAGCATATCACTACAGTGGTAGTAGAGTGGTAGTAGAGTGGATCACAGGAGTG
Organism: Sequoia sempervirens; assembly: GCA_007258455.2. Lineage (NCBI taxonomy): Eukaryota > Viridiplantae > Streptophyta > Pinopsida > Cupressales > Cupressaceae > Sequoia > Sequoia sempervirens. The sequence continues at coordinate 12,301,056 of VDFB02252616.1, read as the reverse complement.
TGGTTCATCTCAGTGGTATCAGAGCGGTTTCTTGCCAACCTGTTGGGTAGGTTTCAGCTGCAGATCAGAAGTTCAGTTAAACAACATGGTTATTTCCCAGAGGCAGTGGGACAAGAGTATGGAGAAGTTGAAACAAAGTTTGAAAAGGTTGGATGAAAATCAGAAAAGGATAAATGAATTGATTTCAGACCCTGCAAAATTAGATAGAGTAGCGCGGCATATGGCTTCCATTTTTAAGAGGTCTATATCACAGAACGAAGAGAAGAAGGAACATGAGGTCTCTACAAGTGAGGTATCTAGAAGCCTTTACAATGAATTCTTAGCAGTTAACGACCAGCATACAACTGATCCCTTGGAGAGCAAAAATAAGACCTTAGAAGATCCACTTGCTGATGATGAAGTTGAAATTCCTAAGGCAGTTGTAGGGGAAGAGCACTTGAGTCCTTCTGAAGATGAGGAAGAGTTAGAACACGAGGGTGATGGACCTAAGCAACATGCTGAAAGTAACTTCCATATTTTTGATAATCCACCTTTTGAGACAGCAATTGATATGTCTTATGTTAACCCACTTTATGAGGTAGAGTCACAAAATGATCATGTTGTGGGACATGCGCAAGAAGAAAGGGCCCCATATGAAACCAATGAGGGTTTTGAGCTCCCTAAATGTTTGGTATCAGCAATTAATGATGAGACTTCTGATCACTTTGAAGATGCCAATTCAGTTTATGTGCAAGGATTGTCAGTGCATGAATCACACAGGTTTGTTTTACAGTATCAAAGGCACGAGCCATCTTTTGATTCCAGTGTTGTTAGTGATGAGCCATTGATAGAGGTTGGAGCTTTTTACCGCGATTGCATAGTGAGGAGTACTCATCACTTCTCCTTTAGTCCACACATCGAGGATTTGTTGACGCATCAGTGTGGACCGGCTCAGAGTGTGTATCACCCATTTTGGGATGGAAAGTTACCATCATCAGTAGATGGAACTCATGGCTGCAAGTACCCAACTCAGTTGTCGGAGGTTAATTGCTTGCAGGATCGGTATTTAGTTTTCCATCATGCGGGTGCGTATCCAACAAGGTTTGTTGCTTCTTTCCCTCAGAGGCTACTGGTGGGCACAGGGTTACAGAGGTATTGTAATGACAGCAGGCATGATGGCACAGGTGGATATCAAGTCCATGAGAGTTTAGCGAAGGTTATGGAGAGATGTTACGTAGCAGATGCTTCTAGATATTCTTACCTCCTCATGATGGATGGATGTGAGTTCTGTTTATTCTGGGATCCAAGTGGAGACAGAGTTAGCACTGCCGATTGGATGGATCCCAGTGTATTGCTTCACCAGTTATGGTATGGTGGAGTTAGGATCAGTGTTGAGAGCATCTTGAATAATACACAGCGAAAACTCATGCCTTCACAACGGAGATTAGCTTATAGTTTGCAGCAGTATGAAGATTACATTCCAAGACGAACCTTATCACGAAGCAAAAATGAGACTTGGTGTGGTACCCAAAAGTCTCTATGATGTGTTTGGGCTAAAAGGTGATAAGTCAGCAGAGAATTACCTACAGTCTACCAATGGGCATGAGGTTGAAAATGAAGTTATTGTCGATAAGAAAATATTACAACATGAAAATAGTACGGTGGAATTCCAAAATGAAATTCATAGCGCTCAAGAAGTTATTATCAGCACTAATAACAGATCTGGTCTGCATGATAGTAGTAGGAAAAATTTGCATCAACTTGAGATAACAGTGGCTACACCTGTGCAAAATGATTCTACTGAGTTGTCGCAAGAAGGTACTCAAGATTCGGGTACTAATGGTGCAGTGTTTGATGTGGGTTCATGTCATGGTGAGTCTGATTTCTCAAATCAGAGCCTTGATCCTGCCATCCTGGAGGGGCAAAATTTCACATGAGAGGTTCCACTAGGTACTACACTCGAAGAAGGGCAGAGCAAGTAGACAATTGGCAAGAGGATAACCTGTTTGACAATATACTAGTAGAAGAAGAGGGTCCACTGAGAAATGAAAGAAGAAATGAGGAAAACAATGAAGATAGAGAAGTAAGAGAAACTTTGAGAGATTTACGAACCGGACAGTGAGAGGTAGCTGGGGTATTACAGCAGCTTACAAATACTCTATAACACATGAATTTTCCTAGGAGGCAGCCACAAGATCAAGAAGATGACAGGAGTGTAGCAGGGTCTCGGAGGGAACCCAGGGCACCCTCGCATACAGCTGATAGGCCCTCTCGCCCTCGCATACAGCTGATAGGCCCTCTCGTCCTACCTTTTTGAGAGTTGAATCAAAAGACGGTAATGCAGAAGAAGAAAGAGAGGAAATGTTTGCATATACACTCATGGCCGCTAATGACGAATGGGAATTGTTGGCACCCCAAGTGAGAGAACGTCTAAGCTTTGACAGATTCCGGAGTGAAAGGAGAGAGTATTACCGTGACAGACTGACCTGGAGACCAAGAGGAAAACACAAAGATCAACACAACGATCTCAAGCATGCCACCAACAAACTCATGTTACCCACATTTGATGGCAGTGGGACGGTTACAGCACAGTCTTGGGTCCATAAGCTGGATACCTTCTTGAACCTTCAGCCTATGACAGAGGCGGACACAATTAAGTATGCTACACTGCATCTAGAGGGAGCAGCCCATGATTGGTGGTACCACGGGTTGGTGACCCTACAGCATGATCGAATTACGTCCTATCAGGAGTTTATTGACCGACTGATTGAACGCTTTGACAGGAAAGATCCAGAGACATACTTTAGAGATCTAGCTAGACTCAAGCATGTTGGGAGTCTGGAGGGATACATGAGTGATTTCCAGAGGCTGTCGGTTATAGTTCCCAACATATTCGAGAGGAGATTGGTAGTGCTATTCATCGAAGGACTCTTGGAACCATTGAGAGGTTGGATCAAAGCTTTTGATCCCCCTACTCTACAGAAGGCTATGAGGAAAGCGAGGAGCATGGAAATCGCAGTCCCACAAAGCAAGTTGTCGTCTAAAGCATCCTTTTCATACAAGGATGGAAAATCATTCCTTAAGAAGAATGAGAAAGTAGATACTAAAGGTAAATCATCAGTTCCATTTGATAAAGAAACTATCGATGACTTGTGCCGTAAAAAGTTGTGTTTCTATTGTAAAGGACCATATGATGCAAACCACGACTGACCTTTGAGGCCTAAGGGGAAGGCTAACCGAATAATGTGGGCTTAATATGAGGATTCTGAATCAGATAAATCGGACCAGCACATTGAGAAGGGGGAGTCCGAGGGAGAAAAATCTGAGAATGAGGGTGAAAACTGTACTGAAACAGAGGAGGAAGTAAAGCTTCAAGAAGCGCGCCTCACAAGCATACAGCAAGAGGGCTCTTTCTGAATGCGAGGGGTCTTAGCTAGGCAAAAGATTATCACCCTATTAGATACAGGTGCCATGCATAACTTCATTGATGCAAGGCTGGTTGAAAGGCATGGAATTCAAATGGAAGAATTTGATGGCATAAGAGTGAAGGTCGCTGATGGCTACACTCTCAATTGTGACAGAATGATTCCAAATCTTCCCATGCGACTGAACAACTACAACTTTAGGGCAGATTTCTACGTGGTGAACATGGGAGATACTGACATGGTCCTAGGGATGAAATGGCTTCACAACATTGGAGAGTTTACCCTTAACCTTCGGGATATGGAGATGAGATTTAGGGTGGACGGAAGGAATCGTGTGCTGAAAGCCATCCGAGATAGCAATTTCAGAACGATATCTATCAGTAGAATGGAGAGACTCATGCGACATGACATGATCGAGTGGGCAGCTGAGTGTATGTTAATGCCATCTCAAGAGGAGCAGCAAACCCCATAGTATCACCCAGACATACAGGAGTTAAGGATAAAACATGCTAAGGTGTTCAGTGAGATTCCACCCGGTAGACCGCCAGACCGTGGCATTGAGCACATCATCGAGTTGGAGGAGGGAACTAAGCCAATGATTGTCACTCCTTATAGGCATCCTAAGCGGCTTAAGGATGAAATAGAAAAGACTATTAAGGAGCTGCTCGCTATGGGACATATTAGGCCCAACAAATCACCATTTGCCTCATCCGTGGTGCTAGTAAAGAAAAAGGATGGCACCTTGCGCATGTGCATTGATTACAGGCTGTTGAATAAAAGAACCATCAAAAACAGGTATCCCATTCCCTGAATTGATGAGCTGATAGACGAGTTGCATGGTGCACGTTATTTCTCAAAAATAGACTTGAGGTCGAGGTATCATCAGATTCGTGTGCGGGAACAGGATATTGAAAAGACAGCTTTCCGTTGCCATTGCGGGCACTTTGAGTTTGTGGTTATGCCATTTGGGCTAACCAATGCACCTGCTACGTTCCAGTCCACTATGAATAGGATCTTCTAGTCACAACTGAGGAGATTCGTACTTGTCTTCTTTGATGACATCTTAGTATACAGCAAGGCTTGGGATGAGCATATCACACATCTAGACATAGTTCTGGGCATTTTGGCCAGCGAGTCTTTGTATGCAAAGGAATCAAAATGTGACCTGGGAATGACTGAACTGCTGTACTTGGACCACATTATTAGCACAGAGGGTGTGTGCATGGATCTAGACAAGGTTAGGGCTATTGTAGAGTGGCCGACGCCCGAGAATCTTACCCATCTTCGAGGATTTTTGGGTTTATGCGGCTTCTACCGCCGATTTGTCAGTGGCTATTCACGTCATGCAGCACCACTTACGGACTTGACAAAGAAAGGGGCATTTATTTGGACTCCTGAGGCGCAGGAGTGTTTTGAGAAGTTTTAGCAGTTGATGACCTCTTGTCCTGTCTTGGCCTTACCAGACTTCACTAGACCCTTCGAGCTACAGTGTGATGCCTCGGGCAAAGGGATTGGCGTAGTCCTCATGCAGGACAAGCATCCGATTGCTTTTGAGAGCTGGAAATTAAGAGGACCAAAGAGGGGCTACAGTATTTATGACAAGGAAATGTTGGCCATCATGCATGCAGTACCTCGTAGGCAGCAAATTTTGTGTTAAGACCGATCATAACAACTTGAAGCATTTCCTCAGACAGCGAGATCTTAATGATCGTCAGCAGAAGTGGGTCAGTAAGTTGCAATCATATGACTTTGACATTGTTTATGTCAAAGGGACTCAGAACGTTGTGGCTGATGCCTTGTCACGTCGTTCGCACTTGAACTCTATGGTCGAGATTGTAGAGAATTGGAAGCACTTGATTTCAGTAGAATACGCCAAAGACTCATGGGCTTCCGACATCATTGAGGGTTTAGTACAGGACATCAGATATTCAGTTGTAAATGACCTCATCATTTACAAAGGTAGGATCTTCTTGACCCCAGGATCAGGAATGAAGAACACAATATTAAGGGCCTTTCATGATGTGCCTATGGCCGGACATCCAGGATATTTCAAAACTTATAAGCAGGTCCGGGAACGTTTCACTTGGAAAGGACTCAAGTCAGATGTCCTCAAATATGTTAGAGAGTGTCCTGTTTGTCGATGGACTATCCAACTGGGCTACTTCAACCACTTCCTATTCCAGACAAGAAGTGGGAATGTTTATCGATGGACTTCATTACGGGCTTGCCGAAAGCCCAGGTAAGAGATTGTATTTATGTAGTTGTTGACCGCCTCACCAAGTATGCTCACTTTTTCTCGATAGCAGCTACATATTCAGCTACATAGGTTGCTGAGTTGTTTTTCCGTGAAGTATTCAGATTGCATGGGCTACCTCAGAGCATTGTCAGTGACTGGGACAGTCGGTTTTTGAGTCATTTCTGGTAGGAACTATTCAAACTCTGTGAGACCGAGCTTACTCCGAGTACTAGCAACCATCCGCAGACCGACAGTCAGACGGAAATTGTGAATAAATGGGTGGAAGGATACCTTCAAAACTATATAGTAGGACAGCAAAAGGGGTGGGGAAGTGGATTCATCTTTGTGAGTATTGCTATAATACCACCCATCACATGTCAATTCAGATGTCCCCATTCGCGGCATTGTATGGGTACGAGGCGCCAAACTTCCTGGACTTATTATTGAGTGACAGGGGGGTGCCCAGTGTTGGGAATCTTCTACAAGAGAACCAGGACATTATGACAGCTCTCCGTGAGAACATTCAAAAGGCACAGAATCAGCAAAAACAATATGCGGACCAGAGGAGAGTGGAGCGAACTTTTGAAGTTGGGGACATGGTGTATTTGATGCTGCAGCCCTATTGCCAGTCCACTCTCACGAAGAGTGGTGCAGAGAAACTGAAGCCCCGGTACTATGGACCCTTTAGAATCATCAATTGGGTTGGCGAAGTGGCCTATGAATTGGAACTACTGGTAGAAAGCAAGGTGCACAATGTATTCCATGTATCACGCCTCAAGAAGGCGTTAGGACATCGTGTGGTTCCGTCGATAGCTCTACCACCCCTAGATGACGAAGGGAAATTGATTCTGGTGACCGAAGCCATCTTGGATGTCCGTGAGAGACAGTTGCGAAGACGGGTCATCAAAGAATATTTGATTAAATGGAAGGACTTGCCAGTTGAGGACGCAACGTGGGAGAGCGAGGACATCCTTCAGCATCCGAAGTTAAGATTGCTTGGGGACAAACAATTACAGGGAGGGCAGACTGTAATGTCCCCTTCTAATTAACCTTTTGTGATTCCATGGATTAGCCTATTACGTCGACCCTCGTAGGCTAATGGTTCTAGTTAGAGGGTCACTTGTTGGGCACCTGGTCGGTAAAATGCAATGTTGGTATCCGGAGTATGGTGACGTGGTGAAATTGCACTTTTGGCATGTTATAGGGGCTTAAAATATTGATCTTCACCATTATTTCACCTTCTCAGGCTTTGGGGACCATGTGTCTATTAGTTCAAGGGGGGCATTTTCTATTTTTCAGTTACTATTCATCACTAAAGTGAAAAAAAGACATAACTTCAATGAATAGTGATTTTTAATGAATAGTGTTTTTTAAAGTGAAATTATAAAAAGAGCTTGAGAAAGTTGACCTCCTCATGCTATGAGTTATTTTGTTGAATGAAGTTTGAAGTGTGGAGTTTGTGGAAGAGAGAAACTAGGGTTTCTCAATTTCAGCAGTGGGTAAGCCTGGTTTGGGGCTTGTAATTAGAATTTTGGCATCTTGAAGGTGTGAAAGACCACCCTAAAGTGCTGGTTATTTTCTTGTTGCTGCATTGGAGCTTGAAATTGCTGATAACAAGTTGTTGGAAGCCATCTATTGGAAGGATAATTGTTGTTGGAGGTTTCATTCGCCTTTGGGAAGGATTTGTTCGAGTTTTATGCAAGTTATTGAAGCGGATTGTTCACTTACAACCAACCGTCCTAGTGAGAGGGTTCCATCTTCTTCAAGCAAGGAAAACGCCTCATCTTTGTGGCTGCTTTCTTTCCCTAACGGGGCGCCCTTAGTATTAGAAGCTATTTCTTCAAACATTCGGTGGGAGAAAGTTGTAAGTTTTTATGTGCATTTTGTTGGGCGCGGGTACTGTAGCAAACACTGTTCACAGTGTTATTTTGGCTGCAAGTTAATCTAGGGTTGTAAATCGTCTCTTATTTCGAAATGTGTGGAAGTTATGCAATGTAAGTACTCTATCATGTAATGAAGAAAGCCTTTTGCAATCTTATTGAGTCTCTTCTTAGTTTATATTTGAAGTTTAGTTTATATGAGTTCTTTATATGCATATGGTTGTAAGTAAATCATTCAATCATCGGCATCAAACCACAAAAACACAAAAAAACAAGGAAAGCAAAATACAAACCAAAAATCAGACCTAAAACTAAGCAAAAATCATCGCAGCAGCGAGTTCGGGTCATCACACAAAATCTGGAGACTTAAGAACAATAGCCTTCTTGATGGCCCTTTTGATAGATATAAAAGCATCTAGAGCATCTGCAGTTCAGTCCATTTTCTGTCCCTTCTTTAACATTTTTGATATGGGCTTAATGATCTCAGCAAAATTAGAAACAAATCTTCTAACAAAATTAATCTGTCCAAAGAATGACTGTATATCCTTGACAGTTTTGGGAACAGGAATTTTATCAATAGCTTCAACCCTCTTAGGATCTATTCTAACTCCCTCTTTTGAAACAATATGTCCTAAAAGCTTACCCTTTGTGACTGCAAAATGACACTTCTTTGGATTTAAACTAATACCATATTCAAGAGCTTTAATAAATACCTTCTCCAGATGTTGCACATGATCTTCAGCCTTCTTTGAATAAGCAGTCAGGTCATCCTGGTACACCACCATGATAGTATTGATTAAATCTGCAAATGCCACGTCCATGGCTCTTTGGAAAGTCACTCCGGCATTAGTGAGACCAAATGGCATTCTTATGTATACATACATTCCCCAAGGAGTTGTGAATGTTGTCTTGTATTGCTCAGATTCTTTGACTTTAATTTGGTTATACCCTGAAAATCCATCCATCATGGACAGCAGCTCACACCCCGTCACCTTATGCAATATAGCCTCCATATTGGGTAGAGGATAATTGTCCTTGAGAGATGCTGTAAAAACCCTAGTTTCCCCTGTTTCTGAATCTGACGTTTTTTTTTGAGTGTTTTGTGTATTTTTTTGGTTTTTTTGATGTTTTTGCATAAATAATAAAGAATGCGATTTTTGCAATAATTGAATAATAAATTCAATTTAAATGCTACAGTATAAATATTGATGGAAATACAAGATCTATTGAAGGCGAATCATTTATTGATCATCTGGTCTCAGTACAATAAAGATCTGGTAACATGCAACAAGGAAATAACATTATTTAATGAAAGAACCTGGTAATAGCAGCAGGCTGGAAATGAGCCAGATCTGGTACGGCTGAAATAAAAACTCCTTTCTCCCTCCTTCTGATGATCCAGAACAATGCCAGGAATATAGGCGCCCAAGCTTGTAATGGCAGACTGCTCCCAAAGTAGGCGATTTGCTTCTGAAAGAAAGTACACCCCTTTTCTTGAAAGGTACGGCCTGGTTCTGAATGGTATGGCTGACAACAGCAATAAATGAAAATGTACGGCTCTCTTAAGACTCTCCAGATCTCTCTGAAATATGCGCCTCAATGCAATAACTCCTCTGTAAATGAATTACTAACTAAAACCCTGAAGTTTGAATCAACTTTGAAGCTTTTTAATTTCTTCTGAATGAAGAAATCTCTTGCCTGGCAATAAATCAGATGATATCTCACACCCTCTGAATTGCTTTCACTGGAGATGGCTCGTTCCCCAATGCTCTAAGACTGAAACCCTTGGCTTCCGTGCTCTGGACGAAACTTGATCAATTTTCATTCACTCAATAACATAATGGGCTCGACTTTCAATGCAAAACCTTATACTCATTGAAAAGTGCGAATTCCTTAAGAATAGGGATCATTAAAAATTCGACTTCTCTTCTCTTTAATTTTTCAATAGTTTTTAAATCACATTTTAATTATAAAATATAATTAAAATGGCCCCCTTTCATGATGGGCGACCCCTTCAGCCAAAATCACTTAAGTTATAATAAAATATTATAACTTTATATTATAATGCTCCCACAATTAATATTTAATTAAATCAATTAAATATTAATATCTCTCTCGATATATACCCGATGCACGAACCGTCTGAAGCTGACGAACAATGAAGTGATTCTGCACGTGATCAATCCATACTGCTAAAAATAGCAGGGGTCCCTCGCTGAGTGCTGAATACTGCTAAAAATAGCAACTCAGGCTAAAAGTGTCCGAATGAGCCCGAACGAAAGCCAACTGATCAAATATTGACAACTGAAGCTGAGCCAAGCTCCATCAAGACCCT